>JAPDNY010000001.1:12045808-12143335 GCA_029375565.1 Gekko gecko | reverse complement strand
CGCTAACTCAGCTTAGAGGGAACACACATTCCACCCCCATGTCTGTTGCGAAACCCTCCCGAATTTGCAGAATCGTGTTCAATAATCCGGAGGGGGCTGAAATTCTCAGAACCGAGGCACTTCGCAGAACACAAATCTTCGTGTGTGAATGCCGTAGAATTTCTTGCCTGGAAGAAAAAGTGAATTTGGTCCGATAATGGTTTGTGCTTTGGGAGGAACTGGCCCAGCTGTACGTGGTCTTGCAGATGCAACGGATGTGCTGGAGGTCATCATTGGGGGGGGGGGGCTCCGTGTTTGGTATAAAGCTTGCACCTTGGATTTAAAATAATTATCCCTTTTAAAAAAATAAAATAAAATTGCCAGCCTTGGGTGGTACCTGGAGTTCTCTTGTTGTCACAACTGATTTTCAGCTGAGCAAGGTCGGTTCCCCTGGAGAAAATGGCTGCTTTGGAGGGTGGACTGTCTGGCACTAAACCTCATTGAAGTCCCTCCTCTCCCCAAACCGCACCTTTCCAGGCTCCACTCCCCCCCGCCCCAGATCTCCAACCTGGAGTTGGCAACCCTGTTTGAAATCCCGCTATTCCTCCAAGAAGCTCAAAGCGGCACCCGTGTCCCCTCCCCTCCAGTTTATCCCCAGAACACCCCTGCGAGGTAGTTTTGGCTGGGAGAGAGTGTCTGGTCACCCAGAGAGTTTCGGCACTAAGTGTGGGGCAGATCCCTGCTCGGCACCTTAACCTAACCGTCGTGCCGCCGAGGAGCTTGCTCTCTCTCTCTGGCCCGCCGGGTTTTGGGACGCTTCTAGACCCCAGACGGTGTCTGCCTTTTAAGGTTTTTCAGTCTCTGAGCCAGTCTTGACTTCCTGGTTCTGTCTCATGACGGAAGTCCGAGAGAAAGCTTCAGAAACGCCAGACGGCAGCTGGTGACCCTTAACACCGTCTCCAGCAGGGTTTTTAAAAGGAGAAGCGGAAGCAGGTAGATTTTGCTGTGTTGTTTTTTTTAAAATGCCTCCAGTTTTGTTAACCGTGGTATTCCTGTTACCTGCGGTGGCTCTGTTTTTTTCAAAGCCTGGATCTACTCTTTCTCAGAAGTGGATCTCCCGGATCTACTCTTTCTCAGAAGGAACCGGGGTTGTTCGTGACCCCCGGTGAGTCAGCAAGAGAGAAACCGTTTGCAAGACAGATGACGGAAGCTTTTTTAATAAGCCTCTGGCTGGGAACTTGCAAGGGATAGACAGAAGCCGGGCGGGGCTGGGAGCATGTTGGGTTGCGGCGGTCTCCCTCCTCCTCGTCTTCGCCATCTTTATTGTGTTGGGGTTTTTTTTAACACGGCCCGCAAGCCGCCTCTGGTTGCTAAAGCGCCGGCAGGTGGCCCTGACGAAAAGACGTGCAGTTTCAGATCATTTCTTGCTCGGCAGTTTCCGTTTATCGAGAAAAAGAACTCTGTGTGGGTTTTCAGGTCTGTGTTGCAAACTCCTGCGTCTTCTGGCGGGGGAAAAGTCGGTGCCAGCCGGCCCCTGGAATAATGTTTTTAAATCCAGGGTTTTTTTCTGCAATTGAGGATTCAAAAATAGGTGGAGAGGCCCTGGGTCAAATTTCTGCTCGCCTCTGTAGCTCGCTTGGTGGGCCAGACCTGAGCTTACACCCAGAATGAAACTTTGTTGGTCGTAAAGGTACCACTGGACTCAAAACTTTGTGTGGTTGCGTCAAACCAGCATGGCTATCCACCTGAATCCAGTGCTCCCTCTAAGCTGTGAGCAAAAATACTACTTTGCGAGCTACCGGCATTAAAGTGAGAAATTTGGCCACTGCATAAATTAGTTTGCTCTGGAGCCCCGTCCTTCCTGAGCTAAGAAAAAAAGAATGTGTGCGCTGGAGGCTAAAAAGCTGTGAGCTAGCTCACACTAACTCAGGTGGGAGGGAACACCACCTGAATCTGTAGGCCAAACCCGTCGGCCTAACCTCCCACTCCGCACTTCCTCCAAGAAGGATGAGAGGTCTACGGCAGCCCGTGCGGTCCTCCTCACATATTTGTCCTCACACAATAACCCTGTGAGGGAGGCCAGGCGGAGGCCGTCTCAAGTCACCCACGTGTTCTAGATAGCAGAACCCAGGTCTCCGTGGCCTGAGGCTTTAACCACTACGCCGCACCGTTTCTCAGTTCCTTCCGGCCTGTCGTTTCGGTGTCGGAAAAAGTCCCAGGCACGGCCTCCTTTACGCACGACGACAGAGTTTAGCAGTCGGGCCTTGAAAATATTGAAAGCACTGTGGAGCTGTGTGAAGGGGGGTTGACGAAGGGGAAATTGAGTCTTTAGTGGTAGAGTTTCAGTTTGAGTGCGAAGAAACGGAGACGGAAGGGTGGGGAGAAGGGTTTGCGATCGTCTCAGCCAGGAGGAAGAGCAAGGTCAGTATGGAAACGATAGATTTTTGCCTGCCTGACAAATGTAGTGATGGCCACAGGCGTAGATAGATTTTAAAGGGGATTATACAGATTCATGGAGGAGCGGGCTGTCGGTGGCTACCAGCCATGGGGACTGAAAGGGAACCTCCATGTTCAGAGGCAGTCAGACTGGGATTCCCAGTGCCAGGAGGCAACATCAGGGGAAGGCCACATCTGGTCTCAACCAGCAAGGCTCTTCTGATGTTCTTTTTAGAGGGAGGCCTTGACCTCTCTGCCCTGTTGTTGGTCCTTTAGAGGAACTGGTTGGCCACTGTGTGAGACGGGATGCTGGACTGGATGGACCATGGGTCCAGCAGGGCTCTTCTGAGGTTCTTCTCTGGGGAAGGCCTCGACCTCTCTGATCTGTTGCTGGCCCTCCAGAGGAACTGGTTGGCCGCTGTGTGAGACAGGATGCTGGCTTAGATGGACCATCGGTCTGACCCATCAAGGCTCTTCTGATGTTCTTCTCAGAAGGAGGCCTTGGCCTCTCTGCCCTGTTGTTGGCCCTCTGGAGGAACTGGTTGGCCTCTGTGTGAGACGGGATGCTGGACTAGATGGACCCTCACTGGTCTGATCCAGCAGGGCTCTTCTGAGGTTCTTATGAAGGCCTTGGCCTTTCTGCCCTGTTGTTGGCCCTCTAGAGGAACTGGTTGGCCGCTGTGTGAGGCAGGATGCTGGCTTAGATGGACCATCAGTCTGACCCATCAAGGCTCTTCTGATGTTCTTCTCAGAAGGAGGCCATGGCCTCTCTGCCCTGTTGTTGATCCTCCAGAGGAACTGGTTGGCCACTGTATGAGATAGGTTGCTGGACTGGATGGACCCTCACTGGTCTGATCCACCAGGGTTCTTCTTAGCTTTGTAGCAGTGAAAGGCCTTGGCCTCTGTGCCCTATTGTTGGCCCTCCAGGGGAACCGGTTGGCCACTGTATGAGATGGAATATGGACTAGATGGACCACTGCTCTGATCTAGCAGGTCTCTTCTGATGTTCTTTCGCATATGCCGAAGAGGAAGGGGCAGGATTTGGAGACACCTGGTGGGTTTGAACAGAACTTTCTCCAAGTATCGTGGATCTCCTAACCTGTTCTCTCTTTTCCCCCTTCTGTAGCTGTCGTTCAAGTAGATTTCCAAAGAAGGAGGAACGTTCTCGTCAGCTACTCTGTTTGGAAGCTGGAAGGAACTTCTCACTTTTTGCAACGCTCCGTTGCTGAACCCAAGAGTGGCCCTGGAGATGCCGGTCAACGTTTGAATATTTGACCAAGCGGCAGAAACAACCTTGGGGGAGCGAACCCTTCTTGCTTGGTGCCGCAGCGGCCTGGGCAAGAGGGTGGATTACCAGAATCTGCGAGGAGATCAACACGTCAGCTAGAAAGCTGGAATCCTCGACGAATATGAGCGATTTTTGGCACAAGCTGGGTTGTTGCGTAGTAGAGAAACCACAGCCGGTGAGTCGCCATTAACTGCCTGGTGGGGCGTAACACAAAAACACACACGTACTCCTTTCAACCTTATCTCCTCTCTCTTATCTACTCGGCTTCTGTTTATTTCACTTTCTGTTTAACTGGCACAGTCACATGAATCTGTCTTATTCTGAATCAGACTAAGGTCAGCATTGTCTACGCACACTGGCTGGCAGTCGCTCTCCAGGGTCTCAGGCAGACAAAGGCTCCTACCTGGTCCTTTTTAACTGGAGATGCCGGGGATTGAACCTGGGACCTTCTGGATCTCAAGCGGATGCTCTGTCATTGAGCCCTGGAAAGTCACTGCCAGTCTTGAGTAGACAGCACTGACCTAGATTGACAGATGGTCTGATTCAGTAGAAAACAGCTTTGTGTGTTTGTTTGTGTGTTCAAGCTACCATTTGCCCAGTTTCAAGGACTGGGGTGGTAGAAATAGTCCATGTTCTGCTGTAGCATCTCTCCATTTTGTTACAGTGAAAGAACAGCCTCACAAGACCTGTTCCCTTGGGCCCCAGAAGGTTGGAAGACCCCATGGCCACCCCGGGTCTCTACCTGATGCTGTCAGCCTTTTCCCTTACTCCCGGGGAGGTCAAGATCTAACTGGCTAGTAACTGTCACCACGAGCAAATCTGAGAATATCTCCTGCTGGACAGATCCGCACATGCAGCACTGTACTTACGTTGCAATATGGTGGCTCTGCCTAGTTTCCTGCGTCTCCTGCTATCTCCAAGCTAGCACGGACAATCTGTTGCTCTTTGGCAGTTTTGAGCTATTATTCTCAATACCTGCTTCCCCTCCACTTTGCTGCGCTTTAGATAGCAGGACCAGAGAGACATGGTGTGACTATAGAGATCAGGCTTAGAATGTTCAAAATGTAAGAAAGTTTAATAAGGAAAAATTAAAATTAAAAAGAGTACACACGGGACAACTGTCCAAGCACCAGGCTGAGCAAGGATACAAAGAAAAGGTGAAAACATGGAGTCCTCTTATCCTATGCACAGTACATATCCTGAACGATATCTAACTCAAGCTACTTTCAGAGGGTAGGCATGTAGGTTTCAACAGCTAGATTTGAGTCTGGTAGAACCTTAGAGACCAATTTCCTGGAGCTTTGACTCTTGAAATCTTATAACCTGAAAATCTTGTTGACCTTTAAGATGCTACCAGACTCGAATCTATGATAGGCTAGTATATTCTTGAAGTTGCTGCATTTAAAAGTCTATCATTACCTTAGTTCTAAGTGTTGGACCTCTCCCACTGTCCCTAGCCAGATAGATAACATGGGAGTCCCTAGGTATAAAGTCTTAATCCTTTATGACCTGACCCTCCCTGGCCAAAAGATAAGAGAGTCATTCCTTATGTCCTCAGAATTTATAATCTCCACTTCAGGACCTCCTGGGGTCGTTCTGAATGTTCTAGCAAGGTGCGCGATGATAAACCTATTGTTCTACTTCAGCCAGAGCCATTAGCATCTGTAAGCAATAAGTACACTCTGCGTGGAGCTTGATAGGTCATCCCCCAGCCCCCTCCTTTCTGCCAGCTACGAGTTTGCAGCCCGGTTCTATCTCATAAACGTAGCGTAGTTCCAGTGGTTGAATTACTAGGGTGAATTCTAGGGTGGAGGGCATTCCTGCCCGGTTACATCATGCGAATGAAAGGGTCCCAGATCTTTGCAGAAGCAGTCATGATGCAGCGTCTGTAGCATCGTTGTCTCATGACTGCAAAAAGGGTGTCTGCGTTCGTTGGTTACAGCAAAACAAAAGCCCAGCAGCGTCTTAAAAGACGAGCAGTGTTTATTTCAAGATGAGCTTTCATGAGTCATAGCTCACTTCCTCAGATATGACGAAGTGGGCCGTGACTCACGAAACTCATATTGCAATCAGTGGTGTTGGTCGGTGCCATTGGGCTTTTTTGTTTTGTTTCAGCGTCTCTTGCCTGCTCTACTCGGTTGAGGGTATCTCTAGGAAACACATTTTTTCCCTCTCAGTGCTTCTTCTCACCAGTCAGTACTCTCACATTGCTTAAGTGGTTGCGATTCCCTTTATTGCCCAGTGGTGCTGACTTCATTCATAGGCCCCGGAGAGGTTTCGTCTGTGCAGCACGATACACATCTGGTCCTTCGACCTCTGAGAACATAAGAGAAGCCAATGTTGGATCAGGCCAGTGGCCCATCCAGTCCAACACTCTGGGTCACACAGTGGCCAAAAATACCTGGTGCCACCAGTGGGGCCAGGACACTAGAAGCACTCCCACTGTTGCCCCCTCCCTGAAGTGCCAAGAATACAGAGCATCACTTGCCCCAGACCGAGAGTTCCCATCTATACCCTGTGGCTAATAGCCACTGATGGACATCTGCTCTGTATGTTTATCTAATTTCCTCTTGAAGCCATCCATGCTTGTAAAGGTAAAGGTTCCCTTGCTTGAAAGCCAGTCGAATCCGACTCTAGGGTTGTGGTGCTCATCTCCGTTTCAAAGCTGAAGAGCCAGCGCTGTCCAAAGACGTTTCCATGGTCATGTGGCCGGCATGACTAAACACCAAGGCGCACGGAACGCTGTTACCTTCCCACCGAAGTGGTACCTATTTATCTATTTGCAATTTCTTGCTTTCAAACTGCTAGGTTGGCAGGAGCTGGAACTAGAGACAGGAGCTCACCCTGTCATGCGGCACCCGGGTCTCAAACTGCTGAACTACTGACCTTCCACAGGCTGCAGTTCAGCGTCTTAACCACTTGAGCCACCACAGCTCCACATCCATGCTTGTAGCCACCTGTAATGATTTCATGTTTTGGTATGTGTGTTTCTTTAAATGTTTAGTTTGACTGCAGTAATATGAGAAGAGTGATAGAGGGAGACAAGCGTGATGTGATTGGCTGATGACTGAAAATGTGGGAGGAGGGGTATCTTTGAGAGGATTCTGTGTGTGAAGTTTGAAGAGAGAGCATAGTCTGTGTGGTTATGGGAGTTTTTGAGTCTTTTCTGTGTGAATAAGACAAACGGTTTAGTCTGTGTGAATATGAGTTTTGAGTCTATTCTGTGTGAATAAGACAAAGAGTTCAGCCTGTTTGGCTATATAGATGACAGAGAGACCTATTAGACTGTCTATGCCTGTCAGAGTGGAGTTTGAGAGACTGTTTGTGACACCAAGCTTTGCCAGTTATATTTACACGTTCCTTTCATCAGCAACAGTTCAAAATAACCAGAAACCTATTTTGTTCTTTATTAAATAAATCATTGATTGTTTAAACTTATCCCAGAAATCAGAATAGTCCTTCCTCAGGGCCACATAGTCCTCTGAAGTACCCAGACCCTGGGTCATTCTACCAAAAGAGAGAAATTTGGAATTTTTAATTCCTGGTGGCAGCAGAAATCTATCAAGTTTAGGTACACAGAGAGTGTTTTAAAGGTAAAACCATCTCCCCTATAAGCAAGGACGCCACACCGCCACCACCTCCTGTGGCAGTGAATTCCACGTATTAATCACTCTTTGGGTGAAGGAGGACTTCCTTTTATCCGTTCTAACCTGACTGCTCAGCAATTTCATGGAGTGCCCACGAGTCCTTGTCTTGTGAGAAAGGGCGAAAAGTACCTCTTTCTCCACCTGCTCTGTCCCACGCATAATCTTATAAACCTCGATCGTGTCACCCCTCAGCCGTCGTTTCTCCAAGCTAAAGAGCCCCAAGCGCTTTAACCTTTCCTCATAGGGGAAGTGTTCCAACCCTTTTATCATCCTAGTTGCCCTTCTCTGCACTTTTCCCCAATGCTAGAATATCCTTTCTGAGGTGTGGTGACCAGAATCGCACACAGTATTCCCAATGAGTATTCTCATCTGTGCAGACATGAGAGGGGCCCCTCGCTCCAGAACACAGCAGCTGAGCGATCCCCGACACGGTGACCGTGGGCGCCATGGTTCTCACCGATAACGGCTCTTTCAGCAAGAGCCAGGGTTGTCAGGCCACAGCCAGGAACAGGAACACCTGGCTAAGTCCTGCAAGCATTTATATTAAGCCGTGTAAATAAGCCCTTCTCTGACCCGGAGTTAATAGAAATATTTCAAGGAAACGGGGGAGGCGACTGCAGCATTTCTTTGCAAAGCTTTTTTTTTTTTAAAGGCTCCCAGGAAGAAAACCGTGCGAGGCGACAGGGGAGGGCAACTTAGGCAGGGCTGAAGGCCTGTAGCCGGGGGGGACTGACGTGAGCCGTACTGCTCGGCCGGGTGCGGAAGAGAGGGGAAGTGGCCGTGTGCCAAAGTCCGGCTCTGCACCCGGAACGGTTAACCGCATTCCTGTCGCCGCTGCCCAAGCAAGCTCGGAGCGCTGGCAGCTGGGAAGCCAGTGCCCACAGATTCTTGCCCCTGGCACTCGGAGGAGGAGGAAAGGGGGGGGGGTCGGGCCCGATCGCCAGAGCAGGCACAGATGGCGCTGGCCGGGGTGGGAGGGGGGAGGCCTCCGGCTTTTTGTCTGCCTCCTTCACGCCTCACGGGAGGCTGGCATTATTCTGTGGAAGGGTTCCGCATCTCGGCAAAATAAGGGCTCGCCCACAAATGATATGGCAGAGCCGGGTTTGATTCCCCATTCCTCCACATGCAGCTGCCGGTGTGACCTTGGATCGGTCATAAGTTCTCTCAGAGCTGTTCTCTCACGGGCAGTTCCTGAAAGAGCTCTCTCAGCCCCACCTACCTCACAGGGTGTCTCTTGTGGGGAGGGGAAGGGAAAGGAGTTTGTAAGCCGCTCTGAGACTCCTCTGGGTAGTGAAGGGCGGGGTATAAATCCCATCTCTTCTTCTTCTCATCTTCTTAGTTGGAGCAGAAAGGTTAGCCCCGGTACCTATTAATAGGAGCCAAAGGCTTGGCACCGGTGCCTATTTCTGGGGGCAAGGCTGACTTCCAGGCAAACTTAAGCTCTTCTCATTTTAAAAATTAAACATTTATTAAAAATAAGCCCTCAGCTGCTCTAATGGAATCATAGAATCATGGAGTTCGAAGGGATCTCCAGGGTCATCTAGTCCATCCCCCTGCATGATGCAGGAAATTCACAAATATCTCCCCAGCCCAACAGATCGAGGTGGTTACATTCCGCATTGTACCTTTCCTGTCCTGACTCCTTTCTTTGCCACACCTTCTGACTGGGAGAGCCAGTGTGGTGTTGCGGTTAGACTGTCCCGCTGGTATCTGGGTGTCCCGGGTTCAGATTCTCCCTCCGCCATGGAAGGTGGCCTTGGGCCAGGCAGACACACACTCGTGGTCTAACCTACCTTGCAGGGTTGTTGGGAGGGCAGAATGGAGCAGAGGAAAAGGATGTAAGCCTCCTTGGGTCCCCATTGGCACTCGGTGAAATTGCTGAGCAGTCGGGTTAGATCAGATAAAAGGAAGTCCTCCTTCACCCAAAAGAGTGATTAACACGTGGAACTCCCTGCCACAGGACGTGGTGGTGGCTCTGAGCATGTAAGATGAATGCCCGATGGGGGTTCCGGGGGACTAGATGTGCAGACTGACCTTACGACTGCTTGGGAAAGTTCCTGCGGGGCCCGCATGCCGCCAGGACCGGGCAGAGCCGAGCCCCACTAGCGAGGAGAAAAGTCACGGGTTTCACTGCCACTCCCTGCACTCCGTGCTTCCCAAGGAACACCTGCCCTGTTTTGGCTCCGGGGCGTATTTCCTAGCAACGTGGCTGCCCTCCACACCTAATGCGTTTCCACTTCTTCGCTGTGCAAAGGGGTTTGTCAGAGGTCTACCTGCACAGATCATGTTTGGAATTCACAGTTGCAAAAGGTGTTGAGGGAAAGGAATGCAGGTCGCTTTTAGGGAACCGGGGATTCTTGGACGACAGATGCTGATTTCCCGCCCCCTCAGGCGTTTTTCCCCTCTCCTAATCAAGCTGATCGCATTTCGCATTGTTCTTTGCATTCTTTACGAGCATGCTTTTCAACACCCCTCCCACCGTCTATCTGGGATGTATGGATTCCGGGATCGTCTTTCCTGTTTGCATCCAGCAAAGGGAGCGTCGGCTCTCGAAAGCAAAGACCCCGGGAATAAGAACATAAGAACATAAGAGAAGCCAATGTTGAATCAGGCCAATGGCCCATCTAGTCCAACACTCTGTCACACAGCGGCCAAAATATACCAGGGGCCATCAGGAGGTCCAGCAGTGGGGCCAGGACACCAGAAGCCCTCCCACTGCTGCCCCCCAGCACCAAGAATAGAGTGCATCACCTGCCCCAGACTGGGAGTTCCCATCTATACCCTGTGGCTAATAACCACTGATGGACTTCTGCTCCATACGTTTATCCAATTCCCTCTTGAGACTGTCCATGCTTGTAGCTGCCACCACCTCCTGTGGCAGTGAATTCCATATGTTAATCACTCTTTGGGTGAAGAAATATTTCCTTTTATCTGTCCTAACGCGACTGCTCAGCAATTTCATGGAGTGCCCACAAAGAGTTCTTGTCTTGTGAGAAAGGGAGAAAAGTACTTCTTTCTCAACCTGCTCAATCCCATGCATAATCTTATAAACCTCGATCATGTCACCCCTCAGCCGTCGTTTCTCCAAGCTAAAGAGCCCCAAGCATTTTAACCTTTCTTCATAGGGAAGGTGTTGGACTTCATCTTGTTCATCGTTTAAGGTGCCACTAGACGGGTATCTGCAGACCCACATGGCTGTCCCCCCTGGAACTTTGTAAAGGGGTCGGCAAACTGCACGGAGGATCGGTCCGTCAGTGGCCGTCGGCTTTCACAATCGGATTATGGTTGCCAATGCTGTGTTAGGAAATCCCTGGAGACTTTGGGAGTGGGCCCCAAGGAGGGAACCCAGCCGGATATAATGCCGTAGAGTCCACCCTCCGGAGTTGACATTCCCTCCGGGGAAACTGATCTCTGTAGTCCGGAGAGCCGTTGAAAGGAGCAAGAGTCCACGGGCACCTTTAAAAACTAACAAAAACGTGCGGCAGGGGAAGGAGGAGGAGAAGAAGAAGAGATTGGATTTATACCCCGTCCTTCACTCGGAGTCTCAGAGAGCAGCTCACAAACTCCTTTCCTTTCCCCTCCCCTGTGAGGTAGGGAGGGGCTGAGAGAGCTCTGACAGAAACGGCTCTTTAAAGGACAGCTCTTGTCAGAACTCTGGCTTGCCCAAGGTCATCCAGCAGGTGCGAGCGGAGGAGTGGGGGAATCAAACCCGGTTCTCCCAGGTTAGAGTCCGTGCGCTTAACCGCTACACCAAAGTCATCCCGTCACAGATTTTGTTAGGCCAATGTATCTACGGGACTGTCTCCTCCAGTATGTTCCTGGAAGAGCCTTGCGCTCTTCGAATAACGACTTGCTGGTGATCCCCGGTCCCAGGGAGGTCTGGCTGTCTTTGGCAAGGGCCGGGGCCTTCTCTGTCCTGGCCCCAACCTGGTGGAGATCTTTGCCGAATGATAATCAGGGCCCTGCGGGATCTGATGCAGTTCCGCTGGGCCTGTAAGGCAGGGATGTTCCGCCAGGCTATTGGCTGAGGGCAGCGATGGTTACCTCATTGGCTGGCACCCATCCTCCCATCGCCACCCTTTTTCCTGCTCTGAGTTCTGTTTCCCCCTGCCCAGAAAAGGGGCCGGTAGTCCTGAATGTGGTTAGAAAGTGTTATCGAGACAACGAACATGAAATTAAGCAAACTCCAGAGCACGACGGAAGACAGGAGGGCCTGGGCGTGGTGTGGCCCACGGGGTCGTGAAGGCTCAGACTCGACTGGACAACAACAAAGTCCGGAATTGGGACAAATAATATAGGGAAATCGCCATCTTTGATTTTTATTCTGCATTGCAATTTTTATTAAGTTATATACTGGATTTTAATTTTTTTTTTGTATATCTTATGGCATTGTGCCTTGCGCATGGCCCAGATAGGGCGATATAATACTAAGAATCATAATCGGGGCTATTTTGGGGCAGGAACGGAGTTCTGGCTGGCTCCTGAGTTGGCCATGCCCAGCCGGAACTCATTAGCATAACAGGCCACGCCCAACAGCAGAAACTCATTAGGATTGGCTCCATGTGGGGCGTGTGGCCTAACATGCAAAGGAGTCCCTGCTCCAAAAAAAGCCCTGGGGTTTTGACAACAAACAGGGTAAACAGAACAAGAAGCAAAAGGGTGGGTGTGGCTGGATGACCACACTTCTGGCAACATGGGGGTGTGGCCTGATATGCTAATGAGCTGTCCTGTCGGGGGTGTGGCCTAATGTGCTAATGAGTTTCTGCTGTTGGGTGTGGCCTGTTGTGCTAATGAATTCCTGCTGGGCTTTTTCTACAAAAAAGCAATAATAATAATAATAATAATAATAATAATAATAGTTCCAGGGCCCTGGGACTCTGAGCCTGTCCCACCATCCTTCCCCAGCCCCACTGCTCAGACCCCAGACAGGGCCCTCGTGACTGCACCCACACCGTCGAAACTGGGACACTCTCAGCTGGAAAGGTGCAGACCAGTGTGCCTTGAGGACTTTGTGTGTAAAGGCGCTTTGGGACTTAGGGGGAAGGATGTTACGTATTAGGTCTGCATCATTCCAGGGCCGTCAGATAGTCCTGGAATGATCCAGACCTAATACATAACATGGTGGCTCAGAGGTTAAGACGCTGAAGTGCAGACCGAGAGGTCGGTAGTTCGGCAGTTCGAGACCCGAGTGCCGCATGACAGAGTGAGCTCCCGTCTCTGGTCCCTGTTCCTGCCAACCTAGCAGTTCGAAAGCCAGAAATTGCAAGTTGATAAATAGGTACCGCTTCGGTGGGAAGGTAGTTAACAGTGTTCCGTGCGCCTCGGCATTTAGTCATGCCGGCCACATGACCACGGAAATGTCTTCGGACAATGCTGGCTCTTCGGCTCGGAAACGGAGATGAGCACCGCACCTCTAGAGTCCGATTCGACTGGCTTTCGAGCAAGGGAAACCTTTACCTATTAGTAGAAGAAGAAGAGGAGGAGATTGGATTTATACCGCGCCCTTCACTGCCCAAAGGTGTCTCAGAGCAGCTTACAAACTCCTTTCCCTTCCTCTCCCCACAACAGACACCCTGTGAGAGAAGTGGGGCTGAGAGAACTTCTGACAGAAACTGTCCTTGAGAGAACAGCTGTGCCAGAGCTTGTGACTGACCCAAGGTCACATCAGCAGGTGCAAGTGGAGGAGTGGGGAATCAAATCCGGTTCTCCCAGATTAGAGTCTGCGCACTTAACCACTATACCAAACAAGTAGTAGTAGTAGTCCGGAAGGTGGTCCTGGACTCTTGCTCAGTGCCACTGCTACAGACAGAATAACACGGCCACCCACCTTGATCTGAAAATCTTGTTAGCCTCTACGGTGCTCCCGGATTCGAATTCTACCTGCAAATTTGTAAACAGCTTGTGGGCGGAGACTGGCCTTTCCCGTTTTGTTTTCTTGCTCACAGAATTCTAGACTGCTGTGTCCACAGAAAGGGAACAGGCTAAATAGCCGCTGCGCTAACAGAACAACGCCGGCATTTCTTATCGGGGACGGTCTTAATAGATTTCCCAGCTTTGGGTTGGGAAATACCTGGAGGTTTGCGGGCGGAGCCGGCGGAGGGCGGGGTTTGGGGAGGGGAGGGGCCTCGGCGGGGTATAATGCCCTAGAGCCCGCCCTCCAGAGAAGCCATTTTCTCCGAGGGGACCGATCCCTGCAATCGGGAGAACAGTTGAATTTACTTATTTTTATTTATTGGATCTTTACCCCACCCTCCCAAGCCAAAACTGGCTCAGGACGGCTTACGTAACATTTACACTAAAATGTGACTAATTTAAATGTTAAAAATTTCTAAAATTCTGAAAGGGGCCAAGAGTCCGGGAACACCTTAAAGACTAACAAAGTTTGTGGCAGGGGAGGAGCTGTTGTGCGTCACGGCTGGCTTCTTCAGAGACCTCCGTGCCCGCTCTGGGGTTGGCGGCCCTTATCAGACGGATCCTCCAGGTTCGTGGGCAGTCTATCTCAGAAGTGAGCCCTGCGTGGGTTTTCCGCCTCTCCCAGAAAGCTTCTCCCGTACCTTCCTGTCTGGAAATTAAGATCGCGGGGAGGGGCCCTCCTGACTGCCCCGACAACCAGAAAAGTGCATCTGGAGGGCACGCGTGACGGGACCCTTTTGGTGGCAGCCCCACAGTTATGGAACAACCTCCCCCGGGAAGGTGCGCTTGGCCCCCTCACTTCTGATCCTCAGGAGACCATTGAAGACAGTTTTATGCATTTGACTGCATTTGAGAGCCAGTTTGGTGCAGTGGTTAAGTGCACAGACTCTAATCTGGGAGAACCGGGTTCGATTCCCCCACTCCTCCACTTGCAGCTGCTGGATGACCTTGGGCAAGCCACAGTTCTGTCAGGGCTGTTCTTGAAAGAGCGGTTTCTCTCAGAGCTCTCTCAGCTCCACCAACCTCACAGGGTGTTTGTTGTGGGGAGGGGAAGGGAAAAGAGTTTGTGAGCCGCTCTGAGACTCCGAATGAAGGGCAGGGTATAAATCCAATCTCCTCCTCCTCCTCTTCTTTTCATTGACAGGCCTCCTTAGAGTTTTTGAATTGTGACATTTTATGGGTTTTTTAATCGTCGTTGTCTTGATCATATATTTTTATGATCTCTCATTTATATTGCAGCCGGGCGTGAGTTCTGCAAGGGAGAAAGGCTCGCTTGCTTATTTATTCATTCATGTCTTCATTCGTCGCTTCCGTCTTTCGACCTGCTCTCCCCTTGCTCTGAAATTTACAATAAACGGTGTGAGTCAATAAATAAAACTGACTTCCACGGCCGTCGTGCTTGTCTTTGCAGAAAAAGAAGAGGCGGCGAATCGACCGCAGCATGATAGGGGAGCCGATGAACTTTGTCCATCTGACGCACATTGGGTCCGGAGACATGGCGAACGAAGGGTTGCCCATGGTAGGCCGTTTCTCTCGCTCCGTTGTGAGAATCTATGCGCCCGTGCATGGATCTGGGAGGGAGGGAGGGAGGGAGGGGGCTCATTGCTCTGAATCTGCAGGCCAGAAGCACCCGGGTACACAGCATTTGTTCTTCTAGGCCTTGGGAAATCATGTGCCGCAGCAGAAAGCCGAGCGGAACGGTGGTCGATCCGGCGAGGTTATTTTGGAAGGAAGTGTTTGCTCTTGTGCTCCCCCTAGTGGCCAGCCTCTGCATGCAGTCCTGTGTCTAAACCCCACGGAAGTCAGTAGGGCTTACTTCAGACTTAGACTACCCTTAAGATCAAGCTGCGTCCAACAGCAGTACTAATGCAATAAGAACATAAGAAGAGCCCTGCTGAATCAAACCGGTGGTCCACCTAGTCCAGCATCCCATCTCACACAGTGGCCAGCCAGTTCCCCTGGAGGGCCAACAACGGGGCAGAGAGGCCGAGGCCTTCCCCTGAGAAGAACCTCAGAAGAGCCCTGCTGGGTCAGACCAGGGAGGGTCCATCCAGTCCAGCCTCCTGTCTCACATGTTGGCCAGCCAGTTCCCCTGGAGGGCCAACAACAGGGCACAGAGGCCGAGGCCTTTCCCTGAAAAGAACATCAGAGAGAGACCCAGGCCTTCCCCTGAGGAACCTCAGAAGAGCTGGGTCAGACCAGGGAGGGTTCACCTAGTCCAGCATCCTGTCTCACCCAATGGCCAACCAGTTCCTCTGGCGGGCCAACAACAGGGCAGAGAGGCTGAGGCCTTCCCCTGAGGAGAACCTCAGAAGAGCCCTGCTGGGTCAGACCAGGGAGGGTCCATCCAGTCCAGCCTCCCGTCTCACACAGGGGCCAGCCAGTTCCTTTGGAGGGCCAGCAACAGGGCAGAGAGGCCGAGGCCTTCCCCTGAGGAGATCCCCAGAAGAGCCCTGCTGGGTCAGACCAGGGAGGGCCCATCCAGTCCAGCCTCCTGTCTCACATAGTGGCCATCCAGTTCCCCTGGAGGGCCAACAACGGGGCACAGAGGCCGAGGCCTTCCCCTGAGAAGAACATCAGAGAAAGGCCGAGGCCTTCCCCTGAGAAGAACCTCAGAAGAGCCCTGCTGGGTCAGACCAGGGTGGGTCCACCTAGTCCAGCATCCTGTCTCACCCAGTGGCCAACCAGTTCCTCTGGAGGGCCAGCAACAGGGCAGAGAGGCCGAGGCCTTCCCCTGAGGAGAACCTCAGAAGAGCCCTGCTGGATCAGACTAGTGAGGGTCCCTCTAGTCCAGCCGCCCATCTCCCACAGTGGCCAACCAGTTCCTCTGGAGGGCCAACAACAGGGCAGGGAGGCCGCGGCCTTCCCCTGATGTTGCCACCTGGCTCTGGGATTCAGAGGGTTCCAGAACCTCGAACGCTTGGGCACCCATACTCGAGAGGGCTTTGGCAGTGAGCGACCACAACTGCCACAGAGATGAGAACCCGAACTTGTTCCAGGTTGCAGCAAGCATGCTTCTGGAACGATAGCAGAGGCTCGGTTAAGGAGATTTCACGAGCCTATTTGTTGCGGGAGGCTAATGGGTCCCCAACATGCCCCGGCCTGCCTCATCCCTTTGAAACAAAACCGGCTTGCCTCTCCTTTTAAGTTTTGCTGATTAGCCAAAACGGTACATAAGGGTGATCTCACTAGGACAACTCACTGCAGTCCTGAGAATCTGGGCTCTTTTGAAAAAGCAAGCTGCTAGTCCCTAAGGCTTTTCAGGGGGAGATATTTATTTATTTCATAACTTTCATCCTGCCTTTGGATGGAGGTGCTGTGGCTCAGTGGTGGAGCCTCTGCTTGGCATGCGGAAGGTCCCAGGTTCAGTCCCCGGCATCTCCAGTTAAAAAGGACCAGGCAGGAGGTGATGGGAAAGACCTCCACCTGAGACCCTGGAGAGCTGTAAAGAGGGGCCGTGGCTCAGTGGCAGAGCCTCTGCTTGGCATGCAGGAGGTCCCAGGTTCAGTCCCCGGCATCTCCAGTTAAAAAGGACCAGGCAGGAGGTGATGGGAAAGACCTCCACCTGAGACCCTGGAGAGCTGTAAAGAGGGGCCGTGGCTCAGTGGCAGAGCCTCTGCTTGGCATGCAGGAGGTCCCAGGTTCAGTCCCCGGCATCTCCAGTTAAAAAGGACCAGGCAGGAGGTGATGGGAAAGACCTCCACCTGAGACCCTGGAGAGCTGTAAAGAGGGGCCGTGGCTCAGTGGCAGAGCCTCTGCTTGGCATGCAGGAGGTCCCAGGTTCAATCCCCGGCATCTCCAGTTAAAAAGGACCAGGCAGGAGGTGATGGGAAAGACCTCCACCTGAGACCCTGGAGAGCTGTAAAGAGGGGCCGTGGCTCAGTGGCAGAGTCTCTGCTTGGCATGCAGAAGGTCCCAGGTTCAATCCCCGGCATCTCCAGTTAAAAAGGACCAGGCAGGGGGCGATGGGAAAGACCTCCACCTGAGACCCTGGAGAGCTGTCAAGAGGGGCCATGGCTCAGGGGCAGAGTCTCTGCTTGGCATGCAGAAGGTCCCAGGTTCAATCCCCGGCATCTCCAGTTAAAAAGGACCAGGCAGGAGGTGATGGGAAAGACCTCCACCTGAGACCCTGGAGAGCTGTAAAGAGGGGCCGTGGCTCAGGGGCAGAGTCTCTGCTTGGCATGCAGAAGGTCCCAGGTTCAATCCCCGGCATCTCCAGTTAAAAAGGACCAGGCAGGAGGTGATGGGAAAGACCTCCACCTGAGACCCTGGAGAGCTGTAAAGAGGGGCCGTGGCTCAGTGGCAGAGCCTCTGCTTGGCATGCAGAAGGTTCCAGGTTCAATCCCCGGCATCTCCAGTTAAAAAGGACCAGGCAGGAGGTGATGGGAAAGACCTCCACCTGAGACCCTGGAGAGCTGTAAAGAGGGGCCGTGGCTCAGGGGCAGAGTCTCTGCTTGGCATGCAGAAGGTCCCAGGTTCAATCCCCGGCATCTCCAGTTAAAAAGGACCAGGCAGGAGGTGATGGGAAAGACCTCCACCTGAGACCCTGGAGAGCTGTAAAGAGGGGCCGTGGCTCAGTGGCAGAGCCTCTGCTTGGCATGCAGAAGGTCCCAGGTTCAATCCCCGGCATCTCCAGTTAAAAAGGACCAGGCAGGAGGTGATGGGAAAGACCTCCACCTGAGACCCTGGAGAGCTGTAAAGAGGGGCCGTGGCTCAGTGGCAGAGCCTCTGCTTGGCATGCAGAAGGTCCCAGGTTCAATCCCCGGCATCTCCAGTTAAAAAGGACCAAGCAGGAGGTGATGGGAAAGACCTCCACCTGAGACCCTGGAGAGCTGTAAAGAGGGGCTCAGTGGCTCAGTGGAAGAGCCTGTGCTTGACATGCAGAAGGTCTCAGGTTCAATCCCCGGCATCTCCAGTTAAAAAGGACCAGGCAGGAGGTGACGGGAAAGATCTCCGCCTGAGACCCTGGAGAGCGGCTGCCAGTCTGAGTAGACAATATTGACCTTGATGGACCCAGGGTCAGATTCAGTATTAGGCCGCTTCATGCATTGGAAAGGGTCCATGGCTCAGTGGCAGAGTCTCTGCTTGGCATGCAGAAGGTCCCAGGTCCGATCCCCGGCATCTCCAGTTAAAAAGGAGCAGGCAGGAGGTGATGGGAAAGACCTCCGCCTGAGGCTCTGGAGAGCGGCTGCCAGTCTGAGTAGACAATCCTGACTTTGATGGACCAACCTTCTGATTTGGTATAAGGCAGCTTCATGTGTGTGAAATGTACAGATTCACAAGGTGCGCACCTGTCCACAACACATCCCTTTTTTAAAAAAATGATTGTGCGAATTCGCAGAACAGATGGAGTGGATCTATTCTCTCTTGTCCGGATTGCGAGGCTAGATCTAACGGGTGGAAATGACAAGGGAGTCGTTACTGGCTCGATATCAGGAGAAACTTCCTGACTGTAAAGAGTGGTTGAGCAGTGGAACAGACTGCCTCGGGAGGTGGTGGATGCTCCTTTGCTGGACGTTTCCAAGCGGAGGCTGGATGACCATCTTTCGGGTGCGTTGTAGGCATGTAGGGCTGTCTTTCGGCTGTGCTCCTGCAGAGTGCAGGGGGTTGGACTAGATGACCTGCAAGGCCCCTTCCAACTCTAACATTCTATGGTTCCATGAACATCCACAGCCAATGTGGGGCGGGGGGGTCAGCAAAATGGAACCCTCGGCAACAAGATCACGCCATCAGTTAGCCTCTCAGATCCTCTGAAACGATACTCTTGTGTCGCGGATGAGACGGAACAGGCCCCTTTGGGGAAGGGATTTCCGCCATCCCGGTGCCACCAGCGGGAACACCCGGCCTCGTCTGCCTGCCCACTGCTTTCCCATACCTCGGCGTTCCGCCCAGTGACTCGTCTAAGCAGAGACTAAATCATGCAGAGAAGGATGCGCTTTGCCTCGAAACGCATGATTAAAATTCAGTGTCAGCTGTTGCGGATCTCTCTCCCTGTCTTTCTGTTCTGGCGCGCACACGCCTCTAAGCAAGGTGCAGAAGGCTAATTCTCAGCTCGCCCATGGGAGGAAAGTGGAAATTGCTGACCTGGGCGGCAGCGACAGAACCGCTTTTTCTTCCTGCCGAGCGGCAGGGTCACCGTGAGGACAAGCTGTACTGTTCTGTATTTTTTGCTCTGCCCGGTTAATTAAATGGTGCTTTTAAAAACCGACGGAGGGCAGGTGAGAACACGCACGTGCAAAGCTGCCTGAGACTGAACAGACCGTTGGTCCGTCGGGGTCAGTATTGCCAGTCGGACTGGCAGCAGCTCTGCAGAGTCTCAGGCAGAGAGTTTTTCACATCGCCTGCTGCCGGGGTCCCCAACTCTTTTCAGTCTGTGGGAATTCTGACACAGTGTGGTGGGCACAGCCGCAAAATTTCTGTCATGAAATGGCTGCCTCGGGAGGCGGAGCCAGCCACAAAGCTCTCATGGCGTCTTCCCCGTGTGACAGAAGGGAAGCTGTGGCAGCCATTTTGTGGCTGGCTTCGCCTCATGTGGCAGCCATTTTGTGGCTGGCTTCGCCTCATGTGGCAGCCATTTTGTGGCTGGCTTCGCCTTTTGTGGCAGCCGTTTTGTGTGGCTGGCTTTGCCTCTTGGGGTAGCCATTTTGTGTGGCTGGCTTCGCCTCTTGTGGCAGCCATTTTGTGACTGGCTTCGCCTCTTGTGGCAGCCATTTTGTGTGGCTGGCTTCGCCTCATGTGGCAGCCATTTTGTGTGGCTGGCCTCGCCTCTTGTGGCAGCCACCACGCTGCCATTTATTCCTACTCTCTGCTCTCTGACGTTGAACCAATCTTTATTCCATGAGAAGATTCATCACTCAGGAGCCTTTGGTGAGAAACCGTGTCCAATTACTTTTGGAAGTCCCGGTATATAAAGTCAGGCTCCCTGATAGGCTAGGACACGGGTCCTTAACCCTGTAGATCTTCTGAGCTCCTTTGGAATTTTGAGAAGTGCCACATGACTCCAAAATGGCTGCCCCGGGAGGCGGAGCCAAATGGAAGGCCTCCTTCCTCATACCTCCTGGGAAGAAGTAAAGCCCGAAGGGAAAATGGAACCACATACTAAAGGAAGGCCTCCTCATCCCGCAGTAGAAAGCCCTCTCATTTGAATGAGGGCAGCCAATAACGAGACCTGCCTTACAATGGCCCCGCCCCCTTTCTGAAAAGCTTGGCGGGCACCATGGGGAGTACTGGTGAGCCCCATGGTGACCTCGGGCACCATGCTTGGGAACCGTGGGCTGTGGCACGAGGACTTTTGAGTGTGGCGGATAGCTTTAAAGATACGATCTGCCTCACTGGCAGCCCGCAGCAGGACAGTTCCGGGAAGGGCTTGGCACGGTGTGCTTGTTTCGAACATATAGACCGGTTCCAGGCAGGTTTTTTCCCAGTAGTACATGTTTCCCAGTAGTACATGCAACGAGTAACCCACTTCTTACAACAGGAGTGTCGAACTCATTTGTTACGAGGGCTGGATCTGACATAAATGAGACCTTGGGCTGGGCCATGTGTGCCATAAAATGTAGCGCCAGGTAGCAGAGATATAAACGTTATAAAGGACACAATCACAAAGGGTTGGGTTTTTTTTACTTAAAATAAAAACATGCTTAAAACGTCAGCACCCTTGCCGTATTCTGTTTATTTAACAGTGTCCGCTAACTGACACCTCTTGCTCCAAATTATGGCATCAAAATGTCTGTGCCGTTGCAATCTCGAGGCCCAGTCATATGTTCTCTCAGAGCTGTTCTCTCAAGAGCCATTTCTGTCAGAGCTCTCTCAGCCCCACTTACCTCACAGGGCGTCTGTTGTGGGGAGGGGAAGGGGAAGGAGATTGTGAGCCGCTCTGAGATTCCTTCGGGTAGTGAAGGGCGGGGTATAAATCCAATCTCTTCTTCTTCTTCTTCTTCTTCTTCCACTCACAGCTGTTGGATGACCTTGGGCAAGCCGTAGTTCTGTCAGAGCTGTCCTTGAAAAAGAGCAGCTTCTGTCAGAGCTCTCTCAGCCCCACCTACCTCACAGGGTGTCTGTTGTGGGGAGGGGAAGGGGAAGGAGATTGTGAGAAGCTCTGAGACTCCTTTAGGTAGTGAAGGGCAGGGTATAGAATCCAATCTCTTCCTCTTCTTCTTCTTCTTCTTCTTCTTCTTCTTCTTCTTCCACTTGCAGCTGCTGGATGACCTTGGGCAAGCCATAGTTCTGTCAGAGCTGTCCTTGAAAAAGAGCCGTTTCTGTCAGAGCTCTCTCAGCCCTGCCTACCTCACAGGGTGTCTGTTGTGGGGAGGGGAAGGGGAAGGAGATTGTGAGATGCTCTGAGACTCCTTCGGGTAGTGAAGGGCAGGGTATAGAATCCAATCTCTTCTTCTCTTCGTTTTGAGTATGGCTGTTCAGGTGTGTATCTGTAAGCTGCAAATCTACGACGACGCAGCAGCAGCAGAACTGGAAGAAGAAGAAACAGAAGGCAGCCCACTGCGGGCCTGATAGAAGCCCCCAGGCTGCATGTTTGACAACCCTGCCTTACAACCCCTCTCTCCCTCTCTCTGTTTACAGACGGGGGCAGTCCAGGAAATGAGATCGAAATGCGGCCGAGAGCGACAATGGAGCAACTCCCGCGGCTTGTAGCTCCGTCGTCTTCCCCCCTCCTCCAGCGTAAGTGTCTTGCTAGCTTTGGAGAGACCTTCCAGATATCCTTCTCATCCAGAAGTGATGACTCAGGTCTCGTTGTACGAGGGAACTGGGAATCCACGCCCTTCTTCCGGGGGCGCGCTTTCGAGAAAGGTTGAAATGTGTAGCTGTTTCCCCGTTTGGTTGGGATGAAAAACGTCAGTTCTTGTTCTGATCTTTTCCCCTTTCCTTTTCTATTTTTCTCTCTTGCAGGTTCCAGGCTACTTAATAAAAAAACCAAAAACCGAAAGAAAGAAAGAAAGAAAGAAAGAAAGAAAGAAATATATATATAAACATCCCACACTTGAATTACCTGTTTGAGCTTGTCAGAACAAGTTGGAAACGCAAGACATCTGGTGAAGTCAGCTCAGTAACTTATGCAAACTGATTTCCAAACATTCTGGGCTTTTTTTTCTTCTTCTTTTTAAAGCAAAAAAACGAGCAACTTAGTTTGGCGTTTAAAACGCCTTGCCACCTGCGTAAGAAAAAGAAAACACGGGTCGATAGAATCCAGGTCCTCTCTTCGACGCACCTTCTTCATCCCAGTTCGTCCCCGTTCCAGGTTTCCCCGCACCCTTTCCCGTTTTTTTAACTTGTGACTTAATGGAA
Source organism: Gekko gecko (assembly GCA_029375565.1). Taxonomy (NCBI): domain Eukaryota; kingdom Metazoa; phylum Chordata; class Lepidosauria; order Squamata; family Gekkonidae; genus Gekko; species Gekko gecko. The sequence goes on along the minus strand of JAPDNY010000001.1, from coordinate 12,120,772 downwards.
AAATAAAAGTTGCGCTGTCGTATTGTCGGTGGCGGTTTCCTGCCCGGCGCAGCATCAGGTAACGGAACTTATTTTCCACACACACACAAAAATAATAATCTCATTTTTAGGCGGATACTTTTCTCGTCTGGAGGAACGGCCGGCAAAATGGGCTTTTGTAGACATTACTCGGTTTCCCTAAAGATACCCGCTGGAGACGGCTCTCCCGTGAGGTCCAGAGCCGGCGGCAAGGTTTGGAGAGCCGCCGAAAACGGCAGCTCGAGAGACGGGCGTTTGACCCACAGGCACAGCCACAGGAAGCAAGGATGCTCTCTGCCTTTGCCCTGTTAAAATGAACAGGAAGGCGCTTCTGCCCGTTTCAATCTGGCACGGGCCGGAGAACTTCCCGGTGGGTTGTGCCCCATGTCGGAGGGGAGGTTGTCGTTTTGAATTTCCCCCTCTGCGTGGCCAAAGGACTTGGAGCGTCGCCGCGCGTACGTCCTTCCGAGCTCCACAGCCGTGGAGTCCCCTGTGAAACGTCAACCAGACGCGATCCAGAGAGAGACACACACGCACGATGCAACGGCAGCCCCGTTGGAAACTTCCTACCCAGTATGCAAGTCAGTCGAAACACTGGTGCTCCAAACTCAGCCCCCGGACCCCCGCTTTGCATCTGTCGGAGAGGCGAAGGCAGAACCCGCAGAGGACAGCATTTATCCGTTGGCGCTGGGTTTCGAGGTACAAAGCATGGCGCTGCAGTTCCGTCAAGGCCCCGTGATCTGCCCTGACGGCAAAAACGGGTCTCGTTTCTCCGACAGAAGGACCTTTGACTTCTCAGCTGGTTGAATTCTGTTGGGATGCAGCGTTTCAGCAGATCCGGGGCACCGTCGCCAATTGGTAGAGACCGCGGTTTTGAGCGCAGAGGGTCCCGGGTTCGATCCGTGGTCTCTCCCGCTCACGGATCGCTGGAAGCAGAGCTTGGGGGGCAAGACCCCCCCCCCCCCATCTTGAGATTTTCGACAGCTGTCGCCTGCCGGACGAAAGAGCGGCCGGTGACAGTTCTGTGACGGCAGCTTTGTGTTTTCTTATTTCTGGGCACGGCTGCAGTGCAGATAAAACTGGTCAAAGGCCACCGTGCCATTGGGGCACCCTTTGGTCTGGTCCAAAGGTCCATTCTAGCTTGGCGGCCAAATGATGGGGGTGAGGAAGGCCGGCAATGGCCAAAGGGTCAGTTCGGGAAGCTTTGGCACGAGTCGCAGGCCTTGCGGGGAGGAGAGGTGGAGGACGCTTGCATTCGAACTCCCCAGAGAGTAGTTTCTTGGGACTCGGTGCTCCCACTGTGACGCCGCGAGCCTCCTCTCCCGTCTCCAGTGTTCCCTCTAAGCTGAGCGAGCGTGAGCTAGCTCACAGATTTTTTTTAGCCTCCGGCTCACACATTTCTGCCTTAGCTCAGGAAGGAGGGCTCTAGAGCAAACTTTAATTCAACAGCCAAATCGCTCGCTCGGAGTTTTAACGCCAGGAGCTCACAAAGTGGAATTTCTGCTCACGAGACTCCGCAGCTTAGAGGGAGCACGGTCATGTCTCTCTCTCCTCCACCCACCCGCCTCCCTTGCGGAGAGCGGCAGAGGCGTTTGCCTGGGCACGTGTGCCAAAGACGAGGGCAAATGCCACGTAGCCCATATTCCTCACGCAGGGCTGGGGAAAGTATTTCAGTTCCTGGTATCTGATCTTGGGGGTCCAGGCGCCTGGACGTTCCGCAGCCTTGGCACACCATGATTCCTCAGAGGTAAATGGTACTGCAGACAGTATGAAGCCCTGAGGGCGGATCCTGGGAAACGCCTTGAGTTTTTCCACTGCAGCCAAGAAGACCTCCCTTCTCCCTCTCTCTCTGTGTATGTCTCTTTCAGCTTCTTTAACACTTACCCATTTTGGGTGATACCGATACCACATCATGTCTAGCTGAGGGGGTCTCCAACCTTGAGAATTCTGACTTAGCGGGGTAGGTGCAGCTACAAAATGGTCGCTGCGGGAGGCGGAGCCTGTCACAAAATGGCCGCTGCGGGAGGCGGAGCCTGTCACAAAATGGCCACCGTGGGAGGCGGAGCCTGCCACAAAATGGCCGCCGTGGGAGGCGGAGCCTGCCACAAAATGGCCGCTGCTCTGCTTTCCTTCAGTCACACCACAAAGAGCCTTGTGCTGTGGTGGTAGCTGTTGCCAGAGCGACATTTTTTCAAAAATCTGTACAGCCAATCCAATCTCCAGTGGCCACTCGGAAGCTTTGCTGTGCCAAAGTCTCAACCTGGCCCTGCCTGCTTTCTCAAAACATTCTGATGGGCACCCGGAAAGGTATCAGCGGGCGACACAGTGCCCACGAGCGCCGTCTCGGGGACCCTGGGCCCTAGCTTTTTATAGAAGCTGGCGAACCAAACCCAGCTTCGAACTTGCCCCATAAAAGGTTTTGAATAAACGCTGCCGTGATTTTCTCGTTTTTTTGTCCACGTTGGCCAGGGGAGAGCTCTCTGGGTGCTGTGCGGAAGACCGAGTCGTTTTGAAACGTTATTATTTTTTAATAGAAGCCGTGGCGCCGCCGTAAGGGGGAAAGCTAGACGTCGTACGGCGGCCTTTTCGAGGACGGCTTTCCTGAGCAGGGGACACTAGATATTTCTCCATTGCTTGCTATCAGGCAAAGGATTTTATTTTGGAGAGAGGAAGTCTTTTGGCGTCTCCGGCAACGAGAACCGTTGGCTCACATCCGCAGACTCCCAAGCATAAAACTAGGGCAGAGGGCAAGGTTGCCGGCTTTTCCGGTACCTTCTCACTGCTCCACTAACGTCAGTTTGATGCACAAACACAAGCAGGTGCCGATATTTTTGCTGCGTACCTTAAAAAGCATCACTGGCTACAATCATGCTTAGAAAGGCACAAGAGCAGGGACGGGCCGTTTCACCTGGTCCGTTGGCAACCCCGCGTGAAGGTCCGCATCCCCCCCGATCCATCACATCTCTAGCGTTGCTGCCTCTTTTGATACGAATGCTGCTTTCTCCCCCCCCCTCACCTGCCAAAGGCTTCTTTCTACAGTTGGACGGCAGGCGGCAGTTCAACAGGTAGCCCCTTTCCTGACATGAGTGCACAGTGACTGGGGAGTCAGACCTGTTGGGTTTCTGCCTGCCACAGCGCCGTGAAAGAGACCCCTGCCAGGGAAGTGTCACTTTTAATCTGCTTTTTTTTTTAGTTAATTTGATTCTCCCGTGAGCGGGCATCAGACAGAAGGGGGAGATCAGAGCTAGTTCCTAAGGGGTCCCCCGGCAGATCCTTTCTTGCTGGCCGGAAGACCACTTCAGTTCTGGTCATGCATGTTTAGCAAAGCACAGGAAGGTTGTTGGAAAACAGCCGAATCCCGAAATTCTCATTCAACCGTAGACAGATTTCGGCCCCTCAATTTGAATTCGTTATAAAAACCGCCTTTCTGTTTCTTCAAATGTTCATGCTCCCAAGGCCGAAAGAGTTTTTGGCACGAATTTGGCCTTGCTGCAGGCTGGTTAAGCAGGAAATCATTTCCGGATCAGTGCCGTAGAATAGCTTAAGAGCTTGATTCGAATCCCGCGCCGCCTTAAAGACCAACGAGATGCCCAGGATAGAAGCTTTCAAGCATCAAAGCAGAGCTTTTGATTCTCAAAAGCTTCTGTCCTGGAAAACTCATTGAAGAAGAAGAGGAGATTGGATTTATACCCCGCCCTTCACTACCCTGAAGGAGTCTCAGAGCGGCTGACGATCTCCTTTCCTTCCCCTCTCCCCACAACAGACACCCTTGTGAGGTAGGTGGGGCTGAGAGAGCTCTCCCGAGGACTGCCCTTGAGAGAACAGCTCTAGCAGAACTTGTGACTGACCCAGGGTCACACCACCAGCTGCAGATGGAGGGACAGGGAATCAAACCCGGTTCTCCCAGATTAGAGTCCACTGCTCGTATCCTCTATACCAAACTTGGCTCTCTTTAAGGTCTTTTAAGGTACCACTGGACTTGAACCCGGAAGTTCTACTGGAGATCAACACAGCGGCCCCCCTGAAACTGTCTTTGCAGAATAGCTAACCGGAGGCAGACTTGCCATTGTGTCCACGCCGGTATTTCCAATTTCCATTTTCCTGCCCCGTTGACATCCCCCCCCCCCCAATACCCCTCCACCACCAGTCTTTCCTCATCTTCTGAAACATTTCTGCAGCGACGAAAATCGGCACAGTTCGGCGGAGGACTCCTCGCCCCTCCACGCCTGCTGGATAACCTTTCTCGATTTTCTCCCCCCCCCCCCCCCACCGCTAATATCTACTCCCGTATAAAATCCTCTCTTTGCTACGCAGTTTTCCCGGCTGGCCCGGGGGGAAAACCCCGATTGCTTCGGGAAAGAATAGCTGGGCTATTCGGATGTGCTATATGACTTAGAAATGTTTTCTTTTTTCTTTGTTTTTTAAGAGTAATGCCAGAAAGAGAATCGCTGCGTGTCAAAACTGGGCCGGGGGGGCGGGGCGGTGATTCCCCGGCAGGTTCCCCTCCATATGAGTAGCGCTGCCAACCTCCAGGCGGCGCCTGGAGCTTGCCAGTACTACAGTCGCTCTCCAAACGACAGAGATTGGTCCCCCCGGAGGGTATGGCTGTTTTGTAGGGCGGGCTCTCCGGCAGGGGTGTCGAACTCATCTGTTACGAGGGCCGGGTCTGACATAAATGAGACCTTGTCGGGCCGGGCGCCACACATGTCATAAGACGTAACGCCAGGGAGCGGAGATATAAACTTTATGAAAGGACACAAACACAAAGGTGTTTTTTGTTTTTTTTAATTAAAATAAAAACATGCTTAAAACCAGGCCTTTTTTTGGTCGAAAAAGCCCAGCAGGAACTCATTAGGCCACGCCCAACAGCAGAAACAGATTAGCATATTAGGCCACACCCATGACAGCACAGCTCATTAGCCTATTAGGCCACACCCCCATGTTGCCAGATGTGTGGTCATCCAGCCACACCCACCTTTTGCTTCTTGTTCTGTTTACCTTGTTTGTTGTCAAAAACCAGGGCTTTTTTTGGAGCAGGGACTCCTTTGCATGTTAGGCCACACGCCCCCTCATGTAGCCAATCCTAATGAGTTTCTGCTGTTGGGTGTGGGCTGTCATGCTAATGAGTTCCTGCTGGGCGTGGCCAACTCGGGAGCCAGCCGGAGCACCGTCCCTGTGCCTTCCCGCCCCAAAATAGCCCTGCTTAAAACGTTAGCTCTGTAAGCTGCAAAAACCTACTTTTGGTTTATTGGCACTTGCCGCAGAAATCTCACGCTCAGAGTTCTGAGTCTAGGACCCAGGTTGAAACATGGAATGGCTGATTGATTAAGAGAGTCTGGCAAAACAGGCTGTGATACCGCAGCAGAACTGGAAGCGGGAGACGGCCGGTTCCACTGTGGGCCTGATGGAAGCCCTCCCGGGGGGCCTGATCCAGCCCCCGGCCGCTTGTTTGACACCCCTGCTCTAGGGCATGCCCGCTGAGGTCTCTCCCCAAACCCTACCCTCCTCTGGGTCGACCCCTCCCAAAAAAATCTCCAGGTATTTTCCAACCCAGAGCTGGGAACCCCTACTTACGAGCAATTCACACACACGAGAGATTTCCCATTAGAAACCTGCCGTACTGATAAAACTGTCAAGACAGAGTCTCTAGGGTGGGTGATGTGCTAAGAAAGTCTCTCTGTCCTGGGACGTTTGTACCGAATATTCCCTCTGATGCCATCACCGCCCCCCCTTTGTCGAGGTCTCCCTCCCTCCCGAAGGGTGTCATGCGCTTCGAACAACCTCGAAAGTCGCAAAGATGATTGTTATTGCTGTTTTGTTGGAAAACACGGCTGTTTCTCTGCTCCTCCAATAAAGTCTCCGCCTTGGTTCTTTTCCGCTTTAGCCGCTGTCCTGAAATACTTCTGTGCAGCGCCGGCCCTGGGAATGTAACAACCTTGAATGCAAAATTCCTCAGTAGCTTCTGGTGCTGGTTTCCCTTTAGCACTGTTTGGCTGGGTTTTGTTTTGGGGGAAAGGCGAGGAGGGGGCTGCCAGAAACAGCGCTGGGAAGGGACATCGAGGGTCATCTAGTCCACCCCCACCTGCACAACACAGGAAATTCACAAGTACCTCTCCCATACTCCCACAGTGACCCCTACTCAAAGGAAGGCAAAGAAATCCTCCAGGATCCCTGGACCAATATGGTCTGGAGGAAAATGCCTTCCTAACTCCAAAGCGGCTATCGGCATTTCCCTGGCTACGTGGAAAAAAGCCAAGCACTGGCTTATAACTTCCTGCCGTTCCTTCTCGTGATCTGCCTAACTTCACAAAATCCACCATTGCTGTCAGAGGGATCCATATTGCTCCAAAGGGATCTGTCGAGGATGGGCGAGTGGGCGTCAATGTGGCAAACGGGGTTCAATGTGGCCAAGTGCATACCATCTTTTGGGTATGTTGTAAGTATGTAGGGCTATCTTTTGGCTACGCTTCTGCAGAGCGCAGGGGGTTGGACTAGATGACCTGTAAGGTCCCTTCCAACTCTTAACATTCTATGATTCTAAGTACAAGTTGATGCACATTGGAGCCAAAAATCCTAACTATAAATACACGTTGATGGGGTCCGAACTGGCAGAGACTGACCAAGAGAGAGGTCTGGGAGTCGTAGGAGATAACTCAATGAAAATGTCGAGACAGTGTGCGACTGCAATAAAAAGGGCCAAGCTGTGCGGGGGATTTATTAGGAAGGCTACTGAAAACAGATCAGCCGATAACATAATGCCCCCATATAAATCAATCGTGCGGCCTCATTTGGAGTACTGTGTACAGTTCTGGTCACCACACCTTAAAAAGGATATTATAGCTTTGGAAAAAGTGCAGAAAAGGCCAACTAGAATGATCAAAGGGTTGGAGAACTTTCCCTGCAAGGAAAGGTTGAGGCGCTTGGGGCTCTTTAGCTTGGAGAAACGACGGCTGAGGGGGTGACACCATCGAGGTTTATAAGATTATGCATGGGATAGAGCAGGTTGAGAAAGAAGGACTTTTCTCCCTTTCTCACAAGACAAGAACTCGTGGGCACTCCATGACATTGCTGAGCGGTCAGGTTAGAATGCATCAAAGGAAGTCCTCCTTCACCCAAAGAGTGAACACATGGAATTCACTGCCACAGGAGGTGGTAGCAGCTACAAGCACAGACAGCTTCAAGAGGGAATTGTATAAACGCATGGAGCAGAGGTCCATCAGTGGTTATTAGCCACAAGGTCTAGATAGGGACTCTGGGGCAAGTGATGCTCTGTCTTCTTGGTGCTTGGGGGGGGGGGCAACAGTGGGAGGGCTTCTGGTGTCCTGGTCCCACTGGTGGACCTTCTGATGGCACCTGGTATTTTTGGCCACTGTGACAGAGTGTGGGACTAGATGGGCCGTTGGCCTGATCCAACATGGGCTTCTCTTATGTACTTAGATGCCCATCTAGCCTCTGCTTCGAAACCTCCCGAGGAGAGCCCACCACCTCCCAAGGAAGCCTGTTCCACTGAGGAACCGCTCTTGACTGTCGGGAAGTTCTTCCTCATGTCTGGCACCCTCTCCGCTTCAAAGATGGATTGCAAAGCAACACGTTTGCTCAGAATCTAAACAAAGTTGCTTCTCGAGGCAGAGTAGAGTGTGGAAATGCTTAGTATGCACCATCTTCTTTATTAAAAACAGAAGGGGGGGGAGTCCTCAAAATCCAGCAACTAATTAAAAAGAAGGAACAAAGGAGAAAAAGATCATAGAGTAGAAACAAAAAAAAATTACAGGGATTGCAGGTCTACACACAAGAACCCGTGGGCACTCAATGAAATTGCTGAGCAGTCAGGTTAGAATGGATAAAGAATGATTAATGCATGGAACTCACTGCCACAGGAGGTGGTGGTAGCTACAAGCATGGACAGCTTCAAGAGGGAATTGGATAATCATATGGAGTAGAGGTCCATCAGTGGCTATTGGCCACAAGGTATAGATAGGAACTCTCAGTCTAGGGCAGGTGATGCACTCTATTCTTGGTGCTGGAGGGGGCAGCAGTGGGAGGGCTTCTAGTGTCCTGGCCCCACTGTATTCATTTGGAATACTGTGTACAGTTCTGGTCACCACATCTCAAAAAGGATATTATAGCATTGGAAGAAGTGCAGAGAAGGGCAACTAGAATGATAAAAGGGTTGGAACGCTTTCCCTATGAAGAAAGGTTAAAATGCTTGAGGCTCTTCAGCTTGGAGAAACGACGGCTGAGGGGTGACATGATCGAGGTTTATAAGATTATGAATGGGATAGAGTGCATAGAGAAAGAAGTACTTTTCTCCCATTCTCACAATACAAGAACTCGTGGGCACCCCATGAAATTGCTGAGCAGTCGGGTTAGAACAGATAAAAGGAAGTACTTCTTCACCCAAAGAGTGATTAACACATGGAATTCACTGCCACAGGAGGTGGTGGCAGCTACAAGCATGGACAGTTTCAAGAGGGAATTAGATAAAAATATGGAGCAGAAGTCCATCAGTGGCTATTAGCCACAGGGTATAGATGGGAACTCTCAGTCTGGGGCAGGTGATGCACTCTATTCTTGGTGCTGGAGGGGGCAGCAGTGGGAGGGCTGCTAGTGTCCTGGCCCCACTGCTGGACCTCCTGATAGCACGTGGTATTTTTGGCCGCTGTGTGACAGAGTGTTGGACTAGATGGGCCATTGGCCTGATTCAACACTGGCTTCTCTTATGTTCTTATGTTCACTGCTGGACCTCTTGAGGGCATCTGGTATTTTTGGCCACTGTGTGACCCTGAGTGTTGGACTGGATGGGCCACTTGCCTGATCCGACGTTGGCTTCTCTTATGTTCTAAGTTTCCATAAAAAAATTCCAAATATTGGAAAATAACAAGCCTTAGTATATTGGCTGCTTCTGGAATAGTGAGGAATTTGTTTTGGCTGTGAGCAGAGCCAAGTTTCTAGCTCTCATTGTGCCCGAGAAAAGCCAGGAAGTAGATAGATTAGCTGGATTAGATTTTTAGTAGATGGATTAGATTTTCCAGGTTGTGTGGCCGTGGCATTGTAGGACCTGACGTTTCGCCAGTAGCTGTGACTGGCATCCTCAGAAGTATAACACAGAAAGATGGAGTACTCTCTGTCAAGGTGAGAAGGAAAATGGTAGGCCGGTACTTTATATCTACCCTGGGAGGTGGGGTAGGCCTGGGTCATGATCTTGTAGGAGTTCCCCAGGCTATGAACATGCTAATGGAGGAGCTTTCCTGAGGAGGTTCTTTTGCATGTGGACTGGCTGTTGAAATTTCTAATCTTGTCTGTTGATCACCTGCCTACCATTTTTCTTCTCACCTCAACACAGAGAGTACTCCGTCTTCCTGTGTTACACTTCTGAGGATGCCAGTCACAGCTACTGTCAGTGAAACGTCAAGTCCTACAGTGCCAAGACCACGGCCGGACAACCCGGGAAATCTACAACAGCTAACGAACTCCGGCCGTGAAAGCCTCCGACAACATTGTAGATGGATTGTTCCGGTTACATTTTCGAGCAGCGGAAGGCAGGCCTAGGAACGCGACCCAATCTATCCAGTTGCGTTCCAGGTTTCAAACTGAGTTCTAGGGAAACCTGGGGGGGGGGGGGTTGGGGGGAGTTCCTCAAAAGGAAATCAATAATAGCGAGCAAGACGTTCAGAAAGCAAGATGGTGCTTCTGGTGGCATATGGTCAGGGGCGGATTAAGGCTCACTGGTGCCCTAAGCATTGACCGGTCTTGGTGCCCCCCTCATTGAAATGACTGTCACGACAACTGAATTTGGCTCCATCGTTTTACTTTCAAACACATGCATTTTACTTTTAAACATAGCCTACGACACTGCAGGCTGCGGAAGGTCAGTAGTTCAGCAGTTCGAGACCCGAGAGTGGCCGCATGACAGAGTGAGCTCCCGTCTCTGGTCCCAGCTCCTGCCAACCTAGCAGTTCGAAAGCAAGAAATTGCAAGTAGATAAATAGGTACCACTTCGGTGGGAAGGTAACAGCGTTCCGTGCGCCTTGGTGTTTAGTCATGCCGGCCACATGACCACGGAAACGTCTTCGGACAGCGCCGGCTCTTCGGCTTGGAAACGGAGATGAGCACCGCAACCCTAGAGTCGGATTCGACTGGCTTTCGAGCAAGGGAACCTTTGCCTTTACCTTTTACGACACTGCACCTCGCCAACAAAAAATAGAAGATCACCCTAGGGTGCACCATGATCAATTTGCACTAGTTTTTATCAGTTTTTTTTTTTTAAATCTTCATTTTTTCCCCTTTCTTTTCACCCTTTTCCCAACTTTGTGGTGCCCCCTTTGGCCCTAGGTGCCCTAAGAATGTGCTGAGTCCGCTTCATGGTAAATCTGCCACTGCGTAGGGTGTGCTAGCAGCTACTTAGGCCAGGTAGGTCAATGGAACCAGGACATCTACCGAAGAATGTGTCCCAGAATCCCTTGCAGGGCCTGCAGTTTCTGGGAGCAATGTACAAACTTGACTTCTACAAACTGGAGCACTGGGCGGGAACGTGGCCAATGAAGTTCAGTGTTGGTAAGTGTGAGGTGATGTGACTTGCTCAGAGAGAGGGAAAGAGGTCGTGGTGGATTGCTCAGGGAAAGTGTCAACCCGGTGGGCTGCAGCGGCGAAAAAGGGAGATTCTATGTTGGGGATTATTAGGCAAGGGACTGAACCTAAAAGAGCCGATATTGTAATGCCCTCATATAGATTTACGGTGCATCCTAAGTTGGAATACTCTGTACAGTTGTGGTCACCGTGTCTCCAAAAGGACATTGCCGGGCTGGGAAAAGTACAAAGGAGGGCGAACAAGACGATGAGGGGGTTGGAGGCCCCTCCCGTGGGAGGAAAGGCTGGAGAATCGGTGGCTACTAGCCATGGTGACTGAGGGGAGCCTCCACATCCAGAGGCAGTCAGCCTCTGGATCCCAGTGCCAGGAGGCAAGATCAGGGGAAGGCCTCGGCCTCTCTGCCCTGTTGTTGGCCCTCCAGAGGAACTGGGTGGCCACTGTGTGAGGCAGGATGCTGGACTAGAGGGACCCTCACTGGTCTGATCTAGCAGGACTCTTCTGAGGTTCTTCTTAGGGGAAGGCCTCAGCCTCTGTGCCCTGCTGTTGGCTCTCCAGAGGAACTGGTTGGCCAGTGTGTGAGACAGGATGCTAGACTAGACGGACCTTCCCTGGTCTGACCCAGCAGGGCTCTTCTGAGGTTCTTCTCAGAAGAAGGCCTTGGCCTCCATGCCCTGTTGTTGGCCCTCCAGAGGAACAGGTTGAGTCCCCTGTGTGAGACGGGATGCTGGACTAGATGGACCTTCCCTGGTCTGACCCAGCAGGGCTCTTCTGAGGTTCTTCTTAGGGGAAGGCCGCGGCCTCTCTGCCCTGTTTGTTGGCCCTCCAGAGGAACTGGCTGGCCCCTGTGTGAGACGGGAGGCTGGACTAAGTGGACCCTCCCTGGTCTGATCCAGCAGGGCTCTTCTGAGGTTCTTCTCAGGGGAAGGCCTCGGACTCTCTGCCCTGTTGTTGGCCCTCCAGAGGAACAGGTTGAGTCCCCTGTGTGAGGCAGGATGCTGGACTAGATGGACCTTCCCTGGTCTGACCCAGCAGGGCTCTTCTGAGGTTCTTCTTAGGGGAAGGCCGCAGCCTCTCTGCCCTGCTGTTGGCTCTCCAGAGGAACTGGGTGGCCCCTGTGTGAGACGGGAGGCTGGACTAGATGGACTCTCCCTGGTCTGACCCAGCAGGGCTCTTCTGAGGTTCTTCTCAGAGGAAGGCCTCGGCCTCTCTGCCCTGTTGTTGGCCCTCCAGAGGAACAGGTTGAGTCCCCTGTGTGAGGCAGGATGCTGGACTAGCTGAACCCTCACTGGTCTGATCCAGCAGGTTTCTTCTGATGTTCTTCTCAGGGGAAGGCCTCGGCCTCTCTGCCCTGTTTGTTGGCCCTCCAGAGGAACTGGCTGGCCACCGTGTGAGACGGGAGGCTGGACGAGATGGACCCTCACTGGTCTGACCCAGCAGGGCTCTTCTGAGGTTCTTATTGTGCCTGAAAAAAATCTGGGAGGTTAATGGATTGTTTTGGTTACCGTTTTGAGTGTCGGAAGGCAGGGCTGGGAACTCAGCCCTGTCTTTCCACCCGCATTGCAGTTTTCAAACCGAGTTCTAGGGAAACCTGTTCTTTGGGTTTTCCCTCAAAAGGACATCGATAATAGGGGACAAGCTCCTCGAAAAGCAGTGCCGTGATGGCGCTTCTGGTGGCATGTGCAACCAGACAGGGTGTGTCAAGAGACATTTCAGCTAGCTAGGTCAATGGCGACCTGGACGTCCCCCTAAGAATGTGCCCCAGAATTCCCTATGGGGCCTGCGAGTTAACATGCATGCATTCCTCAGCCCGCAAAGTGATGCAGCCGAGTTTTCCCTGAGAACTGCGAGTTCAAAATACATTTTAATACGTTGCCTGAGGTGCTTTTAATGGACAGGAGGGCCTGACATGCTCGGGTAGAGAAGCAGGTGTATAAATATTTTAAAGAATCGTTTTTACGAGCAGAAGTTACGGCCTGCCGCCAAAGTGTTATGTTATAACTGTTCCCAGCATTGACTCTTTGGCCTTTTCCCAGTGCTGCGAATGCGGATCCTGGGGGAAGCGGGGATGAGAAAATAAGAAGGCTGCTGCAGCAGTCAGCAAGATGAAAGAAGGCAGGGCAAAATTGAGAAATAGAAATATTACTGTAGAAGAAGAGGAGAAGAGATTGGATTTATACACTGCCCTTCACTACAAAAAGGAATCTCAGAGCGGCTTACAAACTCCTTTCCCTTCCCCTCCCCACAACAGACACCCAGTGAGGTCGGTGAGGCTGAGAGAGCTCTTTGGAGGACTGCCCGTGAGAGAACAGCTCTGAGAGAACTTGTGACTGACCCAAGGTCACACCAGCAGCTGCATGTGGAGGCGTGGGGAACCAAATCTGGCCCTCCCAAATTAGAGTCCACATTCCTAACCACTACACTAAACTGGTAACGTGAGAAAAGCCGATATGCCAGCAATCCCCGACCTCTTTGAGCCCACACTTTTGGAATTTGACACAGTGTGATGGCTGCAGCCACAACATTTTTTTACAAATTCTGCCCAGCCAATCAAATCTACAGTGGCCAACCAGGAGCTTTGCTGTGCCCAAGGCCCACCTACCTGCTCACTTTCTAAACATTCGTTGGGTGATGGACTCCCTGACCTGCATATTTTTGCACACAGCTTTGGGAGGGAACCTCTAAATACTCCCAGGAGATAAATGTATTTAAAGAACATAAGAACTCAAGAGAAGCCAATGTTGGATCAGGCCAATGGCCCATCCAGTCCAACACTCTGTCACACAGTGGCCAAAATATACCAGGTGCCATTAGGAGGTCCGGCAGTGGGGCCGGATCCCCAGCTGAAGCTGTGCGCAAAACATATGCAGTTCTGTCCTGGTTTTTTTTTGACATGCAGTCCATTTTTGGTATACGTTTTGGTACTTTGGCACTTTGCCTCGCTGCCTTTTCTCTCGCTGACGACGCAGGCAGTCCCCCTTCAGTTTGGTGTGGTGCTTTAGGAGCGCGGACTCTAATCTGGGAAAGCCAGGCGTGATTCCCCACTCCTCCACGTGCAGCTGCTGGGGTGACCTTGAGTCAGTCACAAGTTCTCTCAGAGCTGTTCTCTCAAGAGCAGTCCTCGAAAGAGCTCTCTCAGCCCCACCTACCTCACAGGGTGTCTGTTGTGGGGAGGGGAAGGGGGAGGAGTTTGTAAGCCGCTCTGAGACTCCTTTGGGTAGTAAAGGGCAGGGTATAAATCCAATCTCCTCCTCCTCCTCTTCTTCTTAAGTGCACAGACGCTAATCTGGGAGAACTGGGTTTGATTCCCCACTCCTCCACTTGCACCTGGCTGGATGACCTTGGGCAAGCCATAATTCTGATAAGAGCTGTCCTTGAAAAAGAGCCATTTCTGTCAGAGCTCTCTCAGCCCCACCGACCTCACAGGGTGTCTGTTGTGGGGAGGGGAAGGGGAAGGAGATTGTAAGCCGCTCTGAGACTCCTTTGGGTAGTGAAGGGCGAGGGATAAAGCCAATCTCCTCCTCCTCCTCCTCCTCCTCCTCTTCTTCTTCTTAAGTGCACAGACTCTAATCTGGGAGAACCGGGTTTGATTCCCCACTCCTCCACTTGCACCTGGCTGGATGACCTTGGGCAAGCCATAGTTCTGATAAGAGCTGTCCTTGAAAGATCAGTTCTCTCTGAGCTCTCTCAGCCCCACCTGCCTCACAGGGTGTCTGTTGTGGGGAGGGGAAGGGAAAGGTGTTTGTCAGCCGCTCTGAGACTCCAAGTGAAGGGCGGGATATAAATCCAATCTCCTCTTCTTCTTCTTCTTCTTCTTCTTCTTCTTCTTCTTCTTCTTCTTCTTCTTCTTCTTCTTCTTCTTCATCTCAGGTTGCTAACCTCCAGGCAAGGCCTGGAGATCTCCTAGAATTACAACTGTTCTCTAGGTGGCAGAGATTGGTTCCCTTAGAGGGAACGGTTGCTTTGGAGGGTGGACTGTATGGCTTACACCCCTCTGAGGTACCTCCCCTCCCCAAATCCTGCCCCCCCCAGGCCCCACCACCCAAATCTCCAGGGATTTCCCGACACAGAGGTGGCAAGCCTAGGTGCCCGGGTTCCAGACAGCCTGAATGTTGCCCGCCACAACCCGCCAAGCGGGCTGGAATGAGACGATGCAGGGGAGTTTTCCTTGTACATGCCGTTGTTTTGGAAGCAGGTCACCCTGAAAGATCTCGGCCCCAGATAACCATCTGCCCGGGACTGTATTGCAGCACTGCCTCTGTTCACACCTGAGCGGCTGCCTCTTGGCAAGATGCCCCACAAATTGCAGACCTTCCCCCCACCCCCATCCATTTCCAGATGGGGAGTGATAAGTCAGGGCCCGTTCCCCTGCCGAGCCACCCGAGTGACCGCTTTGGGCAGTGTAGGGAGGAGGGTGCCAATGTGCCGTGGGCTGGCTCCCCACCCCTCGGGAGGTCATCGGCATCCCCTTAGCCCTGGCTGGTGGCAGCAGCGTGGGGCCAGGAAGGGGCAGCACAGAAGAAGAAGAAGAGATTGGACTGATACCCGAGCCTTCACTGCCCGAAGGAGTCTTGGAGCTCTCCCCCTCCCCACAACAGTCTCCCTGTGAGGTAGGCGGGGCTGAGAGAGCTCTGAGAGAACTGCCTGTGAGAGAACAGCTCTGAGAGAACTTGTGACTGACTCAAGGTCACACCAGCAGCTGCATGTGGAGGAGCGGGGAATCAGACCTGGTTCTCCCAGATTAGAGTCCGCTCTCCTAACCAGTACACCAGATTGGCTCTCAGGGCCTTTCGCTGAGGGCAACAGAAATGTCCGATATCCGTTCCCTCAGGTGGGGATGAGGACTTCTCTAGCCAAGAAAAGCTAACACTTCGGCAAGAATCCTCTCTTAAAGGAGACCCAATTTCTGGACGCAGAAGGGATCCTAGAGGTCACTCACTCCAACCCCCTTGCTCAGTGAGGGCATCAGTCACTTACAGCCCCCCACTCTGCTTAAAGGAACGCATGTCTTTTAAAAAATGTTTTTAAAATGATTGGGGAAAAAACATTAACAGGAGAAATTTTTCTGCGGCTGTGCCTTTAAGAAAAGGGGCAGCGCTCTAAAAAGCCCCCCTGTAGCTATGGGCCTGATAGGACCCCCTCCAGCACCACCCATTTTTCTAAAAACAATTGGTGGGTGTTAGGAAAAGTGTCAGTGTGCTCCATGGTGCCCCCGAGCACCGTGTTGGGGACCCTTGCCGTTGGGGATGTGAAAGACCCCGGCCTGAGACTTTGGAGTGCGGCTGCCAGTCTGAGTAGACAAGCCAGACTGTGATGGACCAGGGGGTTGAGTCAGTATAAGACAGCTTCCTATCCGCGGGGACGGGCCGTGGCTCAGTGGCAGAGCGTCTGCCTGGCATGCAGAAGGCCCCCCCGGTTCAATCCCCGGCCTCTGCCGCTAAAAGGCCCAGGCAAGTGGCGTGAAACAGCCCGAGACCCTGCAGAGCTGCTGCCGGTCTGAGTAGGCAATGCTGACTTTGCCAGACCAGCGGTCCGATTCCGCAGAAGGCCGCTTCGCGTGTTTCCTCCCAACGAGAAAGAAATTTGCTTCCCAGGGAAGAAGTACAGCGGAGAAAGGATTCCTTAGAATAATATTTACTAGACACAGGAGTCTCGAGAGTCCTGTCACTTCCGCGTCGGAGGTCGGGTGGGTCTCACCGGTCGCTTTCGGCTTGACTTTCCTGAGGGAAACGGAAAAGGAAGGTCAGACAATGAAACGTCCTGCTCCACTCAAGCGGCAAATGCATCCTCTACCGCCTGCACGAGGCTTTTATTATCCGATACGGAATGAGAAAACAGGTTTGGAAACGGCTGCATATGCCCTCGGGAGAGGGTTTGAGGTTTTGCGGTTTTTTTCACACATACCCCGGGTGGTTAAACGGATTTTGGGGTTGCTTCCAGTGAGACAAAAACCTGCACCACCTGTTTGAGCAGAAAGGAAGAGAGGAGGCGTGGGCAGGCAGAGACGTAACAGTCTAGGGTCGCCAACCTCCAGGTGGGGCCTGCATATTTGGGACTCCAACTGATCATCGGACGGTCAAGATCAGTTCCCCTGGAGAAAATGGCTGCTTGGGAGGGTGGACTCTGATGGCATCATACCAAACGGAGGTGTCCCCCCTCCCCAACCCCTGACCTCTCCAGGATCCATCCCCGGATCTCCAAAAACGTTCCAGCCCGGAGTTGGCAGCCCTGTGAGAATTCCTTTCCCTTCCCCTCCCACAACAGACGCGCTGTGATAGGCGGGGCTGAGAGAGCTCTTTCGAGGACTGCTCCTGAGAGAACAGCTCTGAGAGAACTTGTGACCTGGGCTTTTTTGGTAGAAAAAGCCCAGCAGGAAATCATTAGCATAATAGGCAACACCCATCAGCAGAAACTCATGAGCATATTAGGCCACACCCTTGACAGCACAGCTAATTAGCCTATTAGGCCACACCCCCATGTTGCTGGAAGTGAGGTCATCCAGCCACACCCACCCTTTTGCTTCTTATTCTGTTTACCTTGTTTGTTGTCAAAACCCAGGGCTTTTTTTGTAGCGGGGACTCCTTTGCATGTTAGGCTACACGCCCCTCATGTAGCCAATCCTAATGAGTTTCTGCTGTTGGGCGTGGCCTGTTATGCTAATGAGTTCCAGCTGGGCGTGGCCAACTCGGGAGCCAGCCGGAACTCTGTTCCTGCCCCCAAAACAGCCCTGATTATGTTATTAATATTATATCGCCCTATCTGGGCGATGCACAAGGCACAATGCCATAAGAGATACAAAAATTAAAATTAAAAATATATGGGGCTCTTTAGCTTGGAGAAACGACAGCTGAGGGGTGACAGGATCGAGGTTTATAAGATTATGCATGGGATAGAGCAGGTAGAGAAAGAGATCCTTTTCTCCCTTTCTCACAATACAAGAACTCGTGGGCACTCGAAATTGCTGAGCGGTCGGGTTAGAACAGATAAAAGGAAGTCCTTCTTCACCCAAAGAGTGATTAACACGTGGAATTCACTGCCACAGAAGGTGGCGGCGGCTACAAGCATGGACGGCTTCATTATGCTAATGAGTTCCTGCTGGGCGTGGCCAACTCGGGAGCCAGCCAGAACGCCGTTCCTGTGCGTTCCTGCCCAGAAATAGCCCTGATTGTGACTGACCCAAGGTCACACCAGCAGCTGCATGTGGAGGAGTGGGGGAATCGAACCTGGTTCTCCCAGATTAGAGTCTGTGCCCCTAACCACTGCACCAAAATTGCTCTCAGTTTGGTGGTGGGGGGGAACCTGGAGTGAGTAGCATTACCAATTTCAAGGCGGGCCTGGAGTTTCCCCAGAATTACAACAGATCTCGGGAATAGAGAGAGCCATTCCCTTTGAGGAAACGGCCGTTTTGGAGGTTTCTCTTAAGCCACCGCATCCCTGTTGAGTTTCCTCCCCTTACCAAATCCCACCTTCCCAAGCGCTGCCTCCCAAATCTCCAGGAACGTCCTGACCTGGAGTTGACAACCCTACAAGCAAGTGGGTCAGAGAGACCCTTTGGCTCGAGGTAGGGGCGATGGCGGCTGAGACATCTCCCTTTTCCGCTCAGTCGCCTCCTGCTAATCGATCCTTTGAGAGTTGAGGTTTTTCGAGCTCCTGTGGAAGGAGGGTCTCCCACAGCGCGACATTCGAATACACTCTTTCTTAGCTGACTGGGGGTTGGAGCACTATCCCTAGGAGGGAAGGCTGAAGAGTCTGGGACTTTTCAGTTTAGAAAAGAGACGACTAAAGGGCGGGGGGACAGGACAGAGGTTGACAACATTATGCATGGGATGGAGGGAGCGGACAAAGAGATTTACTAGAACTCGAGGGACATCCAAGGAAGCCGATGGGCAGTAGGTTCAGGTCAGACAAAAGGAAATACTACTTTACGTGGAGAATGATGAAAATGTGAAATTCACTGCCAGAGGATGGAGTGATGGCCACAGGCATAGGGGATTAGATAGAGTCACGGAGGAGAAGCCTATCAATGGCTACCAGCCATAGTGGCTGAGGGGAACCTCCACGTTCAGCATCCCAGATCCAGGAGAAACTAATCTGATCCAGCAGGGCTCTTTTTATGTTCTTATAGGGAAACTCCACATTCGGAGGCACGAAACCTCTGAATCCCAGAGCCAGGAGGCAAAATCAGGGGAAGGCCTCGGCCTCCCTGCCCGGTTGTTGAACCTCTGGAGGAACTGGTTGGCCACTGGTTGAGACGGGATGCTGGACTAGAGGGACCCTCACTGGTCAGATCCAGCAGGGCTCTTCTGAGGGGAAGGCCTCGGCCTCTCTGCCCTGTTGTTGGCCCTCCAGAGGAACTGGTTGGCCACTGTGTGAGATGGGATGCTGGGCTAGATGGACCCTCCCTGGTCTGACTCAGCAGGGCTCTTCTGAGGTTCTTCTGAGGGGAAGGCCGAGGCCTCTCTGCCCTATTGTTGGTCCTCCAGAGGAACTGGTTGGCCACTGTGTGAGACAGGAGGCTGGACTAGATAGACTACTGGCATACCTGGTCTTTAAGGTGTCTCGGATGTTTGTGCCTGTAATGGTATGTTATAGCCTGATCTTGTCAATTTTTGGAAGCTAAGCGGGTTCGGTACTTGGATGGGAGACCACCAAGGAAGGCTCTGCAGAGGAAGGCCATGGCCAACCACCTCTGCTTCTCCCTGGCCTTGAAAGCCCCTTGCTGGAATCACCATAAGTCTAAGCTAAGCAGGGTCAGTACTTGGATGGGAGACCACCAAGGAAGGCTCTGCAGAGGAAGGCCATGGCCAACCACCTCTGCTTCTCCCTTGCCTTGAAAGCCCCTTGCTGGGTCACCATAAGTTGGAAGCTAAGCGGGGTCAGTGCAGTTGAAGAATTCATGTCATGCAAAAGGTATATTCTTAACATGAAAGGTCGGTACTTGGAAGGGAGACCACCAAGGAAGGCTCTGCAGAGGAAGGCCATGGCCAACCCCCTCTGCTTCCCCAATCTCGGAAGTTAAGCAGGGAAGGGAGACCACCAATGAAGGCTCTGCAGAGGAAGGGAATGGCCAACCACCTCTGCTTCTCAGATCTCAGAAGCTAAGCAGGGTCGGTACTTGGAAGGGAGACCACCAATGAAGGCTCTGCAGAGGAAGGGAATGGCCAACCACCTCTGCTTCTCAGATCTCAGAAGCTAAGCAGGGTCGGTACTTGGAAGGGAGACCACCAATGAAGGCTCTGCAGAGGAAGGGAATGGCCAACCACCTCTGCTTCTCAGATCTCAGAAGCTAAGCAGGGTCGGTACTTGGAAGGGAGACCACCAAGGAAGGCTCTGCAGAGGAAGGGAATGGCCAACCACATCTGCTTCTCAGATCTCAGAAGCTAAGCAGGGTCGGTACTTGGAAGGGAGACCACCAATGAAGGCTCTGCAGAGGAAGGGAATGGCCAACCACATCTGCTTCTCAGATCTCAGAAGCTAAGCAGGGTCGGTACTTGGAAGGGAGACCACCAAGGAAGGCTCTGCAGAGGAAGGCCATGGCCAACCACCTCTGCTTCCCCAGTCTCGGAAGCTAAGCAGGGAAGGGAGACCACCAAGGAAGGCTCTGCAGAGGAAGGCCATGGCCAACCCCCTCTGCTTCCCCAATCTCGGAAGCTAAGCAGGGAAGGGAGACCACAAAGGAAGGCTCTGCAGAGGAAGGCCATGGCCAACCACCTCTGCTTCTCCCTTGCCTGGAAAGCCCCTTGCTGGGATCAACATAAGTCGTCTGCAACTTTGATATGAACATACATACATACATATAGGGTGCTTCTGGGGAGGGGAAGGGAAAGGAGATTGTAAGCCGCCCTGGGACTCTGAGTGAAGGGCGGGGTATAAATAGAATCGCCTCCTCCTCCTCTTCTTATGTTCTTATATCCGGGGCAGTGATGCTCTGTCTTCTTGGTGCTTGGGGGGCCACAGTGGGAGGGCTTCTGGAGTTCTGGCCCCACTGGTTGTCCTCCTGATGGCCCCTGGGCTTTGGCCGCTGTGTGACACAGAGTGTCCGACCGGGTGGGCCACTGGCCAGACCCAACATGGCTTCTCTTATGTTACGTCTGGGGGCAGGGATGCTCTGTCTTCTCGGAGCTTGGCGGGCCACAGTGGGAGGGCTTCTGGAGTTCTGGCCCCTGATGCTAGACCTCCTGGTGGCCCCTGGGTTTTGGCCACTGTGTGACACAGAGTGTCGGACCGGGCGGGCCCTTGGCCTGACCCAACATTGGCTCCTCTTACGTTCTGATGTCCCTCCCTCCGCCCCTCCCCTGCAGTCCTCGACCCCCCCCCCGCCGCCGCCGCCTTGCGCCCACCTTCCTCCTATGCGGGAAAGCCTCCTTCAGGCTCCGCCACAGGTTCTCGAGCTCCGCGTGCAGCCGGGCCCAGAAGTCCTTCCTCTTCCGGCGCTGGTCCCCCTCGATGTCCCGCAGGGCGCAGACGTGCTCCTCCTCTTCCTCGCAGGTGACGTGCAGCCGGTCGCACTGGCGCTCCCCCGGGCGGCAGTGGCAGATCTTGTAGTCGCACGCCACCCGCTGGAAGCGCAGCACGTCGTACTGCCGGGGGTCCAGTACCACGCCCGGCACGGAGTAGGTGATGTCCCGCACCCGCGACATGCTGCCCTTCTCGCAGTTGCAGTGCCACGTGCTCCACTCCTGCCACTGGTAGCGCGTGTCGCCCACAATCAGGATGCCCAGCTTGCCCGGGGACGGGGACGGGGGCGGGCGGCTGCCTTCCGTGGTGCTCGGGACGGTGACCGGCATCACGGGGATCCCTTCGCTGGTGGCCACGGCCACGTGGCTCGGCTCCAAGTCGGCGTCTTCGCCGCCGGGGATGTAGCCGGCCGCCACCGTGGCCGTGGCCGCCGCGGGGATGAGGGCGGCGAGGTGCGGCGGGGCCGAGATCAGGACGTCCTCGTGCTCCACCACGCCGGGGTCCTGAGCCACGCCGGCCGGCCACAGCCACAGCCACGACCAGAGCAGCAGTGGCAGAACAGCGCCCCCTAGGGCCATGGAGGGGGAGCTGCACCCCAGGGGAGAAAGGCCAAAGTGGGCGATCCACCAGTGGGTGGTGCAGAGAGGGGGGCGGGGCCGAGAGGCGGGTGTCTGGGGGCGGGGCGTCGCTAGGCAACCCAGGCCCGGAACGTCGGGAGAACAAAGGCTTGGAACGCGGCTGGGAGCGCAGCGGGCGCGCTTTTTGCGCAGGACGGGGCGCGGCGGGGAGGGTCGTTCACACGTGCAGGAGGGGGGAGGAAGGCGGGTTTGCACGGGCGGCTCAGGGAGAGGGAGGGGAGAATGCAAAGTCCGGTTGGGCCGGGAAGGGGAAATCGCTGCGGGCGACTTTCGCCTCCCCCCTTTACTTTCCCTTGTCGAGCGCGTTGGTGTGTCGTGGGAACGGGGCGTGGATGCCTTCGCGGGGGTTTCGTCTTGAAATCTGGTGGTGGGCTTCCAGGCCGTGCCTGAAAACCTCCCTCCTTCCGGGACACGCGTCTTGCAAACGGGCCCGAGGGTTTCACAGGGCGCTGGAACGAGCGGCTGCCTCTTGGGAACCCCGACACGAGTCGAGGCGCGCCGTTTCAGACGTGAGCTCCGCTCGGTTCGGCAAAGGCGAGTCCAGCGGTGTCTGCCCCCCCCCCCCTTGTTTAAAATGGAATTGGAAATTTTGCAAGGAGGGGATTGGGGGTCGGGAAGGAGGGTGCAGGCACTCCAGGTCTCTGTCTGATGCCCTGTCCTGAGAGCCTTTTTCTGTTGCAGACTGGCTGTTAGGTGACCCCCCCCTAATGATTGCAAAAGAGTCGGGGTTGTGGGACTCGGGAGAAAGACGCCTTTCCCATTATGCAATAAAAACCGTGACTAAATAGATATATTTATAAGTAAACAGAATCACAGAATCTCAGAGTTGGAAGGGACCTCCGGGGTCATCTAGTCCAGCCCCTTGCAGAATGCAGGAAATTCACAATTACCTCCCCCTCCACACCCACAGTGATCCCTGTTTCATTCCCAGAAGATGGCAAAAAAAATCTCCAGGATCTCCGGCCAAACTGGCCTGGAGAAAAATTCCTTCCCGACCCCAAGGTGGCGATCGGCATTTCCCCGGGTGTGTGAGAGAAAGTGCAGAAAAGGGCAACTAGATTGTTCAAAGGGTTGGAACACCTTCCCTATGAAGAAAGGTTAAAACGCTTGGGGCTCTTTAGCTTGGAGAAACGACGGCTGAGGGGTGACATGATCGAGGGTTATAAGATTATGCCTGGGATAGAGCAGGCAGAGAAAGAAGCACTTTTCTCCTTTTCTCACAATACAAGAACTCCTTGTGGGCACTCCATGAAATTGCTGAGCAGTCGGGTTAGAACAGATAGAAGGAAGTCCTTCTTCACCCAAAGAGTGATTAACACATGGAATTCACTGCCACAGGAGGTGGTGGCAGCTACAAGCATGGACGGCTTCAAGAGGGAATTGGATCAATATACAGAGCAGAGGTCCATTGGTGGTTATTAGGTATAGATAGATAGATAGATAGATAGATAGATAGATAGATAGATAGATAGATAGATAGAAGGTATAGATAGGAACTCTCGGCCTGGTGCGAGTGATGCTCTGTATTCTTGGTGCTTGGGGGGGTCAACAGTGGGAGGGCTTCTGGTGTTCTGGCCCCGCTGCTGGACCTCCTGAGGGCACCTGGTATTTCTGGCCACTGTGTGACAGAGAGTTTTGGACTGGATGGGCCATTGGCCTGATCCAACATTGGTTTCTCTTATGTTCTTATGTTCTTAAAGGGCCACGAGAACTAAGCATGGAGGCAGCCCTTCCTGCCATCCCTCTCGTGATCTGCCAAAGCTCACAGAATCCGTATGGCTGTCTTCAGATGGCCATCCAGCCTCTGTTCGAAAAAAACCCAAAGAAAGAGAGCCCACCACCTCCCGAGGAAGCCTATTCCACTGAGAAACCGCTCTGTCAGGAAGTTCTTCCGAATGTTTAGCCAAAAACTCTTCTGATTTCATTTCAGCCCGTTGGTTCCGGCCCGACCTTCTGGGACAACAGAAAACAACTCCGCACGCTCTATATGACAGCCCTTCAAGTACTTGAAGATGGTTCTATATCCCCTCTCAGTCGTCTCCCCTCCAGGCTAAACACCCCCAGCTCCTTCAGCCTTTCCTCATCGGACTTGGTCTCCAGACCTCTCTGCCATCTTCGTTGCCCTCCTCTGGACACGTTCCAGCTTGTTAGAACATAAGAACATAAGAGAAGCCAATGTTGAATCAGGCCAATGGCCCATCTAGTCCAACACTCTGTCACACAGCGGCCAAAAATACCACGTGCTATCAGGAGGTCCAGCAGTGGGGCCAGGACACTAGAAGCCCTCCCACTGCTGCCCCCTCCAGCACCAAGAACAGAGAGCATCACCTGCCCCAGACTGAGAGTTCCCATCTATACCCTGTGGCTAATAGCCACTGATGGACTTCTGCTCCATATGTTTATCTAATTCCCTCTTGAAACAGTCCATGCTTGTAGCTGCCACCACCTCCTCTGGCAGTGAATCGGTATCCTTCTTAAATTGTGGTGCCTGGAACTGAACACAATACTCTAGGGGTGGTCTAACCAGAGCAGAGTAAAGCGGTACCATCACTTTGCGTGATCTGGACACTGTACTTCTGTCGATACATCCCGAACCTGCACGTTCAGAGAGACTGCGTCCAAAGTTCCAGGCGTTCTGCCAATGCCCCAAAGTAGCGCCCCTCCATTGCTCAGGGGTCTGCAGCTACAAAAACCCTCCCTAGAAATCTCATGAGATGGACATCTGAGCAAGGAAACCACAGACGCTTGCGGAGCGCCCGAATTTGCAAGCCGAGAAGTCGATTCGCGCAGACGACGGACAACAGATAACGAGGCCGGAACCATCGCGCTTTGCCATTTTCTTTTTTAATTTTCATGCCACAACAGAAACACGTTTTGTAATGCTTTGATTTTATACAAGAATAAATAAACCCAGGGGGAGTGCCTGTCGCACCCCTGTCTTGCTCGGCTCTCCGCTTCCCGGAACAAAGAAGAAATTTCATAGGCTGTCTTTTGCAGACTCCATTTCCTTATGAGAGCACCAGGGGCATTAGGGCTTTTTGTTTTTTGGGGGGGATATGTCTGTTTATTTACAAGTAATATACAAGTTAAAGCTTGGGGGGTAGGGAAGAGACAAGCACTCACGCACAGAGTTGCAACAGCATCCATCCCTCCTGTTTCTTGCCCTTTCAGATACAGACCTCCGTTTCCGTTAGTTACCACCCTAATTACACTGCTCACTCTCTCCATATCGCTCTGTCTCCCAACCAGGGTGGTGTTGGGCAATGGCGTGAAGAAGAAGAAGAGGAGATTGGATTTATACCCCACCCTTCACTACCCAAAGGAGTCTCAGAGCGGCTTAGAAGTTCCTTTCCCTTCCCCTCCCCACAACAGAGGTAGGTGGGGCTGAGAGAGCTCTTTTGAGGGCTGCTCTTGAGAGAACAGCTCTGAGAGAACTATGGCTTGCCCAAGGTCATCCAGCAGGTGCAAGTGGAGGAGTGGGGGAATCGAACCTGGTTCTCCCAGATTGGAGCCCATGCACTTAACCACTACACCAAAAGTCGCCCATGGCCACTTCACCGAGCAGTTTTGACTCATCACAGCCCTTGCGAGGCGGCTTCTTTCATCTGTTGGTTTGCCAAAAGCCCGGAGGTTGTTGCTTCTTCGCGCTGCACAACAAAACGGCAATCCTGAACCACGCACAAATGTGCAAGCATTTATCAGCAGCGTGGAAGGAATTCCAGCCGCCTGGGAAGCAGGTGAAAAGCAGGCTTGCTACCTCCGGGTTGGGAGATACCTGGAGAATTTGGGGGCTGGAGTCATGGGGAAGGTAGGATTTGGAGTGAGGAAGGTCTTTGGTGGAGTAAAATGCCGTAGAGTTCACCATCAAAGCAGCCATTTCCTCCAGGGGAACTGACCTCCATTTTCCAGAGCTCAGTTGTAATAACAAGAGATCTCCAGGCCCCACCTGGAGACTGGCAACCCTAGGAGAGGGCGAGACCTGCCGAACGCCTCTTGCGTTTACCTTTTTTCGCATTTATCGATTGATACCCCGCTTTTCTTCCCAGCTGGGACTCAGAGTGGCTTTTAGAATAGCCTTCTTCCCTCCTCTGTTTTCCCAGCACGACAGCCCTATGAGGGAGGCCGGGCTGAGAGTTTTGTGACAGGGCCCGAGGTCCCCCAGCGAGCCATGGGGGAAGCGGGGGGTCCACCACACTGTTTCTCAGCCCACCCCAACTGCTGGGCCTCTCCGTGACCTGTCTCCCCATAAGCAGCTGTTCACAAGGAAGGAACAGGGTATTTGGCACAAGGCGGAGTAAAGGTAGGGTCGCCAACTGGTCTGGTGAAAAATGCCCTGTCCCTCTAAAAGCAGATTAATGGGATGTTATTTACCTCTCTGTTAGACTAAGCTTCAAAACCACCCGTTTCCACCGGGCATTTTTCTCCAGGCCAGTTGGCAACTTAAGTGGAGCCCTGGAGTCATTTCATTTATTACATTTTCCTGCTCCAGGCGGTCTCCCCCCACTTACCCTCACAACAGCCCTGTAAGGTAGGTTGGCCTGGGAGTGACTGGCCCTAGGTGAGTTTTCAGGCAAGCGGGGATTCGAACCTGGGGCTCTCCTGGTCTAGTGTAACTCTTCGGCTACTGCACCACACTGGCTCTTGACAGAAATCTCGACAGAACCCCGAGACCGGCAAGTTAGTTTAATTTTTTTTTTAAAAAAAAATGTATCAAACCTAATTTCAGGTTGGTAGCCCAGTTGGTCGGAAGAACGAGATTAGAATCCGGCACCGCCTTAAAGACAATGAGATTTCCAGGGCACATGCTTTTGAGAGTCAAAGCAGAGCAGAGTTTTGACTCTCAAAAGCTGGTACCCTGGAAATCTCGATGGTCTTGAAGGTGCCACTGGACTCGAATGGATCCTCGGGAACTGCAATTTTTGAAAAGGAGTTGGAGAGAAAACTCAGCCGGACAGTTCAGAGAATTCCCTGGAGGGGATTAATCCATTAAAGGGACAAAGCAGGTTAGACTGCCGTCTCCAGTCCTAAAACCGACTTCCTTGGAAGCAACGGGGCTTTCATCAGACATATGGGCAGTTTTCTCGCAAGAAAAGGCAAGGTCCCTTTGCTTCTAGCTGGCCTGCCACTGAACGTTGATCGCTGCTCCACCCGGCTCTTCTCCGACTGACCAAATTCACAAAGGCGAGTTCTGGATTTTGCCCACCTCGCCCAGGGTTGTGTCTCCATCAGGGGTCCGACGGGTACCTCTAGAAACCCCCGTTCCTCATTCTCTGATGACCCCTCTCCGGTGGCACTCACAAGTAGACTTCTCTTGAACGTGGAGGTTCAGCGTAACTGCTGCGGGCGATGGATCGTTCCGTGCCTTGCAGCATGCAATGGCTGGCGTCGCTGAATACCGGCTTTGCGGCCTGCCACCCTCTTTCCATTTAATTCCAACCCGCTGGTCCTGCTCTTGTGAGCTTTACCCCAAATCCGCCACCTCTCCCAGCTGCGCGATAAGAGAAAATCCTGCCGTTCTCGGATTCTTGAGAAGGCAGCAGGTTTTCCTCTTGAACTCAAGACTGGCTGGGATCAGTGTTCCCTCTAAGCTGAGTTAGTGCGAGCTAGCTCGTTGTTTTTTAGCCTCCGGCTCACAGGTTTTTGTCTGAGCCCAGGAAGCCAAATCGCTCACTCACAACCTTAATACCAGTAGCTCACAAAGCAGAATTTTTGCTCACAAGACTCCACGGCTTAGAGGGAACATTGGCTGGGATTACTGGGATCAGACCCAGCACTCTCCAGTGCTGAGTCCCTGAGTTTTCTTATCTCTCCTCCTTTTGCTGTTTCAGCCTTCATTCCCCCCGCCTTTGCTAGCCCTCACTTTCCATTTCTCACGCTTCCGGTCTGCCTTAGACGGAGCCGGTCTGTCTCTGGCCTGGACTGTCTCTGTTTAATCCTTCTGGTGGTAGAATGCTTAATATTATTCTTTGATTCGCCTATTATAACATTTATTTCCTGGCTGTCCAACCCACTTGACAGCTCTCTGGGCAGTTAAAAGTTCCACAAACTACGACATATCTTCCCTCTCCCCCCCAAAAAATGAAAGCCAGCACAAATTCAACAGCGTCAGATCAACTCGGTAAAATAACATCCGCTACCCAAAGCCCTCCTGAACAGAACCATTGTATCGCAACTTCCAGAAAGTTCTTAGTCTGGCCTCCTTCACTAGAGAATGCTGCAGAGGCAGAGCCACCACCGAAAAGGCCCCGACCTCCGTCGCTGCTTCCTCTCAGTTGGCCGCACCCGGAGCAGAGCTTCCTCCAGAGACCGCAATGCCTCCAAAATGAGAATAAAGAAGCGTGCCTCTGAGCGCGTACAGAGGGCTCTCTCTTTTTCCCCAGTCTCCGGGTCGCCTCCTTCCCTCCCCGACACCTCCGCTTTTCGAAATGGGGACGTCCAGCGGCAAACCTTCAGCCTGGGTTTTTCATTTTTTACACAAACACGGTTCTTGAAGCGGGAGGCGCTTTGCTTTTCCCGAAAGGATCGATCGCGTGCATGGGCCTTTTAAAAATCCATTAGAAAATAATAATAGACGACTGCCGTAACATAAAACATTCATCCGTTTACGAGAAGAGGCCGCCAGGGTCATCCGTCCGCTGCTCCAGAAGTGCTCCTGAATCGATCCAGTCTGCCAGAGAGAGGGAGGGGCGAGGGAAAGATGGAAATCGGAAGATGTTATGCTAAGGGCTGTAGTGAGGAAAATGGGGAAGGGGAGACCCCCCCCCCGCTGAGTCTTTCTTGCCCAATAGTGGGAGTCGTGTTGCCCTTGGAGGGGTCTCCCAATTTTCAGCCCCCACTCTCCAGGCAGTTCTTTCTGCTGCTATGAAGAAGAAGAAGAAGAAGAAGAAGAAGAAGAAGAAGAAGAAGAAGAAGAGGAGGAGGAGGAGGAGGAGGAGATTGGATTTATACTCCGCCCTTCACTACCCAAGGGAGTCTCAGAGTGGCTTACAAACTCCCTTCCCTTCCCCTCCTCACAACAGACACCCTGGGAGGTAGAAGAAGAGGAAGAGTTTGGATCTATGCCCTGCCCTTCACTACCCAAAGGAGTCTCAGCTGCTCACAATCTCCTTTCCCTTCCCCTCCCCACAACGGACACCCGGTGAGGTAGACGGGGCTGAGAGAGCTCTGAGATGAACTGCTCTGACAGACTTATGTTTTCAAGAACAGCTCTGACAGAACTATGGCTTGCCCAAGGTCATCCAGCAGGTGCAAGTGGAGGAGTGGGGAATCAAACCCGGTTCTCCCAGATTAGAGTCCGCGCACTTAACCATTACACCAAACTGGAGAAGAAGAAGAAGAGGAGGAGGAGGAAGATATTGAGATTGGATTTATACCCTGCCCTTCACTCGGCTTCTCAGAGCAGCTTACAAACCCCTTTCCCTTCCCCTCCCCACAACAGACACCCTGTGAGGTAGGCGGGGCTGAGAGAGCTCTGACAGAAATGGCTCTTTTTCAAGAACAGCTCTGGGAGAACTTGTGACTGACCCAGGGTCTCACCAGCAGCTGCATGTGGAGGCGTGGGGGAATCAAACCCGGTTCTCCCAGATTAGAGTCCACGCACTTAACCACGACACTAAAATAGGTTGGGCTGGCCCTGCCCGGTACCCAGAGGGAGCAAAATTCGGCGGAACTCACTGGCGGATGCAGTCAGGGACGTGCGCTTGTTCCAAAGGGATGATGCGGGCGAGTTCGTCCAGGCTATTTACAAATTGCAGCTTCCTGCTGAACTTGGAACTGGGGAAGCCGAAGGCGGCAGAGAGAGAAGAGCCCGGTCACTCGATGAATCGCAAGGCACGGCATTCAGACAGCATATAATCCAGGGCTCTTTTTGTGGCAAGAACGCAGTTGCCTATTAGGCAACACACCCCTAATGCAGCCAATCCTCCAAGGGCTTACAGAGCTCCGCTTACAGGGGCTACTGTAAGCTCGTGGAGGATTGGCTACATTAGGGGTGTGCCGCCTAATATGCAAAGGAGTTCCTGCTACAAAAAGAGCCCTGAATACCCCTTCCCTCTTGCCACCCCCTGAAGGTACTTGGGCTGCAAGCGGAGTATAGATAAAATAAATACCTGATGAATGGTCTGAGCACGGTCATCAGGGCTTTGACATACCAGGTGGAGTGCACCAGAATCAGGGACTTCAAGTTCTTCCGGAGTCTGCAACAGAGGCAAAAAGGGATAGAAGGTGCTGTTAACTCAGGGAACTCCCTGCCACAGGGTTTTTGCGATTGGCAGAACAAGCATTCAGAGAGCAAGCAGAGGTTATCGGCAAACTGAAAGAATTTGCTTTTAGCAATTACGAAGCACGTGTGTTTCAGAAACAGTAATGGAAGGGGTTTTTTAAAGATTTTTTTTTTAATTTTAGGTTGCTTTTTGAGTATAAAATCTTAACCAATTGCATCTTATGTGTAATTTATTCCAGTGACGGAATGCACTGGATATCTTTTCCACTGACCATAGTCTTTACCATTTCCAAAGGCCAAAGAATCCAACCCAAGGAGTTAGAAGGAACTCTCAGTCTGGGGCAAGTGACGCTCTGTATTCTTGGTGCTTGAGAGAGGGGGGCAACAGTGGGAGGGCTTCTAGTGTCCTGGCCCCACTGCTGGACCTCCTGATGGCACCTGGTATATTTTGGCTGCTGTATGACAGAGTGTTGGACTAGATGGGCCATTGGCCTGATCCAACATTGGCTTCTCTCTTATGTTCTTGAGAGCCAGTTTGGTGTAGTGGTTACGTGCGGACTCTAATCTGGGAGAACCGGGTTTGATTCCCCACTCCTCCACTTGCAGCTGCTGGATGACCTTGGGCAAGCCGTAGTTCTGGCACAGCTGTTCTTGAGAAAGAGCAGTTTCTGTCAGAGCTCTCTCAGCCCCCAACTGCCTCACAGGGTGTGTCTGTTGTGGGGAGGGGAAGGGAAAGGAGCTTGTAAGCCACTCTGAGACTCCTTTGGGTAGTGAAGGGCGGGGTATAAATCCAATCTCCTCCTCCTCCTCCTCCTCCTCCTCTTCCTCCTCCTCCTCCTCCTCTTCTTCTTCTTCTTCTTCTCCTCCTCCTCCTCCTCTTACGTTTGAGTCCAGGGGCACCTTTAAGACCAACAAAGTTTAAGTCTGAGGATAAGTTTTCATGTGTGCATGCAGACTTCTTCAGCTTGTTCCCGGAATGAAACTTTGTTGGTCTTAAGGATGCCACTGAAACTCAGACTTTGTTCTATTGACGGCACTTAACATACACAAACATAGCCACTGTGGGCAATGGAGTGCTGAACTAGACGGGCACCAAGGTCACAGCGTGCCCGGGGCACTGAAATACCTCGGGCCGGCCTTGGATGGGTCACCGTACCAAGTCAATTTGGCCTTATGGGTCACAGTCCTTGAAAAGGCTGGGAAAGTTCCCTGTTCTGGTTGGCAGAAGGAGAACTTCAGAGAAACGCTGCCCCCTGCTGGCCGTTCCTGACCCTTCAGAGGTTTCGGCAGGCGGTTCACCTTCGGGAAGGGGGAACGGGTTCCAGTTTGCAGAGAAGTCCCCATCGCACACCTTTTAAAATCTGGCAGCTGAACAGCCTTTAACGTCTTGCCAGGCAGCATGAAAATGATCTACCGTCCCTATTGCATTTGGTCAGAAATTCAGAGGGGTGTGTGGAGAGAAGGAATCAATGCCTGGCTGACCAAATGCTTACAAATCCCTTAGCCAACCAACCTCAGCCTGGTTGTTGTTTTTTTGCTCTAAGGCAACTCCGCTGCTTCCTGCCGGTATCTAGAACTCGGGGCAATGTTCCCTCTAAGCTATGGAGTCCTGTGAGCAAAAATTTCTGCCTTGTGAGTTACCGGTGTTAAAGTTGTGAGCGAGCAATTTGGCTTTTGCATAAATTAGTTTGCTCTGGAGCCATCCCTTCCTGAGCGAAGACAGAAATGTGTGAGCCGGAGGCTAAAAAACTGTGAGCTAGCTCACACTAACTCAGCTTAGAGGGAACACCGCTCGGGGGGGGGTGCGGTCTCACCTGATCCCCTCCGAAAGGAGAAAATGTGCATGACTGTTTTGGTTCTGCCCTGACCTGGATACCTCATGCAAACCTGATCTCATAGAATCATAGAATGTTAAGAGTCGGAAGGGACCTTGCAGGTCATCTAGCCCAACCCCCGCACTCTGCAGGAGCGAAGCCGAAAGAGAGCCCTACAACACACCCGAAAGATGGTGGTCCAGTCTCCGCTCGGAAACATCCAACGAAGGAGCCTTCACCACCTCCCGGGGCAGACTGTCCCACTGCTCAACCCCTCTGACAGTCAGGAAGTTTCTCCTGATATCGAGCCGGTAACGACTCCCTCGTCATTTCCACCCATTAGATCTCGTCTTGCGATCCGAACCAAGAGAGAATAGATCTGCTCCATCTTCTGCATGCCGGCCCTTCAGATATTTGGACCACAATCGTGTCCCCTCTAAGCCTTCTCTTTCCCAGGCTAAAACACGGAAGCAAAGCAAGGTCAGGGGTGGTTTGTACTTGGATGGGAGACCAGCAAGGAAGCCCAGGGTTGCTACATAGAGGGCAGGCAGTAGCGAACCATCTCTGAACTTCTCTTGGCCCGGGCTAGTCCGATCTCATCATGTCTCGGGAGCTGAGCAGGGTCAGTCGCAGGCCTGTAGCCAGGATTTTTTAAAAAATTCAGGGGGCCTTTAAATAAGTCAGGGGGCGCCCACACACACCCCTGCACACAATCCCAAAGGAGTGCCTGGGCTGGATAGGAAATCGGGGGGGGGCCTTGGTGGTAAGTCAGGGGGCCAGGCCCCGCAATGCCCTATTGTAGCTACAGGCCTGGTCAGTCGTAGTTCGTATTTGGATGGGAAACCACCAAGGAAGCCTAGGGTTGCTAAGCAGAGGAAGGCGACGGCAAAGAAGAGAAGAGAAGAGATTGGATTTATACCCCGTCCTTCACTACCTGAAGGTGTCTCAGAGCGACTTACAAACTCCTTTCCCTTCCCCTCCCCACAACAGACACCCTGTGAGGTAGAAGAAGAGGAAGAGATTGGATTTATCCCCCGCCCTTCACTACCCAAAGGAGTCTCAGAGCGGCTTACAAACTTCTTTCCCTTCCCCTCCCCACAACAGACTCCCTGTGAGGTAGAAGAAGAGGAAGAGTTTGGATTTATACCCCGCCCTTCACTACCCAAGGGAGTCTCAGAGCAGCTTACAGACTCCTTTCCCTTCCCCTCCCCACAACAGACACCCTGTGAGGAAGAAGAAGAAGAAGGAGAAGAAGAAGAGGAAGAGTTTGGATTTCTACCCCGCCCTTCACTACCCAAAGGAGTCTCAGAGCGGCCTACAAACTCCCTTCCCTTCCCCTCCCCACAACAGACACCCTGTGAGTTAGGTGGGGCTGAGAGAGCTCTGACAGAAACTGCTCTTTTTCAAGAACAGCTCTTGTCAGAACTACGGTTTGCCCAAGGTCATCCAGCCAGGTGCAAGTGGAGGAGTGGGGAATCAAACCCGGTTCTCCCAGATTAGAGTCTGTGCACTTCACCACCACACCAAACCCACTTCTGTTCGGCTCTCGCCTCGCCCCGGATGGCACGGAGTCTAGCCTGATTTCCTCAGATCTCGGGAGCTCAGCAGGGTCAGCCCTGGTTAGTGTTTGGACGGGAGCCCACCACAGAAGTTGCTACCCAGAGGCCCACCAAGGCAAGCCGCCTCTGCTTCTCTCGCCTAGAAAACCCACAAGGTGGAGCTTTGTGGGGTCGACCATAAGTTGGATGCAACTTGAAAGCAATCCGGTTTTTTCCTGACCTGGGTGGTCCAAGCTTCCCTGGTCTCATGAGATCTCGGAAGCTACGAACGGCTGGCCTCACTTCATAAACGGACGGGAGACCACCGAGGAAGTTGAGGGTTGCGGTGCGGAGGCAGGCGATGGGAAACCCACCTCGTCCGATCTCAGAAGCTAAGCAGGGTCGGCCCTGGTTGGTACTTGGATGGGAGGCCACCAAAGAAGTCCCGGGTCATAACATAAGAACATAAGAGAAGCCAATGTTGAATCAGGCCAATGGCCCATCCAGTCCAACACTCTGTCACACAGCGGCCAAAATATACCAGGGGCCATCAGGAGGTCCAGCAGTGGGGCCAGGACACCAGAAGCCCTCCCACTGTTGACCCTCCCCAAGCACCAAGAATACAGAGCATCCCTTGCCCCAGGCCGAGAGTCCCTATCGATACCTTGTGGCTAATAGCCACCGATGGACCTCTGCTCTTAACATAAGAGAAGCCAATGTTGGATCAAGCCAATGGCCCATCCAATCCAACACTCTGTGTCACACAGTGGCCAAAAAGACCAGGGGCCATCAGGAGGTCCAGCAGTGGGGCCAGGACACGAGAAGCCCTCCCACTGTTCCCTCCCCCAACCCAGCACCAAGAATACAGGACATCACTTGCCCCAGACTGAGAGTCCCTATCTGTACCCTGTGGCTAATAGCCACTGATGGACTTCTGCTCCATATGCTTATCTAACTCCCTCTTGAAACTGTCCATGCTTGCAGCTGCCACCACCTGCTGTGGCAGTGAATTCCATATGTTAATCACTCTTTGGGCGAAGAAGTACTTCCTTTTATCTGTTCTAACCCGACTGCTCAGCAATTTCATGGAGTGCCCACAAAGAGTTCTTGTGTTGTGAGAAAGGGAGAAAAGTCCTTCTTTCTCGACCTGCTCTATCCCATGCATAATCTTATAAACCTCGATCGTGTCACCCCTCAGCCGTCGTTTCTCCAAGCTGAAGAGCCCCAAGCGCTTTAAACTTTCTTCAAAGGGTTCCAACCCTTTTATCATTCTATCATTCTGTCACTACGCAGAGGCAGGCAATGGGTCACCCCCTCTGTCCATCCCTTGCCCTGACCTGGATGATACAGGCTAGCGCGGTCTCATCCCATCTCAGAAGCTAATCAGGGTCGGCCCTGGTTCGTACTTGGATGGGAGACCACCAAGGAAGAGCAGGGTCTCCATGCAGAGGCAGGCAACAGCCAAAGCCACCTCCAGACGCCTCTTCCCTTGGAATCTCTACAGGGATGCTGTCAGTCGGCCGCAGAGTCGTGCCGCTTTCCACCTTGTTTGGGTTCTGGCGCCGTGGTTGCGGAGGGAAAGGAAAGAAAACGGCCCAGGCGGCCGAACCAGAAGCGCTTCTGCGTCGCAAAGCCAAATGCCTCCCTTTTTTCTCCAGTCGCTCAGAAAGGCACTTCGCACGGAGGCTCGGCCCACGTGCAGCGTTCCCTCCGAGCTGAGCGAGTGTGAGCGAGCTCACCGTTTTCTTAGCCTCCAACTCACACATTTGTTGTCTCCGCTCAGGAAGGGATGGCGTCCCGGGCAAACTAATCTACGCAGCGGCCCGAATCGCTTGCTCACGACTTTAATGCTAGGGGTAGCTCACAAAGTGGGATTTTTTGCTCACGAGACTCCGCTGCTGACAGGGAGCATTGGACGCGCACCGAACAGTCTCCCGTGCAACTGATGTCATCTGCCCGTATACATAAGAACAGATGAGAAGCCAATGTTGAATCAGGCCAGTGGCCCATCTAGTCCAACACTCCGTCACACAGCAGCCAAAATATACCAGGTGCCATCAGGAGGTCCAGCAGTGGGGCCAGGACACTAGAAGCCCTCCCATTGTTGCCCCCTCCAGCACCAAGAATAGAGTGCATCACCTGCCCCAGACTGAGAGTTCCCATTTGTACCCTGTGGCTAATAGCCACTGATGGACTTCTGCTCCACATGTTTATCTAATTCTCTCTTGAAACTGTCCATGCTTGCAGCTGCCACCACCTCCTGTGGCAGTGAGTTCCATATGTTAATCACTCTTTGGGTGAAGAAGGACCTCCTTTTATCTGTTCTAACCCGACTGCTCAGCAATTTCATGGAGTGCCCACGAGTTCTTGTATTGTGAGAAAGGGAGAAAAGTACTTCTTTCTCAACCTGCTCAATCCCATTCATAATCTTATAAACCTCGATCACGTCACCCCTCGGCTGTCGTTTCTCCAAGCTAAAGAGCCCCAAGCGTTTTAACCTTTCTTCATAGGGAAGGTGTCCCAACCCTTTTATCATCCTAGTTGCCCTTCTCTGCACTTTTTCCAATGCTATAATATCCTTTTTGAGGTGTGGCGACCAGAACTGTACATGGTAGTCCGAATGAGGACGGAGCAAGGCTGCCAGCAGGGGTGTATTCAGGGTCCCTGGTGCCAATCTTGGCGCCCCCTCCTTTCCACATGGACCCCGTCCATTTTAGTCATCGACCCGTCTGACCAGATATACAGCGCAGGTTGCAGCGATACAAAAATGTATTCATACGATAAACACAATATACTGTACAAACTAAGCCAAGCTTTGGCTACGTAAAAGTTCTACAAAAACGGAACACGACGTCTATTTTAATATTTCACAAGTTAAATGTATCCAAAGTTCCAATATTCGTGACCTGAAAGGCCTTTTTGTACATTTTTTCCCACCCTTTCCCCAACTTTGTGGTGCCCCCTTCGGCCCTGGTGCCCTAAGCACGGGCTCAGTCCGCTTAAGGGTTAATCTGCCACTGGCTGTCAGTCAAGTGGCGACGCTCCGAGGAGGTGCCAGCCCGGCTTAGAAATTCCAGACGGCGCCTCACCCACTGCCTGGCACCAGACGGCTCTCCGCTCTCTCCACGCTGGGTCTGTTTCGGGACTCGACTTGTTCGCTGGATCTGGGAAATTACCCGGGGGGGGGGTGGCGGGAGAGGACCTTCACTTTCCGTTTCTAAATAATCTAACCTTAAGTGATTGAAGGAAAAATCTTTTTTTTTGTGGGCAAAGAGAGCAAGAGAGAAGCCAGGGTTTGCTTTTATTTTACTCGGTTTAGACCCCGTTTTTTCTCCCTGAAGGGAACCCAAAGTGGCACACGCCCTTCTCCCCTTCTCCATTTTATCCTCACAACAACCCTGCGAAGGAGGTGAGGCTGAGAGTGTGTGACCGGCCCGAGGTCACCCAGCCAGCTTCCGTGGCATGAGCAGGAATTTGAACCTGGGTCTCCCAAATACTAGCCCAACATTTGAGGAGGAGGAGCAGAAGAGGAGGAGGAGGAGGAGAATGGGAGGAGGAGAAGGAGAGGAAGAAGAGGAGAAGAGGAGGAAGAAGAGGAGGAGGAGGAGGAGGAGACGAGGAGGAGGAGAATAGGAGAAGGAGAGGAAGAAGAGGAGGAGGAGGAGAAGAGGAGGAGGAGGAGAATAGGAGGAGGAGAAGGAGAGGAAGAAGAGGAGGAGGAGGAGAGGAAGAAGAGGAAGAAGAGGAGGAGAATAGGAGGAGGAGGAGGAGAGGAAGAAGAGGAAGAGGAAGAAAAGTAAGAGGAGGAGAAGAAGAGGAGGAGGAACATAGGAGGAGGAGACGGAGAGGAAGAAGAGGAGGTGGAGGACGAGAAGAGGAGGAGGAGTATAGGAGGAGGAGAGGAAGAAGAGGAAGAGGAGGAGGGGAAGAAGAAGAGGAAGAAGAGGAGGAGGAGGAGGAGGAGAAGAAGAAGAGGAGAAGGAGAAGAAGAGGAGGAGGAGGAGAGGAAGGAGGAGGAGGAGGAGAAGAAGAAGAAGAAGAGATTGTGATGGGCCTACAATCATCCTGGGAACTGGTTCTTTTCCACTGAGTCTCTACCATATCTACCATACCACACTGCCTCTCAGAGGGGCCAACTCCCTGTGTTGAGTGGGTGAGTGAGGAATGAGATCTTTTGTATAATGTTCCAAACTTCCAATGCAGAGGAGGAGGAGGAGGAGATTGGATTTATCCCCCGCCCTTCACTCGGAGTCCCAGAGCGGCTTGCAATCTCCCTTCCCTCCCCCTCCCCACAACAGACACCCTGTGAGGTGTAGGTGGGGCTGAGAGAGTTCTGAGAGAACTGCCCTTGAGAGAACAGCTCCGAGAGAGCTTGTGACTAGCCCAAGGTCACCCAGCTGGCTGCACGTGGAGGAGGAGCGGGGAATCAAACCTAGCTCTCCAGATTAGAGTTTGCCATTCTTAACCGCTACTCCAAACTGGCTCTTTTCTAAGCACTGCACCATGCTGGCTGTCCGGCAGAAAAGCCCCCAGCTGGGGCGGAATATGTCCATTTCCTTTTAACATCCCCCCCACCCCCGGCCTCCTCTTACCGCCTGTCGATGGTCTGGTAACACTGCCTGATCCAGGCGAAAGGAGGGACCTGGCTGCGTGGGGTGGCGCCGTTCAAGCACACCAACGTGTAGTTTTCCGCCACCATTAGCTCCAGCATGCTGCTGATGTAGCTGCCGGCAGGGGAAGAAGAGAAACAGGGCAGGTGAGTCAAGGCTTTCAAACAAGCCGAGCCCCTTTGCAGGACCGATCCGGTACCCGCTGTCCTGGTATCCATCTCCTACAGCAGAAATGGAGACTGGAAGTCGTCGATTGTGAAGATGGTGCCGTTATTCACACAGCTGGCCAGATTAAAGGGATCTGTTTCGATCAAAACCAAACTGGGAAACTTTGTATGTTTTGTTTTTCCCTGCCTTGAAGAAGAGGAGGAGGGTTTAGATTTATACCCCACCCTGCACTCGGAGTCTCAGAGCGGCTTACAATCTCCTTTCCCTTCCCCTTCCCACAACAGACACCCTGGGAGGTGGGTGGGGCTGAGAGAGCTCTTTCGAGGACTGCCCTCGAGAGAACAGCTCTGAGAGAACTTGTGACTGACCCAAGGTCACACCGGCAGCTGCATGTGGAGGAATGGGCAATCGAACCCAGCTCTTAGAGTCCACGCTCTTAACCACTACACCAAACTGGCTCTCTGATGCCGGTGCACTGCACGTGGTACTTCCCTCCCTCCTCCTCTCCTCACAACAATCCTGAGAGGTCGACCACATTTCAAGATGGCAACTGACCCAGGGCCACCCGACAAGCATCTCAACCATGAGTTTTAGTGCCAGAACTTCCAAACAATGCTCCCTCTAAGCTGTGGAGTCCTGTGAGCAAAAATTCTGCTCTGTGAGCTACTGGCATTCAAGCTGTGAGTGAGCGATTTGGCTGCTGCATAAATTACTTTGCTCCGGAGCCATCCTTCCTGAGCTGAGACAAAAATGTGTGAGCCAGGGGCTAATAAACTGTGAGCTAGCTCACACTAACTCAACTTAGAGGGAACACTCCAACAGCTGTGAATAGCATACACCATCTTAGAAAAGAAACTGAGAGCCAGTTTGGTGCAGCGGTTAAATGCGCAGACTCTAATCTGGGAGAACCGGGTTTGATTCCCCCACTCCTCCACTTGGAGCTGCTGGATGACCTTGGGCAAGCTGTTCTTGGGATAAGAGCTGTTCTTGAAAAAGGGCAGTTTCTGTCAGAGCTCTCTCAGCCCCACCTGCCTCACAGGGTGTCTGTTGTGGGGAGGGGAAGGGAAAGGAGTTTGTAAGTTGCCCTGGGACTCCTTTGGGTAGTGAAGGGTAGGGTATAAATCCAAGCTCCTCCTCCTACTCTTCTTCTTCTTCCACTTGCAGCTGCTGGATGACCTGGGGCAAGCCACAGTTCTGACAAGAGCTGTTCTTGAAAAAGAGCCGTTTCTGTCAGAGCTCTCTCAGCCCCACCTACCTCACAGGGTGTCTGTGGTGGGGAGGGGAAGGGAAATGAGTTTGTAAGCTGCTATGAGACTTCTTTGGGTAGTGAAGGGCAGGGTATAAGTCCAGTCTCTTCTTCTACCTCACAGGGTGTCTGTTGTGGGGAGGGGAAGGGAAAGGAGTTTCCGAGCTGCTCTGAGACTCCTTTGGGTAGTGAAAGGCGGGGTATAAATCCAAACTCTTCTTCTTCTTCTTCTTCTACCTCACAGGGTGTCTGTTGTGGGGAGGGGAAGGGAAAGGAGTTTCCGAGCTGCTCTGAGACTCCTTTGGGTAGTGAAGGGCGGGGTATAAATCCAAACTCTTCTTCTTCTACCTCACAGGGTGTCTGTTGTGGGGAGGGGAAGGGAAAGGAGTTTCCGAGCTGCACTGAGACTCCTTTGGGTAGTGAAGGGCGGGGTATAAATCCAAACTCTTCTTCTTCTACCTCACAGGGTGTCTGTTGTGGGGAGGGGAAGGGAAAGGAGTTTGTGAGCCGCTCTGAGACTCCTTTGGGTAGTGAAGGGTGGGGTATAAATCCAAACTCTTCTTCTTCTTCTACCTCACAGGGTGTCTGTTGTGGGGAGGGGAAGGGAAAGGAGTTTGTCAGCTGCTCTGAGACTCCTTTGGGTAGTGAAGGGCAGGGTATAAATCCAAATTCTTCTTCTTCTCCTAGCTCACAGGGTGTCTGTTGTGGGGAGGGGAAGGGAAGGGAGTTTGTGAGCCGCTCTGAGACTCCTTTGGGTAGTGAAGGGCGGGGTATAAATCCAAACTCTTCTTCTTCTTCTTCTACCTCACAGGGTGTCTGTCGTGGGGAGGGGAAGGGAAAGGAGTTTCCGAGCTGCTCTGAGACTCCTTTGGGTAGTGAAAGGCGGGGTATAAATCCAAACTCTTCTTCTTCTTCTTCTAGCTCACAGGGTGTCTGTTGTGGGGAGGGGAAGGGAAGGGAGTTTGTGAGCCGCTCTGAGACTCCTTTGGGTAGTGAAGGGCGGGGTATAAATCCAAACTCTTCTTCTTCTTCTACCTCACAGGGTGTCTGTTGTGGGGAGGGGAAGGGAAAGGAGTTTCCGAGCTGCTCTGAGACTCCTTTGGGTAGTGAAAGGCGGGGTATAAATCCAAACTCTTCTTCTTCTTCTCCTAGCTCACAGGGTGTCTGTTGTGGGGAGGGGAAGGGAAGGGAGTTTGTGAGCCGCTCTGAGACTCCTTTGGGTAGTGAAGGGCGGGGTATAAATCCAAACTCTTCTTCTTCTTCTTCTACCTCACAGGGTGTCTGTCGTGGGGAGGGGAAGGGAAAGGAGTTTCCGAGCTGCTCTGAGACTCCTTTGGGTAGTGAAAGGCGGGGTATAAATCCAAACTCTTCTTCTTCTTCTCCTAGCTCACAGGGTGTCTGTTGTGGGGAGGGGAAGGGAAGGGAGTTTGTGAGCCGCTCTGAGACTCCTTTGGGTAGTGAAGGGCGGGGTATAAATCCAAACTCTTCTTCTTCTTCTTCTACCTCACAGGGTGTCTGTCGTGGGGAGGGGAAGGGAAAGGAGTTTCCGAGCTGCTCTGAGACTCCTTTGGGTAGTGAAAGGCGGGGTATAAATCCAAACTCTTCTTCTTCTTCTTCTACCTCACAGGGTGTCTGTTGTGGGGAGGGGAAGGGAAGGGAGTTTGTGAGCCGCTCTGAGACTCCTTTGGGTAGTAAAGGGCGGGGTATAAATCCAAACTCTTCTTCTTCTTCTTCTACCTCACAGGGTGTCTGTTGTGGGGAGGGGAAGGGAAAGGAGTTTCCGAGCTGCTCTGAGACTCTTTTGGGTAGTGAAGGGCGGGGTATAAATCCAAACTCTTCTTCTTCTTCTTCTAGCTCACAGGGTGTCTGTTGTGGGGAGGGGAAGGGAAAGGAGTTTGTGAGCCGCTCTGAGACTCCTTTGGGTAGTGAAGGGCGGGGTATAAATCCAAACTCTTCTTCTTCTTCTTCTACCTCACAGGGTGTCTGTCGTGGGGAGGGGAAGGGAAAGGAGTTTCCGAGCTGCTCTGAGACTCCCTTGGGTAGTGAAGGGCGGGGTATAAATTCAATCTCTTCTTCTCTGCTTCTTTTTCTTGATTCCCCACTCCTCCACTCGCAGCTGCTGGAGGACCTTGGGCAAGCCATAATTTTGGCACAGCTGTTCTTGAAAAAAGAGCAGTTTCTGTCAGAGCTCTCTCAGCCCCGCCTACCTCACAGGGTGTCTGTTGTGGGGAGGGGAAGGGAAAGGAGTTTGTAAGCCGCTCTGAGACTCCCTTGGGTAGTGAAGGGTGGGGTATAAATCCAATCTCTTCCTCCTCTCCTCCTCCTCCTCCTCCTCCTCTTCCTCTTCCTCCACCTCTTCTTCTTCTTCTTCTTCTTCCTGTTCCTCTTCTTCTTCCTCTTCCTCTTCCTCTTTGCTGGATTGAACTCCAGTAGCACCTTACAGACCAGCAAAATTCTCATGGCATAAGCTTTTGACAGTCAGATACTTGATTTGGGGGGTGTAACCCGACGAAGGGGGCTTTGACTCTCGATACACCTCATAGGAAGTGGGTCTACCAGTAGAAAAGCTGTACCGTTGGAAGAGAACCAGTCCAGCCCTCTGCTAGGATTGTCAGATCCCCCCGGTCTCCGGCAGGGGATGGGGGAGTTGGGTTGCCAGATTCCCAGGTTGGGAAACTCCTAGAGATTTGGGGACGGAGCCCGGGGAGGACAGGGACCTCAGTGGGGCAC
Organism: Gekko gecko; assembly: GCA_029375565.1. Classification (NCBI taxonomy): domain Eukaryota; kingdom Metazoa; phylum Chordata; class Lepidosauria; order Squamata; family Gekkonidae; genus Gekko; species Gekko gecko. The sequence goes on along the minus strand of JAPDNY010000001.1, from coordinate 12,078,746 downwards.
AATGCCACAGAGTCCGCCCTCCAAAGCAGCCATTTTCTCCAGGGGAACTGGTCTCTGCAATCTGGAACAATGCTCATTCTAAGCTGTGGAGTCTTGTGAGCAAATATTCTACGTTGTGAGCTACTGGCATTAAAGTTGCGAGCGAGCGATTTGGCTGCTGCATAAATTAGAAGAGGAGGAGGAGGAAGAGGAGGAGGAGGACAGGAAGAAGAAGAAGAAGAAGAAGAAGAAGAAGAAGAAGAAGAAGAAGAAGAAGAAGAAGAAGAAGAGATTGGATTGATGCCCCGCCCTTCACTCAGAGTCCCAGAGCAGCTTACAATCTCCTTCCCCTTCCCCTCCCCACAACAGACACCCCCTGTGAGGCAGGTGGGGGCTGAGAGAGCTCAGACAGAGACTGCCCTTTCGAGGACAGCTCTTGTCAGAACCGTGGCTTGCCCAAGGTCATCCAGCAGCTGCGAGTGGACGGGTGGGGAATCAAACCCGGTTCTCCCAGATCAGAGTCCGCGCACTTAACCATGGCACCAAACTTAAGTCTGCTCTGGAGCCCTCCTTCCCGAGCAAAGACAAGAACGTGTGAGCCGGAGGCTAAAAGACTGTGAGCTAGCTCACACCGACTCGGCTTAGAGGGAACGCTGGTCCGGAGATGAGCTGGGATCCCCGGGTCCCGCCTGGAGGCTGGCATCCCGGAGTCCACCACCTCTAATTTCTTACCGCCAAATGCATTCCAACCAGGGCGTGTCACTCACCTGAAGAGGTTCTCCATGACATAGGGGTAATTGGCGATGGTGTTCTCCGGTAAGTAACAGGAGGCAAACATAATGATGGCATTGAGGCCTTCGCCGTAGTAGCCTGGGGAGGAAAAATTGTGCAAACGCAGGTGAGATCTCCGCAGCTGATGTCTTTCCCATCACCTGCCACCTGATCCTTTTATCTGGAGATAAAAGGTAAAGGTCTCCCTTGCTCGAAAGCCAGTCGGATCCGTCTCTAGGGAGGCGCGGTGCTCGTCTCCGTTTCCACGCCGAAGAGCCGGCGCTGTCCGAAGACATCTCCTTCGCCGTGTGGCCGGCATGGCTGAACGCCGAGGCGCACGGAACGCTGTGACCTTCCCCCCAAAGCAGAAACTGTTTATCGACTTGCAATTTCTTGCTTTCGAACTGCTAGGTTGGCAGGAGCCGGAGATGGGAGCTCCCTCCGTCAGACGGCACTCGGGTCTCGGACTGCCGAACTACAGACCTTCCGGTCCGCAGCTCGGCGTCTTCACCTCTGAGCCGCCCCAGCCCCTTATCTGGGGAGGCCAGGGATCGAACTAGTAGTAGCACGGCTCTGCTTTGGACAGGGGCCATGAGCTCCATTGGGCAGGCCGGTGCCAGAGGGCTTTCTCAGCTGGGCCGCAAAGAGGACCTTTCGGGCTCCGTTGCACCAAGCCGAATATCTCGTCCTCAGCAAAACCTCGCCAGAGACCCACTCCCTGATCTCCTTTGCATCAGGTTGATTTGTTTTACGGAACCAGGCGGGTCGGGGTGTCGGTCTGAAGCAGCGGAACCAAGTTTGAGTCTAGTGGAACCTTTAAGACCAACAAATAAAACTTGGTTGGCTGTTGTAGATTTTCCGGGCTGGGTGGCCGTGGTCTTGGCATTGTAGGACCTGAGGTTTTGCCAGCAGCTGCGACTGGCATCCTCAGAGGTATAACACAGAAAGACGGAGGACTCTCTGGGTCAAGGTGAGAAGAGAAACGGTAGGCAGGTAATTTATATCTACTCAGGAAGGTGGGGCAGGGCTGAGTCATTCTCTTGTAGGAGTCCCCCAGGCTGGGACACTAGGAGCCCTATTACAGTATACAAGGTCCAGCAAATGAACAAGCACTGCACAAATAGCGCAGACCGTAAATGCTCAAAAAGTTATGCACAAAGATCAATTTATATAAGAGGACCCCATGTATCAGTGAAACCAAATTACATCATATCATGTGCAGGTCCATAAATAGTAAGGTAAAGGTAAAGGTAAAGGTCTCCCTTGCTCGAACGCCAGTCGAATCCGACTCTAGGGTTGCGGTGCTCATCTCCGTTTCAAAGCCGAAGAGCCAGCGCTGTCCGAAGACGTTTCCGTGGTCATGTGGCCAGCGTGACTAAACACCAAGGCGCACGGAACGCTGTTCCCTTCCCACCGAAGTGGTACCTATTTATCTACTTGCCATTTCTTGCTTTCGAACTACAAGTCCGTAAATGGTACACGAACAAAAAAAATGATAATAATTATTTGGTTTTATTTGCAATTGTCGTAGTGTGAACTTACTGAAGAGGAATTATTGAAACGAAGATCAAGATCCGGAGTCTTCGTCCATTTTGTTTGTGTACCATTTATGGACTTGTACTATTTATGGACCTGTACACTATATGATGTAATTGGGTTTCACTGATATATGGGGTCCTTGTATATAAATTGATTTTTGTGCATAACTTTTTGGGCACTTGTGGTCTGCGTTATTTGTGCAGGGCTTGTTTATTTGCTACACTAGGAGCCCTCCCACTGTTGACCCCACCCTCCAAGCACCAAGAATACAGAGCATCACGTCCCCCAGACTGAGAGTTCCTATCGATACCTTGCTCCCGAGTCTAGTTCGAGTCTAGTTGTTCCTAGAATAAAACTTCTCTTTTGGAACCTTTGCCAGTTGACAGATATTCTAGTTAACAGCACAGAGATCTGGCTTCTTTTTATGTAAAAGGAGGAGGAGAAGGAGATTGGATTGATACCCCGCCCTTCACTTGGAGTCTCAGAGCGGCTTACAAACTCCTTTCCCTTCTCCTCCCCACAACAGACACCCTGTGAGGTCGGTGGGGCTGAGAGAGCTCTGACACAAACTGCTCTTTCAGGAACAGCTGTGCCAGAGCTTGTGACTGACCCAAGGTCACATCAGCAGGTGCAAGTGGAGGAGTGGGGAATGAAACCCGGTTCTCCCAGATTAGAGTCCGGGCACTTAACCACTACACCAGTGGGTAGCAACTTTATTCTAGGAACAACCAGACTCGAACGCAGGAGCAAGACAGACCCACAAGGTGTTTGAGGCAGGAGCCTTCCAGAGTCAAAGCCCGTCTGTCAAAAGTTTGTAATATCCCGAAAATCTCGTTGGCCTCTAAGGTGCGGCTGGACTCGAATCCAGCTCCTGCAGACCGACGCTGCTACCCTCTGAGGTTATCCCAGGAGCAGATAATTCTCTCCCTTCCCAAATATCCCAAGCAATGAGCCGAGGCTCTCTGCCGGTACCTCCGTGGGAGACGACCCGCTTGTAGGGCCCGATGGCCCTCAAGTCCACTTTCTGTTCCCTCCCGTCCAACCGGAAGACTCGCCACGTCTGCCCGTCCGGGCTCTTGAAGTCCACCACGCGGTCGGAGCAGAATTTCTCAGACAGGCTGTCGTCCAGGCGCTGAGCCCTGGGGAGGTCATCTGAGGATCGGGAAGAAGAAGAAGGGATTGGATTTATACCCCGCCCTTCACTTGGAGTCTCAGAGCGGCTTACAAACTCCCTTTCCCTTCCCCTCCCCACAACAGACACCCTGTGAGGTAGGTGGGGCTGAGAGAGCTCTCTCGTGGACTGCCCTTGAGAGAACAGCTCTGAGAGAACTTGTGACTGACCCAAAGTCACACCAGCAGCTGCATGTGGAGGAGTGGGGGGAAGCCACATCATGCTTGGATCAGGACCCCATTTCACCAGAGTTCCCTTTGCACTCGCTTATGTTCTGTTTTTCTCCCCAGGTGGGACTCAAAACGGCTTAGAATATCAATCCCTCCTCCTCCTTTCATCCGCAACCACAACCCTGTGAGGTGGGACAGGCTGAATGTTTGTGACAGGCCCAAGATCATACTGGGGACTGGTTCCTTTCCACTGCGTCTTTGCCACGTCCACCGCACTACACTGACTCTCATGGGGGCCGGTCCCCTGTGCTGTGAGGGTGGGTGAAGAATGAGGTATTTTGTATAACGTTCCAAACTTCTGGTGGAGGAGGCAGAGGCAGAGGAGAAGAAGAAGAAGAAATTGGATTTATACCCCACCCTTCACTATCCAAGGGAGTCTCAGAGCGGCTTGCAAACTCCTTTCCCTTCCCCTCCCCACAACAGACACCCTGTGAGGCAGGTGGGGCTGAGAGAGCTCTGACAGAAACTGCTCTTTTTCGAGAACAGCTCTGAAAGAATTTGTGATGGACCCAAGGTCACACCAGCAGCTGCATGCAGAGGAGTGGGGAATCAAACCTGGTCCTCCCAAGATTAGAAGAAGAAGAAGAGATTGAAGAAGAAGAAGAAGAAGAGATTGGATTTATACCCCGCTCTTCAATGCCCAAAGGTGTCTCAGAGCGGCTTACAAACTCCTTTCCCTTCCCCTCCGCACAACAGACACCCTGTGAGGTAGGTGGGGCTGAGAGAGCTCTTTCAAGGACTACTCCTGAGAGAACAGCTCGGAGAGAACTTGTGACTGGCCCAAGGTCACACCACCAGGTGCAAGTGGAGGAGTGGGAAAATCAAACCCGGTTCTCCCAGATTAGAGTCCGCGCTCTTAACCACTAGACCAAACTGGAAGAGGAAGAAGAAGAGGAGGAGGAGGAGGAGGAGGAGGAGGAGATTGGATTTATACCCCGCCCTTCGCTCAGAGCAGCTTACAATCTCCTTCCTTCTCCCCACAGCAGACCCCCTGTGAGGTCGGTGGGGCTGAGAGAGCTCCAACTGAGACCTGTGACTGGTCCAAGGTCTCCCAGCTGGCCGCAAGTGGAGGAGTGGGGAATCAAACCCGGTTCTCCAGATCAGAGTCCACCGCACTTAACCACTACACTATGCCGGCACAGAAGGGTCATATCTACGGATCTTTCTTTCTTGCAGTGGTAGGATGCCTCTCGTCCATTGTGGTGCCCGTGGGAATCACGGTAGCGGCCAAAGTGTTTTGGAAAAGTGGGTGGGGCCAGGTGAGGCTTTCGCCCAGCCAGACTTCTGATTGGCTGTACACATTTTTTTTAATATTCCTTTGGCGGCGGCGGCCACCACAATACTGCAGGGCAGGAGGCAAGCCGTGGCGGCCATTTCGTGGCGGCCGTGTTGTGGCTGCATCCACCGCGCTGTCTCAGAAATCTAAAGGTGCCCACGGGCTCCAAAAAGATTCGGGGGGGGGGAATCCCCGCTCGAGGAATATTGCCTCTGGCTTTGAACACCTAAGGGGCTCGGTAGGACGATACGACTGGTCAGGCAATGTGGGGGAGAGACGGTTTGGTGTAGTGGTGAAGTGCGCGGACTCTAATCTGGGAGAACTGGGTTTGAAGAAGAAGAAGAAGAAGAAGAGATTGGATTTATACCCCGCCCTTCACTACCCAAAGGAGTCTCAGAGCGGCTTACAAACTCCTTTCCCTTCCCCGCCCCACAAAAGACACGCTGTGAGGCGGGTGGGGCTGGGAGAGCTCTGACAGAAACTGGTCTTTTTCAAGGACAGCTGTGGAAGAAGAAGAAGAAGAAGAAGAAGAAGAAGAAGAAGAAGAAGAAGAAGAAGAAGAAGAAGAAGAAGAAGAAGAAGAAGAAGAAGAAGAAGAAGAAGAAGAAGAAGAAGAAGAAGAAGAAGAAGGAGAAGAAGAAGAAGAAGAAGAAGAGGAGATTGGATCTATACCCTGCCCTTCGCTTCCCAAGGGAGTCTCAGAGCAGCTTACAAACTCCTTTCCCTTCCCCTCCCCACAACAGACACCCTGTGAGGTAGAAGAAGAAGAAGAAGAAGAGATTGGATCTATACCCTGCCCTTCACTACCCAAGGGAGTCTCAGAGCGGCTTACGAACTCCTTTCCCTTCCCCTCCCCACAACAGACACCCTGTGAGGCAGGCAGGGCTGAGAAAGCTCTGAGAGAAACTGGTCTTTTTCAAGAACAGCTCTGGCAGAACTATGGCTTGCCCAAGGTCATCCCGCAGCTGTAAGTGGAGGAGTGGGGAGTCAAAGCCGGTTCTCCCAGATTAGAGTCCGCGCACTTCACCACTACACCAAACTTGATTCCCCACTCCTCTGCTTACAGTTGCTGGTTGACCTTGGGCAAGCCGTAGTTCTGTCAGAGCTGTTCTTGAAAAAGAGCCGTTTCTGTCGGAGCTCTCTCAGCCCTGCCTGCCTCACAGGGTGCCTGTTGGGGAGGGGAAGGGAAAGGAGTTTGTAAGCCACTCTGAGACTCCAAGTGAAGGGCAGGGAATAAATCCAATCTCCTCCTCCTCCTCCTCCTCCTCCTCCTCCTCCTCCTCCTCCTCCTCCTCCTCCTCTTCTTCTTCTTCTTCTTCTTCTTCTTCTTCTTCTTCTTCTTCTTCCTTCTTCCTTCTTCCTTCTTCTTCTTCAACCCACACATTTGTCAACTGCATCAAGGAACCCCACTTCCCTTTGGGGGATGGCGCATCCGTCAGGCGAGGTGTGAGGAAGAAAGCAGATTTCCTCCCGGAGGCAGCCGCCCTCGTGAAGAAATCCGTTTTCATCAGCACCCTGCAGTCTATGGATGCCCATCCCCTTGGGGGTACCTTTCCTTGGTTTCTCCCCCCCCTCAGACCCTCACCTTCCCACTCGTATTCATGCCCGTTCTCGGAGCCCTCTTGCAGTTCACTGTCGGACGGCGTCTCGAGCTCGTCCACGTCGATGTCCAGGCTGCCGTCCGGCGTGTGCAGCGGGATTTCGCCAGACTTGATGGAGCCCTCGCCGAGATCAGGGGCAGGGAGGCGTTTCTTCATCCGCCGGCGGCCGCACAGCTCCAGGGTGTTGGGGGCGACTGCTGTGAAGGAGACAGAGGTTGGGAGGGGGAGCACGAGGTGAGGACTGGTTCTCTGCCACTGACTCCCCAATATATCCTTGGGTGAAACCCCTCATCTTTACAGTGTGCTTCCCTCATAAGAAATTCAGAAGAGCTCTAGGTCAGGCCAAATAAGAACTTCAGAAGAGCCCTGCTGGGTCAGACCAGTGAAGGTCCATCTAGTCTAGCACCCTCTCTCACACAGTGGCCAACCAGTTCCTCTGGAGGGCCAACAACAGGGCAGAGAGGCCGAGGCCTTCATCAGAACATTAGAAGAGCCCTGCTGGGTCAGACCAGTGAGGGTCCATCTAGTCCAACCTCCCGTCTCACACAGTGGCCACCCAGTTCTTCTGGAGGGCCAACAACAGGGCAGGGAGGCAAAGGCCTTCATAAGAATATTAGGAGAGCCCTGCTGGGTCAGACCAGTGAGGGTCCATCTAGTCCAGCATCCTGTCTCACACAGTGGCCACCCAGTTCCTCTGGAGGGCCAACAACAGGGCAGAGAGGCAGAGGCCTTCATAAGAATATTAGGAGAGCCCTGCTGGATCAGACCAGTGAGGGTCCCTCCAGTCCAGCATCCCGTCTCACACGGTGGCCAACCATTTCCTCTGGGTGGCCAACAGCGGGGCAGAGAGGCCAAGGCCTTCCCCTGAGAAGAACCTCAGAAGAGCCCTGCTGGGTCAGACCAGGGAGGGTCCATCCAGTCCAGCATCCTGTCCCACACAGGGGCCAGCCAGTTCCTCTGGAGGGCCAGCAACAGGGCAGAGAGGCCGAGGCCTTCCCCTTAGAAGAACACCAGAAGAGCCCTGCTGGATCAGACCAATAAGAACATAAGAACATAAGAGAAGCCAGTGTTGGATCAGGCCAGTGGCACATCTAGTCCAACACTCTGTCACACAGCGGCCAAAATATACCAGGTGCCATCAGGAGGTCCAGCAGTGGGGCCAGGGCACCAGAAGCCCCTCTCCCACTGCTGCCCCCTCCAGCACCAAGAATAGAGTGCATCACCTGCCCCAGACTGAGAGTTCCCATCTATACCCTGTGGCTAATAGCCACTGGTGGACTTCTGCTCCATATGTTTATCTAATTTCCTCTTGAAACTGTCCATGCTTGCAGCTGCCACCACCTCCTGTGGCAGTGAATTCGATATGTCAATCACTCTTTGGGTGAAGAAGTATTTCCTTTTATCTGTTCTAACCCGACTGCTCAGCAATTTCGTAGAGTGCCCACGAGTTCTTGTATTGTGAGAAAGGGAGAAAAGTACTTCTTTCTCAACCTGCTCAATCCCATTCATAATCTTATAAACCTCGATCATGTCACCTCTCAGCCGTCGTTTCTCCAAGCTGAAGAGCCCCAAGCATTTTAACCTTTCTTCATAGGGAAGGTGTTCCAACCCTTTTATCATTCTAGTTGCCCTTCTCTGCACTTTTTCCAATGCTATAATATCCTTTTTGAGATGTGGTGACCAGAACTGTACACAGTATTCCAAATGAGGTCGCACCAATGATTTATACAGGGGCATGATGATACTGGCTGATTTGTTATCAATTCCCTTCCTAATAATCCCCAGCATAGCGTTGGCCTTCTTTATTGCAGCTACACATTGTGTAGACATTTTCAGCGAGTTATCCACTACGACTCCAAGATCTCTCTCTTGGTCCGTCTCTGCCAGATCAGACCCCATCAACGTGTATTTATATTTAGGATTTTTGGCTCCAATGTGCATCACTTTGCACTTGGCCACATTGAACCCCATTTGCCACGTTGACACCCACTCACCCATCCTCAACAGATCTCTTTGGAGTGCCTCACAATCCTCCCTGGTTTTCACCACCCTGAACAACTTCGTGTCATCTGCAAATTTAGCCACATCACTGCTTACTCCCAATTCCAAATTGTTAATAAACAAGTTAAAAAGCATCGGACCGAGTACTGATCCCTGTGGTACCCCACTGCTTACCACCCTCCACTGAGAAAGTTTCCCATTTATACTCACTCTCTGTTTCCTATTTATAAGCCAGTTTTTGATCCACAATGGTCCATCCAGTCTAGCATCCCATCTCACACAGTGGCCAACCAGCTCCTCTGGAAGGCCAACATCAGGGCATAACTTGGTGTTACTTAGATCTGAGAAGGAGGAGGAGGAGGAGAGTTGGATTCTATACCCTGCTTTTCCCTACCCTTAGGAGTCCCAAAGTTTCTTACAATCGCCTTTCCCTTCCTCTCGCCACAAGAGAGCACCTTGCGCTGTCCGTGGGGCTGAGAGAGTTCCTGGAGAACTGCTCTTGAGAGAACAGCTCTGAGAGAACGGTGACTGGCCCAAGGTCGCCCAGGAGGCTCCAAATGGAGAGAGGAGAGGGGAACCAAACACGGTTCACCAGATTAGAGTCCACCCCTCTTAACCACCATACCACGCTGCCGTGTACATAATCCACACACATTTTTGCACAGCCTTATAGGAGACATAATCCTGTCCCCGTGGATCGTTTAATCATCCGACAAAACCATTCCCGACCCAGGGTAGACTGTGTTCCACCTCCGGTGCAGTTTCAAAAGCCCCTGCCAGGGAACGAAACGAACCTACCATATCTGGTGCATGGCTGTTCCACAGGGTGTTTGTTGTTGTTCAGTCGCACAGTCGAGTCCGACTCTTCGCGACCCCCTGGACCAGATTACGCCAGGCCCTCCTGTCTTCCGCTGTCCGCTGAAGTTTGCTCAATTTCATGTTCATTGCATCGATGACACTGTCTAACCATCTCATCCTTTGCCGTCCCCTTCTTCCTTGACCTTCAGTCTTTCCCAGCATCAGGGTCTTCTCCAGTGAATGCTCCCTTCTCATTGGGTGGCCAAAGTATTTGAGCTTCAGCATCAGGATCTGGTCTTCCAGGGAACAGTCAGGGTTGATTTCTTTTAGGGTTGACTGATTTGATCTCCTTGCAGTCCAAGGGACTCTCAAGAGTCTTCTCCAGCACCATAGTTCAAAAGAATCTAGTCTTCGGCGCTCAGCCTTCCTTATAGTCCAACTCTCGCAGCCATACATTACTACGGGGAATGCCATTGCTTTGACCATGCGGACTTTTGTTGGCAAGGTGAGGTCTCTGCTTTTTATCATGCTGTTTAGGTTTGCCATCGCTTTCCTCCCCAGGAGCAGGCGTCTTTTAATTTCATGGCTGCAGTCAGCATCTGCCGTGATCTGGGATCCCAGGAACGTGAAGTCTGTCACTACTTCTACGACTTCCCCTTCTATTTGCCAAGGAGTGATGGGGCCGGATGCCACGATCTTAGTTTTTTTGATGTCGAGCTTCAAGCCCACTTTTGCGCTCTCCTCTTTCATCCTGAGCAAGAGGCTCTTGAGGTCCTCTTCGCTTTCTGCCATCAGAGTGGTATCGCCTGCGTATCTGAGGTTATTGATCTTTTCCCCAGCAATCTTAACTCCGGCTTGTGATTCATCCAGGCCAGCATTTCGCATGAACTCTCAAACATGTTTGTCATGAAGGCCGGGGCCTCCCTCGTCTGAACCACTGACCCGCCCCATATCCTGTGTCAGGAATGCCAGATCTAGCTCCAGATCTTAATTACGTCTTGTGCCGGCGTTCGGTGTGGTGTGTGAGCATGCTTGTCATGTGGCTATGCGCATGGAACTTGGGAAATTGCCTTCCTCAATTGGACCAACTCCAGAATCCTGCCTCCCACATCATCGGTCAGATGTCACTATGCAGTGTGCATACAGGAAACAAAGGTGACGTGCTCTGGTATTTAGAGGTAAACTGCCTCTATACATAGAGGCTCTGTTAAGGCCGCCTGCCATGCAAAATAGATAAAAACCTCTGCCTCTAGGGATCCACTGGCCGTGACCCAAAAATGGGCGGGACTCTGTGTGGAACAGGATGCTGGACTGACCGCTGGTGTGATCCAGCAGGGCTCTTCTGAGGTTCTTATGAAGGCCTCGGCCTCTATGCCCTGCTGTTGGCCCTCCAGAGGAGCTGTTTGGCCTCTGCGGTAGACGGGATGCTGGTCTAGATGGACCACTGGGCTTTTCTTAGGTTCTTATGAAGGCCTTGTCCTCTCTGCCTTGTTGCTGGCTCTCCAGAGGAACTGGTTGAGGCCACTATGTGAGACGGGATGCTGGACTAGATGGACCCTCCCTGGTCTGATCCAGCAGGGCTCTTCTGAGGTTCTTCTCAGGGAAAGGCCTCGGCCTCTCTGCCTTGTTGTTGGCTCTCCAGAGGAACTAGTTGGCCACTGTGTGAGACGGGATGCTGGACTAGATGGACCCTCACTGGTCTGATCCAGCAGGGCTCTTCTGATGTTACACAAGGATATAAGAGCAGCCATGTTGGATCAGGCCAATGGCCCATCCAGTCCAACACTCTGTTTCACACAATGGCCAAAACCCAGGGGCCATCAGGAGGTCCACCAGTGGGGCCAGAACTCCAGAAGCCCTCCCACTCTTGCCCCCCCCCAAGCACCAAGAAGACAGAGCATTACTTGCCCCAGACCGAAAGTTCCTATCTATAACTTGTGGCCAATGTTCCCTCTAAGCTGTGAAGTCTTGTGAGCAAAAATTCTGCTTTGTGAGCTACTGGCATTAAAGTCGTGAGTGATCAATTTGGCTACTATATCAGTTAGTTAGCTCTGGAGCCATCCCTTCCTGAGCTGAGACAAAAATGTGTGAGCCGGAGGCTAAAAAACTGTGAGCTAGCTCACACTAACTCAGCTTAGAGGGAACACTGCTTGTGGCGCCCAGCCACTGATGGACTTCTGCTCCATATGCTTATCTAATCCCATGCTTGTAGCCACCACCACCTCCTGTGGCAGTGAATTCCATGTGTTAATCATTCTTTGGATGAAGAAGGACTTCGGGTTATCGATTCTAACCCGACCGCTCAGCAATTTCATGGAGTGCCCACGAGTTCTCATATTGTGAGAAAGGGAGAAAAGTCCTTCTTTCTCGATCTGCTCTATCCCATGCATGATCTTATAAACCTCGATCATGTCACCCCCCCAGCTGTCGTTTCTCCAAGCTAAAGAGCCCCAAACACCTCAATCTTTCCTCATAGGGAAAGTTCTCCAACCCTTTTATCATCCTACTTACCCTCTTCTGCACTTTTCCCAATGCTATAATACCCTTTCTTTTTGGTGTGGTGGTCAGAACTGTACACAGTACTCCAAATGAGGTTGCACCATTGATTTATACAAACAGGATTTGGGATTCTAGAACCAACCAGAAGTCTAAGAACAGCACTGGAGGCAAGGAAAAGTCTTAACATAGTCCGTTAAATGATGCAAAAACGCATAGCAGGATCCCAGTTTTGGTGATGTAGACACGACGGTCCCTAATAATTTACCCAAGGAACTTTGTGAAACGTTTAGTTCCGCGTGCCTCTATTCCTTGCGTAGAAAAGCCCTCTTGAGCAATTCGGTTTTTCCTAGTTGGTGGAAATGCTGGCACGCCTCCTCCAGCAGGCCGTTCCACAGGGTGGGGGCGCCACCGCAGTGAAGAGAGACAGGCAGGCAGCTCTTGAATTTGGCACCGGCAGAAGCCCCTGCTCGGAAAGAGCTGTCCAAAGCAGACTGAGATCTCAACCCGGTTTTCTCTTCTGTTCCGACGGGTTCTCAAGGGCCCTCAAGCAGTTTGCATTGTTGTTTTTTCCAGAAGCGCTAGTGACGGTCGCCAACTCCAGGTTGAGAAATTCCTGGAGATTTGGGGGGTGGAGCCTTGGGTGGGTGGAATTCGGGGAGAGGAGGACCTCGACGGGGTATAATGCCCTACAGTTCACCCTCCGTCTTCTCCAGCAGAACAGATCTCTGTAGTCTGGAGAGGAGCGGAAATTCCAGTATGACTCCAGGACCCACCCGGAGGTTGAGTAAACATAGAGAAACACCGTGTTCAAATGAAACACGCAATTCTGATATGCTCCTATGTACCTTCAGTTCTGCAATGTTATGCAATGTGCTGGAACTGTTAAGATTGTAATGCTGTATTCCAGGGCTACTTTTGGGCAGGAACGCACAGGAGCGGCGTTCCGGCTGGCTCCCGAGTTGGCCACGCCCAGCAGGAACTCATTAGCATAACAGGCCGCACCCAACAGCAGAAACTCATTAGGATTGGCTACATTAGCGGTGTGTGGCCTAACATGCAAAGGCGTTCCTGCTCCAAAAAAAGCCCTGGGTTTTGACAACAAACAAGGTAAACAGAATAAGAAGCAAAAAGTGGGTGTGGCTGGATGACCACCCTTCTGGTAACATGGGGGTGTGGCCCAATATGCTAATATGCTATGCTGTCAGGGGTGTGGCCTAATAGGCTAATGCGTTCCTGCTGTTGGGTGTGGCCTATTATGCTAATGAATTCCTGCTGGGCTTTTTCTACAAAAACTGCCCTGCTATATTCTTCTGGAAATTGTGTAGTTTTACAATTCGGTTCGGGATTGAAGCGATTGGCTTAGTTATATAGTCATAGCCGTTAACTCTGTGAGGTGTTGTCAGTCCTGTTCCTTATAATTCTCTTGGAATCATCCGTGCAGCTTTGTTTCATTAGAGTCATCTTTCTGGGTCGTTCCTATGGAGAACCGGAGAAGCCTTCTACAGAGTTGTTTGACTTGTGCACTGTAGCATTGTGAGCTTTGGGTGAGTGCAGGAAGCTAGCTCTCTTTTTCCTCTGGTTTCTACGTAAAGTACAGGGCTATTTCTGGGCAGGAACGCACAGGAACGGTGCTCCGGCTGGCTCCCAAGTTGGCCACGCCCAGCAGGAACTCATTAGCATAGCAGGCCACACCCAACAGCAGAAACTTATTAGGATTGGCTACATTAGGGGTGTGTGGCCTAACATGCAAAGGAGTTCTTGTTACAATAAAGAGCCCTGGGTTTTGACAACAAACAAGGTAAACAGAATAAGAAGCAAAAGGTGGGTGTGGCTGGATGACCACACTTCTGGCAACACGGGGGTGTGGCCTAATATGCTAATGAGTTTCTGCTGCTGGGTGTGGCCTATTATGCTAATGAGTTCCAGCTGGGCTTTTTCTACCAAAAAAGCTCTGGTAAAGTATATTGTGTTGTACTATATTTGTAACTCAGTTCCAGGAAAAATAATTTGCCTGAAGAAGAATCTCTCGAAACATGTAACTTTTGCCTGGGAGGCATGCTGCTTTGATGCTTGCCTCACAGCTTTTCGGAAAGCCTGCGATATTGGCATTCACAACTGCCGCATCTCTCATCCGAAAGCGAGATAGCATACAGCGTTGAATCCTGTCTGCATATCCGTCTCTGTAGCTGCGGACTTTTCTATATCGTTCTTTCGGTTTTTGTTATCGATGTACTATAATTAACAAGATACACTAGGGTCTTTATTGTATATTTAAGTATATGATTTAAATGAACATATGAAGGCGCGGTAGCAGATCAGAACTGTGTGTTTCGTTTGAACACGGTGTTTTCCCACGTGGGCTCAACCCTGCTGTGTTTCCCACGTGTTTGCTGCCCTACCTGGAGGTTGGCAACCCTGGCACCAGCTCATTAGCCAGTGCTGCACTCTGGCAGGCCGACGGTCCCCACGAAATGTCCGGCGGCTCAAGGGCCGGCTGAGAACCTCCCACAGGCCGGATGTGGGTCGCCTCTGGGCCACAACACACCATCTCCCCCCAAGGAAGAAGAGGCAACCGGAAGGCGTTCAGGTCTAGCAATTCTTGTCCACGGCATATCCATTCATTAAAAAAATAAATCTCTGGCATCTTCCCCAAGGGGCAGTGATTTACCAGGGATTGGGGCCAGAATAGAAGCGACCGAGCCTGGCGAACGAGAGCCGGAGGGGAATTCCGTGCGAACGACGGAAGCCAGAAACGAGAGCACGTTTAGTGGAGGCGACACGGCCAGAAGGCAGGTGCAGAAAGTCCTCCGGGTGGATCGGGCTTCTCCTCTGAGTCCAGAAACATCCCAGCCAACCCCTGGTGAAGCACCGACCCATTTCCCACTGCTCGCCGCTGTTGGGTTGCCAGCCTCCAGGTGAGACCTGGAGATCTCCCGGAATGACAGACGACAGAGGCCAGTCCCCCTGGAGGAAGTGACGGCTTTGGAAGCTCCCTTCCACCCCCCAATTTTGCCTTACCCAGGCTCCATCCCCCGCCCTGATCTCCAGGAATCTCCCACCTGGAGTTGGCAACCTTCAGGGGCCACCTCCTAGGCCTTACCTGGGCTGAGGTCTAAGCTGCAGTCTTCAAAGTCCTCTTCGGAGACCTCTTCCGGAAGGGGCCTGGGAGAAAGCAGAGAGGAGTGAAACGGCGATCGCACCCGGCTCCTCATAGAGTCATAGAGTTGGAAGGGACCCCCCGGGGTCATCTAGTCCAACCCCCTGCACAAGGCAGGGAATTCACAAACATTCTTGAGTGAGACCCCTCATCTTTACCACGTGCTTCCCTCACAAGAAGTTTGGAAGAGCCCTGGGTCATGCCAAATAAGAACCTCAGAAGAGCCCTGCTGGATCAGACCGGGGAGGGTCCATCTAGTCCAGCCTCCTGTCTCACACAGGGGCCTCAACCAGTTCCTCTGGAGGGCCAGCAACAGGGCAAGGAGGCCGAGGCCTTCCCCTGAGAAGAACCTCAGAAGAGCCCTGCTGGGTCAGACCAGGGAGGGTCCATCTAGTCCAGCCTCCTGTCTCACACAGTGGCCTCAACCAGTTCCTCTGGAGGGCCAACAACAGGGCAGAGAGGCCGAGGCCTTCCCCTGAGAAGAACCTCAGAAGAGCCCTGCTGGGTCAGACCAGTGAGGGTCCCTCTAGTCCAGCCTCCTGTCTCACACAGTGGCCTCCACCAGTTCCTCTGGAGGGCCAACAGCAGGGCAGAGAGGCCGAGGCCTTCCCCTCACAAGAACCTCAGAAGAGCCCTGCTGGGTCAGACCAGTGAGGGTCCCTCTAGTCCAGCCTCCTGTCTCACACAGTGGCCTCAACCAGTTCCTCTGGAGGGCCAGCAACAGGGCAGAGAGTCCGAGGCCTTCCCCTGAAAAGAACATCAGGAGAGCCCTGCTGGATCAGACCAGTGAGGGTCCCTCTAGTCCAGCATCCTGCTCCACACAGTGGCCAACCAGTTCCTCTGGAGGGCCAACAACAGGGCAGAGAGGCCGAGGCCTTCCCCTGAGAAGAACCTTAGAAGAGCCCTGCTGGGTCAGACCAGTGAGAGTCCACCTAGTCCAGCATCCCGTTTCACAAAGTGGTCTCCCAATTCCTCAACAGGGCAGAGAGGCCGAGGCCTTCCCCTGAGGAGAACGTCAGAAGAGCCCTGCTGGATCAGACCAGTGAGGGTCCATCTAGTCCAGCCTCCTGCCTCACACCATGGCCAACCAGTTCCTCTGGAGAAGAAAAAGAGATTGGATTTATACCCCACCCTTCAGTTGGTTTACAATCTCCTTTCCCTTCCTCTCCCCACAAGGCGCCCTGTGAGGTAGGTGGGGCTGAGAGACGTCTGCGAGAACTGCTCTTTCCGGAACAGCTCTGAGAGAGCTTGTGACTGACCCAAGGTCGCCCGGCTGGCTGCATGTGGAAGAGGCGTGGGGAACCAAACCCGGTTCTCCAGATCAGAGTCTGCCACTCTTAACCACTACACCAAACTGGCTTCCCCTTGATATTGCCTCCTGGCTCTGGGATTCGGAGGCCGATTGCCTCTGAACGTGGAGGTCCCACATCTCTTTGATTTCTGGTTCAGAGAAAGAGTGGACTTTAGAATTTGAAGATAAGTGAGAGAAAGGGGGGTGCTAACCCCTCCCCCTCAATTGCCATCCTTCGTCATCTGCTACTGCCACGGAGGATAAATTCCTCAGGGGTTATGATGGCAAAATGGAATGACCAGAGGCAGTCTATCTTGTGAGTTACTGGGCCGGCAGAGAGAGGGACCTTTCTGCCCCTGCTGCGGGCCCTCTGGCCAGAACCAGGCCTGCACACTGTGATCCGGCAGGGTTCTTCCGTGGGTGCTCTAGAGTGAACGTATAGAATCATAGAATGTTAAGAGTTGGAAGGGACCCTGGAGGTCATCTAGTCCAACCCGCTGCACTCTGCACATACTCCGGCTGTTGCTCACCGGGGGAATTCGTCGTCCTGCCATTCCTCTTTCAGCTCCATGTCCCGGATGTTCACTGTCTCTCCTCTCTGCTCCAGGCCCGTCGACTTCTCCAGGCTCTTTGGACCCCTGCCAGGCCAAAGGAAACCCAGACTCGTCAAGACTGCCTCCCCGCTGTCGAGCTCCGTCCGGTTCACAGCACACCAGCCGTGCCCCTTAACCTTTGCTGCCCTCTCTGCCTGGAAACCACCACCCCCCCCAGCATACCCAGCCTGATGCCCGTCCCAAGACCCACCTCCTCTGTGTCTCCTTTGCCTTCAGCGCTGCAAAGCCTAAGTCCCTGGAAGGACCTTAGCTAGGAGTCCTCCCCCCCACTGCTCTCCCTGACCCTCTCTGCCGCCACTCCAGTCAGGTTGGAAGCTACCGGGAAGTGGAGGGGCTGTGGCTCAGAGTGGTAGAACATCTGCTCGACATGCAGGAGATCCCAGGTTCAATCCCCGGCATCTCCAGTTAAAAAGGACCAGGTAGGAGGTGATGGGAAAGACCTCCACCTGAGACCCTGGAGAGCTGTAAAGAGGGGCTGTGGTTCAGTGGCAGAGCCTCTGCTTGGCATGCAGGAGGTCTCAGGTTCAATCCCCGGCATCTCCAGTTAAAAGGGCCAGGCAGGAGGTGATGGGAAAGACCTCCACCTGAGACCCTGGAGAGCTGTAAAGAGGGGCTGTGGTTCAGTGGCAGAGCCTCTGCTTGGCACGCAGGAGGTCCCAGGTTCAATCCCCAGCATCTCCAGTTCAAAAGGTCCAGGCAGGAGGTGATGGGAAAGACCTCCACCTGAGACCCTGGAGAGCTGTAAAGAGGGGCTGTGGTTCAGTGGCAGAGCCTCTGCTTGGCATGCAGGAGGTCTCAGGTTCAATCCCCGGCATCTCCAGTTAAAAGGGCCAGGCAGGAAGTGATGGGAAAGACCTCTGCCTGAGACCCTGGAGAGCTGTAAAGAGGGGCCATGGCTCAGTGGCAGAGCCTCTGCTTGGCATGCAGAAGGTCCCAGGTTCAGTCCCCGGCATCTCCAGTTAAGAAGGACCAGGCAGGAGGTGATGGGAAAGACCTTTAACCTGAGACCCTGGAGAGCCGCCATCAGTCTGAGTGGACAAGACAGACATTGATGGAGCAAGGCAGTCTAAGAAAGTTTCATGCGTGTTCAGCACCTCCCCAAACCAAAACATCTTCTCAGTTAAGTCCAGTCCAAGGGTTTTGGGTACCCTAGGTGAACTAGGACTTTGGCTCCCCCCATACAACAGAGAGAAAAGCGAGAAGCAGAGAATGAATGCTTTACTGACTGGGCATTCAAGAGGAACAAGATGAGATTTAAAAAAAAAAAAACAGGTTCAGAAGCCCTCTATATTCATGGTGGCAGCTATAGAAACCAGAGTCAACAGAGATGGAGATTCTAGAAGCCAGTGAATGCCAAACTTCTGCCTCTCTCGTCTTCTTGGCATTCCACAAAATCTGGTGCCCTAGGCAGCTACCTAGTTCTGCCTAGTTGTTGCACCGGCCCTGTTTTTGGTGCTTCTAAAGTTCTGTTAAATGGGAACATAAGCAAAGCCATGTTGAATCAGGCCAATGTGGCCCGCCTCGATCATGAGACCAAAACCCGGGTGCCATCAGGAGGTCTACCCGTGGGGCCAGAACTCCAAAAGCCCTCCCACCCTTGCCCCCCAAGCACCAAGAAGACAGAGCATCACTGCCCCAGACATAGGCCAAGCCGTATTGGATCAGGCCAGTGACCCATGCAGTCCAACACCCTGTGTCACACAGTGGCCAAAACCCAGGGGCCATCAGGAGGTCCACCAGTGGGGCCAGAACTCCAGACGCCCTCCCACTCTTGCCCCCCCCCAAGCACCAAGAAGACAGAGCATCACTGCCCCAAACAGAGCGTTCCAGCTATACCTTGTGGCTAATAGCAACTGATGGACCTCTGCTCCATATAAGAACATAAGAGAAGCCACATTGGATCAGGCCAATGGCCCATCCAGTCCAACACTCTGTGTCACACAGTGGCCAAAACCCAGGGGCCATCAGGAGGTCCACCAGCGTGGCCAGAACTCCAGACGCCCTCCCACTCTTGCCCCCTGACAGTGGGATGCAGCACAGCTCTATCCGTTGGACTTCTCCCTGGTGGTGGAATACAGAACAGCTCTACCCGTTGGACTTCTCCCTTGGCACAGCCCCAGGAAAGGGCGCTGCGGTGCCGGCAGGGATTCGAGGTCCGCTGACGTTCCTCCCGAAGGCTTCCTTTAGCCCAAACTGAGTTTTCCGCCACCTTGAAGCGACCGTTCCCGTGAAGGGCAGGCTCGGAATTTAAACACCGCGTTCAAACAAACCACCCGGCTCCGGGAAAAGGTCCCCCCCTCCCTTGAAAAAAGCCACAACTACCTGGACGGCAAACGGGGCCCGACCGGCGACGAGATCCAGGGAGCCAGAAGCCCAAGCGCTACAGTCAAGGTGAGAAGACTTCTCCGTCCATCCCAACCTGACGGCGCCCGTCCCAAGCTCACAGGCAGCTGAATCTAAGGTTTGCGGTCGGAGCGTCACGCCCAGCCAGGGAACACCTCACTCCCTTGGCAACGCCGGCCTGACGGGCAGGTGGATTGGTTTTGTTTGCCTAAATCAGCAGAGCCGAGGGAGGCGGCTGGCGTGCAGCCGGGGCCTGCCTCTGACGCAAGGGGAGAGGCCTGGCGACCCAGTAGCCTGTCCCCGACAGCGGCCAGCCAGGCGGCCCCGGAGGCTCACGATGCGGCTGGAAGTTCTGTTCTGCGAAGGGAACCATCTTCGAATACAAGCAGCTACGAACTTAGGCAGGTCGTGAGAGAGAGGGTTGGAAGAAGGAGAAGAAGAAGAAGAAGGAGGAGGAGAAGAAGAAGAAGAAGAAGAAGAAGAAGAAGAAGAAGAAGAAGAAGAAGAAGAAGAAGAAGAAGAAGAAGAAGAAGAAGAAGAAGAAGAAGAAGAAGAAGAAGAAGAAGAAGAGTTTGGATTTATACCCCGCCCTTCATTGCCCAAAGGCGTCTCAGAGCGGCTTACAAACTCCTTCCCCTTCCCCTCCCCACAACAGACACCCTGGGAGGTAGGTGGGGCTGAGAGAGCTCTGAGAGAAACCCCTCTTTTTCAAGAACAGCTGTGCCAGAGCTTGTGACTGACCCAAGGTCACACCAGCAGGTGCAAGTGGAGGAGTGAGGAATCAAACCCGGTTCTCCCAGATAAAAGTCCGTGCACTTAACCACTGCACCAAACTGGATGGACCGGTGCCCGGTTCTTGTGGCCCTTTCTTACCCACCCAGGGGAACGCCGATCAATCGCCACTTTGGGGTCAGGGCGCTCCCGCCAAGCCGTGGAGCCCTGTGAGCAAAAATTCTGCCTTTGTGTGAGCTATAAAGTTGGGAGCGAGTGATTTTGGCTAACTGCATGAATCAGTTGGCTCCGGAGCCAGAGGCTAAAACACTGTGAGCTCGATCACACTGACTCGGCTTAGAGGGAATGCCAAGGATCCTGAAGGTTTTTTGCCAAGGAAGAGGAAGAATAAGAGAAGATTGGATTTATACCCGGCCCTTCACTACCTGAAGGAGTCTCAGAGCAGCTTAGAATCGCCTTTCCCTTCCCCTCCCCACAACAGACACCCTGGGAGGTAGGTGGGGCTGAGAGAGCTCTTTCGAGGACTGCTCCAGAGAGAACAGCTCCGAGAGAACTTGTGACTGACCCAAGGCCGCCCAGCTGGCTGCATGTGGAGGAATGGGGAATCAAACCCAGTTCTTCCAGATAAGAGTCTGCGCTCCTAAGCACCACCCCAAACTGGCTCTCATAGAATCATAGAATCACAGATCTGGAAGGGACCTCCAGGGTCATCTAGTCCAACCCCCTGCACAAGGCAGGAAATTCACAAACACCTCCCCCCCCACACACACACACTGACCCCTGAGCCACACCCAGAAGATGACAAAAATCCTCCAGGATCCAAACTGGCCTGGAGAAAAATTGCTTCCTGACCCCAAAGTGGCGATCGGCGTTTCCCTGGGCGTGTCAGAAAGGTCATAGAGCAGGGCAGGGCTATTTCTGGGCAGGAATGCACAGGAACGGCGTTCCGGCTGGCTCCCGAGCTGGCCACGACCAGCAGGAACTCATTAGCATAATAGGCCACACCAGTGTTCCCTCTAAGCTGAGTTAGTGTGAGCTAGCTCACAGTTTTTTAGCCTCCAGCTCACACATTTTTGTCTTAGGTCAGGAAGGATGGCTCCAGAGCCAAATCGCTCACTCACAACTTTAATGCCACTAACTCACAAAGTAGAATTTTTGACTCACAAGACTCCACAGCTTAGAGGGAACATTGGGCCACACCCAACAGCAGAAATGCATTAGGATTGGCTACGTTTGGCCTAACACGCAAAGGAGTTCCTGCTACAAAAAAAAGCCCTGGGTTTGGATAACAAACAAGGTAAACAGAACAAGAAGCAAAAGGTGGGTGTGGCTGGATGACCACACTTCTCATACCACGGGGGTGTGGCCTAATATGCTCATGAGTTTCTGCTGTTGGGTGTGGCCTGTTATGCTAATGAGTTCCTGCTGGGCTTTTTCTACAAAAAAAGCCCTGGAGCAGGGGTCACCGGGGGGAGTGGGGGTGAGGATGGTAAGTAAGGATTTCCTGTGCTGTGCAGGGGGGTTGGACTAGATGACCTTGGGGTGTCCCTGCCAGCTCTATCTTTCTACGTTTTGAAGCGTCACCGTGCTGGATTGGTCCATCTAGCTGAGCATCCTGTCCTGGCCAGCGGCTTGCTAGGGGCCTCCAGAATCTCACAGGCGGGGCAAGCGTGCGGCAGCCCCCCCTTCTGGGTTCACCGACCCCTGGCACTTGGAGGCGGGGCTGCCTCTGAGCCGTCTGTCGCTCTCCTCTCCCCTCTCCTCCACCATCTTTGCTGGGCTTCTCTCTGCATTTCTAATCTCCTGATTTCACGGAAACAAAATGAGAGAACAGAGAGAGAGAGACAGCGCCTTTTCAATCCATCCAGTCGATGTCCTTCTTGCAAAAAAGCCACGTCTCGCCCCGGGCCACTGGATGGACATCCTTCACGCACGTCATTGCTACTAGTGTTCCCTCTGAGCTGAGTCAGCGTGGGCTAGCTCACAGTTTTTCAGCCTCCGGCTCCAGAGCAGACCCCTTTATGCAGCAGCCCAATCGCTCACTCACAACTTTAAGGCCCGGTAGATCACAAAGTGGAATTTTTGCTCACAGGACTTCACAGCATGGAGCCAGTTTGGTGTGGTGGTGAAGAGCGGCGGACTCTAATCTGGGAGAACCGGGTTTGATTCCCCCACTCCACCACTTGCAGCTGCTGGTGTGACCTTGGGTCAGTCACAAGTTCTCCCAGAGCGGTTCTCTCAGGAGCAGTCCTCGAGAGAGCTCTCTCAGCCTCACCTCCCTCACAGGCAGTGTTCCCTCTAAGGTGAGTTAGTGTGAGCTAGCTCACAGTTTTTTAGCCTCCGGCTCACACATTTTTGTCTCCGCTCAGGAAGGAGGGCTCCAGAGCAAACTAATTTATGCAGAAGCCAAATCGCTCACTCACGGTAGCTCAAAAAGCAGAATTTTTGCTCACAAGACTCCACAGCTTAGCGGGAGCATTGCTCACAGGGTGTCTGTGATGGGGTGGGGAGAGAAAGGAGATCTGCAAGCCACTCTGAGACTCATTCAGTTTGGTGTAGTGGTTAAGTGTGCGGACTCTAATCTGGGAGAACCGCATTCGATTCCCCCACTCCTCCACTTGGCAGTTGCTGGTGTGACTTTGGGCCAGTCACAAGTTCTCTCAGGAGCAGTCCTCGCGAGAGCTCTCTCAGCCCTGCCTGCCTCGCAGGGTGTGTCTGTTGTCAGGAGGGGGAAGGGAAAGGAGTTTTGTAAACTGCTCTGAGACTCCGAGAGAAGGACAGGGTATAAATCCAATCGCCTGTCCTCCTTTCCTCCAGTGTAAGAGGCTGGAACGGAGCCTTGTGCTGGGGAGCACCTAGGCTTGCCACCTCTGTGTTGGGAAATTCCTGGAGATTTGGGTGGTGGGGCCTGGGGGGCAGGATTTGAGGGGGGAGGTACCTCAGAAGGGTATAACCATACAGTCCACCCTCCAAAGCAACTGTTTCCTCCAAGGGAACCGATCTCTGACATCTACAGAACAGTTGTAATTCTAGGAGATCTCCAGGCCTCACCTGGAGGTTAGCAACCTGAGATGAAGAAGAAGAAGAAGAAGAGATTGGATTTATACCCCACCCTTCGCTTGGAGTCTCAGAGCGGCTTACAAACTCCTTTCCCTTCCCCTCCGCACAACAGACACCCTGTGAGGTAGGCGGGGCTGAGAGAGCTCAGAGAGAAACCCCTCTTTTTCAAGGACAGCTGTGCCAGAGCTTGTGACTGACCCAAGGTCACACCAGCAGGTGCAAGTGGAGGAGTGGGGAATCAAACCCGGTTCTCCCAGATTAGAGTCCACGCGCTTAACCACCACACCAAACTGGCACCAGAACCCCCGGGGTCTGGCCGTCTATCTGTAGCGAGGCTCGAAACAGGGATGTCTTACTCCGTGGCTCACAGCTCTCAAGAACAGAACAAAGTTCAAGCCAGACTTTGTCCTCCGGCTTCAGACCGACACGGCGACCGACCTGAATCTAATCTCAATAACAGATTTGATATAATTGACAAATAAGGCCTCTTATCCTGCGCGCGGAGTGCCTTCCCTGTGACAACCATGGGTAGCCCGGAGAGAGGGAAGTGACCTTCTCTCCTGCTATGCCGAGAATTTCCCGTTGGCCAGTCAGACCGACAGAAGGCAGCCTTCCTTCCCATGACACATCATTCACTGACGGAACTCCCTGCCACTAGGTGTGGCGGCGATGAGAAGTCGCTCAGGCGTTTGTTTCGCTTTGCAACGAAAGAACTGGGCCAAGTCCACGAGCAGGAAGACGTCCCCGCCGGCCTGTCGGAAGATGACTGCTAAATGCAAGAGCACCCAGGTACAGAGGCAGTCTACCTGTAAGTGGCCCCCAAACAAGAGGAGGCCTTCCTCGGGGCCTTCCCGAGGCACACCTGCCTCCCCGTTGTCCGGAAGCGGAGCGCTGGGTTTGTTATTCCCAGCCAGGCGTGCCTCTACAATCCCCTCCTCTCCTTCAGAGAACGCCGCCCCTGCAGAACGGGTCCCCCTTGACTCGCCGCAGAGCCGCATTCCAGGTTCCACGTCTGGCCCTCCCCGGCCTGAATCACATGTTGCCGAACAGGTCCCGACACATCCCTGCCGTGACTCCGACAAGGTGGAGATCTTCTGCCTGACATGGTGGCTCAAAAACAAGGATGAGCCCGGAGCAATGAGGGCCGTTGTTTAGATGGTCGGTGCAGGCCGGATGCGCTTGATATCCACTCATCGGCCAGTGGTATTCTCGGGGAGGGAGGGACGGGGACCAATGATCCCTCTAAGCTCCGGAGTCTTGGGAGCAAAACTTCTACTTTGTGAGCTACCGGCATTAAAGTTGTGAGCGAGCCGTTTGGCTACTGCATAAATTAGTTTGCTCTGGGGCCCTCCCTTCCTGAACCGAGACAAAAATGTGAGAGCCGGAGGCTAAGAAACTGTGAGCTAACTCACACTAACTCAGCTTAGAAGGAACCCTGGATTCTCCAGATAGGGCCCCCCTAGAGTTGCCAGGTCTGGGCTGGGAAACACCTGGAGGCTTTGGGGGTAGATCCAAGAATAATCCCAAAGCGCCGGAAAACTGCGTAATGCCCGGATGGCATTCCTCCGAGAGTTCTGAAAGAACTCAAATGTGAACTTGTGGATCTCCTGACAAAAATATGTAATCTTTCTTTAAAATCTGCCTCCATTCCTGAGGACTGGAAGGTAGCTAATGTCACTCCCGTCTTTAAAAAGGGCTCCAGGGGAGATCCGGGAAATGACAGGCCAGTCAGTCTGACATCGATACCGGGTAAGTTGGTGGAAACTGTTATTAAGGAAAGAATGCGTAGGCACATTGATGAACAAAAACTATTGAGGCAGACTCAGCATGGGTTCTGTAAGGGAAGATCTTGTCTCACTAACCTGTTAGTGTTTTTTGAGGAGTGAACAAACATGTGGACAAGGGGGACCCAATAGATATTATTTACCTTGACTTCCGGAAAGCTTTTGATACAGTTCCTCATCAAAGGCTCCTAAGTAAGCTCAATAGTCATGGGATAAAAGGACAAGTCCTCTTGTGGATCAAAAACTGGCTTATAAATAGGAAACAGAGAGTGAGTATAAATGTGAAACTTTCTCAGTGGAGGGTGGTAAGCAGTGGGGTACCACAGGGATCAGTACTCGGTCCGATGCTTTTTAACTTCTTTATTAACGATTTGGAATTGGGAGTAAGCAGTGAAGTGGCTAAATTTGCAGATGACACGAAGTTGTTCCGAGTGGTGAGAACCAGGGAGGAGTGTGAGGCACTCCAAAGGGATCTGTCGAGGATGGGTGAGTGGGCGTCAACGTGGCAAATGGGGTTCAGTGTGGCCATGTTCTTATGTTCTTATGTAATATTTGTGCGAAAGAAATCTTTACATAAATCAAAGTACAAAGGATAAAACACTCGATGCATAAATAAATGATAATTCGACAGTGATCATTTTAAGCTGTGATTGTTGTTAACGATGGTCTCCGGAATGGCCTACCGTTTCGATCATTCTCTCCTTCCGAACGAGGATGAACAAGAGATGAAGGGCACGTAGCGTCTCGACGACTTTGATGTATGTAAAGATTTCTTCAGCGCAAATATTACACAGTTTCCCGGTGTTTTTGGATTCCCGATCGACTGTTACCATCGCTTGGTTGACTTTGGGGGTGGAGCCAGGAGAGGGCGGGGCTTGGGGAGGGGCCTAAGCCACAGAGCCCGCCCTCCA
Source organism: Gekko gecko (assembly GCA_029375565.1). Lineage (NCBI taxonomy): Eukaryota > Metazoa > Chordata > Lepidosauria > Squamata > Gekkonidae > Gekko > Gekko gecko. The sequence goes on along the minus strand of JAPDNY010000001.1, from coordinate 12,052,989 downwards.
AAGCGGCCATCTTCTCCAGGGGAGCTGATCTCTGTCAGCTGGAGGTCAGTTGTAAACGCAGGAGGTCCCTGGGCCCCGCCTGGAGGCTGGCAACCCCAGGCCCCCCAAACTAGACATTTTTCCAAGTCCACTAAAACCTTGGCGCCCTCCACCAGCGCGGGATCCCCAGTTATGGAGCACGTGCATGCTCCCAGTCCTCCAAACGCGTGCGTGAACATAGAGCAAGTGGAGTTGCCAGCCTCCAGGCGGGACCTGGGGATCCCTCGGAATTCCAGCTCGTCTCCAGACTACAGGGATCAGTTTCCCCTGGAGAATGTGACTGCTTTGGAGGGTGGTCTCGATGGCCTTGCGCCCCACTGACGTCTCTCCCTCCACCAAACCCCGCTCTCCCCAGGCGCCACCCTGAGATCTCCAGGAATTTCCCAACCTGGAGCTGGCAACTCTAGGCAGAACCCTGCGTTCTGGACAAGCTGCCACGAGCCAACCGGAAAGGCAGGATGCGAGTACTCAAGGATGGGGACGCCAGCCTCCGGGTGGGACCTGGGGATCCCCCAGAGTTACAGCCCATCTTCAGACTACAGAGGTCAGTTCCCCCGGGGGAAATGGATGCTTTCGGAGGGTGGGCTCTGTGTGGCATCGTGCCCCCCGCTGGGGTCCCTTGTCCTCCCCAGGCTCCGTCCCCAAATCTCCAGGAGTTTCCCAAACTGGATCTGGCCATCCTCACCCCTCATCTCCTGCCCGTGGCTCTGGGGACCAGGCAAACTTGCAAGGAAGGAAGGAAGGAAGGAAGGGAGAGAGAGAGAGAGAGAGAGGAAAGAAGGAAGGAGAGAGAGAGAAGAAGAAGGAAGGAAAAGAGAGATGGAAGGAAGGAAGGAAGGAAGGAAGGAAAAGAGAGACGGACGGAAGGAAGGAAGGAAGGAAGGAAGGAAAAGAGAGACGGAAGGAAGGAAGGAAGGAAGGAAGGAAGGAAGGAAGGAAGAGAGACGGAAGGAAGGAAGGAAGGAAGGAAGGAAGGAAGGAAAAGAGAGACGGAAGGAAGGAAGGAAGGAAGGAAAAGAGAGACGGACGGAAGGAAGGAAGGAAGGAAGGAAGGAAGGAAGGAAGGAAGGAAGGAAAAGAGAGACGGAAGGAAGGAAGGAAAGAAGGAAGGAAGGAAAAGAGAGACGGAAGGAAGGAAGGAAGGAAGGAAGGAAAAGAGAGACGGAAGGAAGGAAGGAAAAGAGAGACGGAAGGAAGGAAGGAAGGAAGGAAAAGAGAGATGGAAGGAAGGAAGGAAGGAAGGAAAAGAGAGATGGAAGGAAGGAAAAGAGAGACGGAAGGAAGGAAAAGAGAGATGGAAGGAAGGAAGGAAGGAAAAGAGAGATGGAAGGAAGGAAAAGAGAGACGGAAGGAAGGAAAGAGAGATGGAAGGCAGGAAGGAAAAGAGAGACAGAAGGAAGGAAGGAAAGGAGAGACGGAAGGAAGGAAAAGAGAGACGGAAGGAAGGAAGGAAGGAAGGAAGGAAGGAAGGAAGGAAGGAAGGAAGGAAGGAAGGAAGGAAGGAAGGAAACCTGCTGGGATCACACAAGTCACATTGAACTGGTGGGACCCTTCCTCATGTCTCGAAAAATATTTCCATCCAAGACTGACCACTTGCTGGTCCACCCACCTATCCAAAGAGCAGGCCCCGATCCATATGCAAGTAAACGTTAGGGGATGGGGCCTTTTCTGTCGTGGCCCCCTCCCATCACCCTCTACCTACTGCTGAACCGATTGTCCTTACGCCGCCAGCTCCACCCGCTGGCTGTTTCATTTTGCCGAGTTCTTTGCCGGGTTCCTTTCTCCCTCCTTGTTTTTTTCCCCATCTCTCTCTCTCCCCTAGTTCGCGATTGCTCCAAGAGTTTTTGCTACGAATGTCAGCGGCTGGATGTGAGTCCCCTCCTTGCTTCAAGCTGCTGTTTTGTCAAGGGGGGGATTGCATAGATGGGGGATTGCATCCTTAATGGATTTGAGTGCCCCACCCCACCCTGGCAAGAAATCTGTTGAAGGTTTCTATGAAATAAACAACTGAGGAACACAAGCCAGAGGGAGGAACCTCTTGGTCTTGGATGACAATCCTATCCATCTTCCGCCAGCCGCTGAGGGCCAAGGGCTCATCCTGTGCTCCGGTCATAACGCTGAGGTCACGGAACACAGCATGGATTTGCACATCGCTCGGGGCTGCTTCGTAATTCACCCGTTTCATACCTTTCCATTCTGAATTTCAGCCGTCCCTTAGGGAAGATGTTCTGCGGAAGGTTGGATCCTAGACACGGGAGATCTGGGCCAGAGAACAGCAAACCGCCTCTGTTCAAATGTCCCATATTCTTGACATCCAGGGGAACCCACGACAACTCACGTCTCCCGCGCATTCTAACCAGGGCTTTGAAATGTATTTAGGGTAAAAACGTATCTGTTGTCCCTCCAGAGAATCCGCATGAAGAACGTATTGGTTTTCTAAGATTTGGGATTTCGCTGCAATGGACCAAACTTCTGATAAAGTTGCCTCTATGAGTTTATCATCTAAGCATTCTGATTTTCGTTTGGTTCCCTTTTCTAGTACCTGTTTTCACTGGTGATATATCCTCAGGTTATTCTGTACCACAAAAGTATTACGGAGTTCTTCATTTTACGTCATTCACACTGCATTTCTTTAATCGTTCTCATTGTTATGTCTGTTTGTTTACATCACTGTTGCCTCCTGTTTTGATACTTAAAATTAATACAAGTTAAATTTTGTAAAAAATGAAAAAAATTGCCTTTGGGATTCCAGGAACATTCAGAACTCCTTGTGAACCGAGTGGGAAACCTCGTTTCTAATTTTTCGACGTTTCAAAGCCAGCTGGGTTCACTCGGTATGGCACTCTACGTATGCGCAGAGGAACTCTCCGCTGTTCCATCCACATCGTCCGCAAATGGCCTCAATGCTGAACTAAAAAACGTATCTGTTGGACCTAGAAACTAAAAAGACTCCACTGCCTTTAGTCAGAAACTCTCAGAGTGAGTTCAGTGGGCCAGAGACTGTATTTAAAAGCCTCCCCTTATCGGCCGCACTGTATTGTCCAAATGTGTTGAACGTTGGCAACATCTATCCCATATTTATCAGGATAACCCTGTCTTCCTTACCCCCGGTATGGAATACTTTGCCTCCCTTTGATCTTCACAAGAGCCCTGCGAGGTAGAGCGATTAGCTCAAGGTCGCCCAACACGCTTTGTGGCAGAGAGGGGATCTTTTCACGCCTCGTCCGACACCCCACTTGCTCATCAATCTCCGATTCTGATGTATTTATTCCCTTCACTATGTTCCCCCCTGGGAATTAAACAAATGGTGGCCATATCAACGAAGCCGGTTATTCCAGTTTGTTCCTGGAATCTGTGAAACATCTTCATTACGCTGTACGCTAATTTGCTGCTCAGCCTCTACATGTATGTACGAACTGGTAACTTCCATTTCGAACATGCCTGAAGAAGTATGCGTGGACACGAAGGCACATATAGTGTTCCCTCTAAGCTGAGTCAGTGTGAGCTAGCTCGCAGTTTTTTAGCCTCCGGCTCACACACTTTTTGTCTCAGCTCAGGAAGGAGGGCTCCAGAGCAGTGTTCCCTCTAAGCTGAGGCAGTGTGAGCTAGCTCGCAGTTTTTAGCCTCCGGCTGACACATTTTTTTCTCAGCTCAGGAAGGAGGGCTCCAGAGCAGTGTTCCCTCTAACCTGAGTCAGTATGAGCTGGCTCGCAGTTTTTTAGCCTCTGGCTCACACACTTTTTGTCTCAGCTCAGGAAGGAGGGCTCCAGAGCAGTGTTCCCTCTAAGCTGAGTCAGTGTGAGATAGCTCATGGTTCTTTAGCCTCCGGCTCACACGTTTTTTCCTTAGCTCAGGAAGGAGGGCTCCAGGGCAGTGTTCCCTCTAAGCTGAGTCAGTGTGAGCTAGCTCACAGTTTTTTAGCCTCTGGCTCACACATTTTTTGCCTTAGCTCAGGAAGGAGGTCTCCAGAGCAGTGTTCCCTCTAAGCTGAGTCAGCGTGAGCTAGCTCGCAGTTTTTTAGCTTCCGGCTCACACACTTTTTGTCTCAGCTCAGGAAGGAGGGCTCCAGAGCAGTGTTCCCTCTAAGCTGTGGAGTCTTGTGAGCCAAAATTCTACTTTGTGAGCTCCTGGCATTAACGTTGTGAGCGAGCGATTTGGCCACTGCATAAATTAGTTTGCTCTGGAGCCCCCCTTCCTGAGCGGAGACAAAAATGTGTGAGCCGGAGGCTAAAAAACTGTGAGCTGGCTCACACTCACTCAGCCGAGAGGGAGCACTGCCCAGAGCGAACTGATTTATGCAGTAGCCGAACCGATCGCTCACGACTTTAATGCCAGTAAGCTCACAAAGTTGGATTTTTTGCTCACAAGACCCCGCCGCTTAGAGGGGGCATTGCTTGTATCTCGGATAAAACGTGTCGGTCTGAAAGGGGCCCCTGGATTCGAACTCTGTTCTGAGGCTTCAGACCCAACACGGTGAATCTATCCACACGGCACTGTCTGTCATTCGTTCGCCACTGGCCCGGAGCAGAGATTCTCCAAGTTTCTCCAGGATTGTCAGCATTCCCATGTGGACGTCAAAGTCCTCCACAGTTTGACGGCTCGGTGGGATGGCACAAGGTCTCTAAGGCAGGGAATTGTCGGCCCCAAAAGTTGAAGCGTGCCCGTGACCCACCGAGCACTGCCCTCCCAAATGCCTCCAAAGTCCTGTCAAGAGAAAACCCTCCTTCCTCACCCCCTTGGCCAGCTTTAGATAGCCTTCTTCTGCTAGCCCCCCAAATGCATCCCGGCCGGAGAAGGGCTCAAAGCCCTTTCCAGAAGCCCGGTCCTGATTTGAGGTTGGGCTGCCAAGCCGGGCACGACTCCCCAGACACAAACTCACCGTCCGGACGGGAAGACCGCTGCATCCTCTCCCACGTAGGAGCCCATGGGGACAGCCGGACCCTCGGCGAAGAAGCCCGGCTGGGTTTCCGTTCTCTTCCGAGCCCGGCACAGAAATGGCAACCCAGGGACGTCCGGAGGTGCCGGCGGCGGCCCAGACACGTCCCAAACAGGTTTGGCAGCATTAATACTTGAGTAGAGGCTGTGGAGGCCGGGCTGGGTCCTAGTGCCACCCTGTAACGTGCATCGTTCCAGCCCTGGGGGTTAGGGTTGCCAGCTCCAGGCTGGGGGATTCCTGGAGATTTGGGGGTGGAACCTGTGGAGGTTTGGGTGTGGGGAGGGGAGGGGAGGGTCTTCAGCAAGGGTCCACCTTCCAGGGGAACTGGTCTCCGTAGTCTGGGGACCGGTTGAAAAGAGCAAGGTCGAATCGGCATTTGCATTTTTAAATCAGTTACGTGCTGCTGTGACGCCGTCTTTCTCTATGCTTGTTTGAATGTCGTTGGGAGAAGATTCTTTTAAAGCGGCGCGGAGGCGCAACGACGACGGAGCCCGCCCCCGAAAGGGCGGTAAACATATGTGGACCTGCGAAAATATGCTAGCACTGTGGTGGTGTGAAAACGACACCGAATGTGGCTGGGTTTTTTTTGAAGACGGAGTCAAAAGGCTGGGTCACTGGTGGGGAAAGACAAATGCAGATTCCTCCTAAGAGTCCAGCGGCACTTTTAAGACTAACGAACAATGGCGTTTATTTATTTATTTATGTATTTATTTATTTATTTGTTTGTTTGTTCAGATTTTTACCCCGAGGCCGGCTCGGGGCGGCTTCCATAAAAACATTCAGAACATAAGTTGCAATGAAAACACATTCTAAAATCATAATAAAGTGCTAGACGTCGTCGTTGGTGTTCGTATGATGGCAGCAGCCGGTAACCAGCGTAGGGTGGGAGTTTCCGTGAGTCGCTGCTTGCTTCTTCAGATCAGCCGTAAATCCAGCAGGGCTTTGAAAAGTACATCGCAGAGTGGGGGAAAGTGCAGAGGGGGGGATGACCAAGATGAGGAAGGGGTTGGAGCCCTTTCCCTAGGAGGAAGGGCCGGAGAGTCGGGGACTTCTTAACTCAGAAAAGAGACGACTTAAGGGGGGACATGAGAGAGGCTTGTAAAATTACGCATGGGGTGGAGAGGGTGGGCAGAGTGAAATTTCTCTTCCTCTCCCCAAATACTAGACCTTGAGGGTGTCCGATGAAGCTGATGGGCAGTAGGCTCAGGAAATACCACTCTACACAGAGAGCAATTCAAATGTGGGTTTTGCTGCCAGAGGAGGTACTAATAGCCACAGGAACAGACAGCTTCAAAAGGGGATTAGATCAACTCACAGAGGGTAAGTCCATCAATGGCTACTAGCCATGGTGACTGAGAGGAACCTCCACATTCAGATGCACTAATCCTCTGAATCCCAGAGCCAGGAGGCAACCTCAGGGGAAGGCCTCAGCCTCTCTGCCCTGTCATTGGCCCTCCAGGGGAACTGGTTGGCCACTGTGTGAGACGGGATGCTGGACTAGATGGACCCTCCCTGGTCTGACCCAGCAGGGCTCTTCTGAGCTTCTCCTCAGGGGAAGGCCTCGGCCTCTCTGCCCTGCTGTTGTCCCTCCAGAGGAACTGGTTGGCCATTGTGTGAGACAGGAGGCTGGACTGGATGGACCCTCCCTGGTCTGATCTGGGTAACAAAAGAAGGGGGGAGCAGTTGATATTCAGTGTACAGCCCCCTCTTGCTGGGCTTCTAGTTGCCAGGCTAACTTTGCAGGGGAGACCCTTTTTCTGTGGAATTTCAATGGAACTGAATAGTAGCGCATTCTAGACCCCCCATTTAGGGGGTTTTAAACACCCTGGTTGGCATTATGGACTGATGAACTGAACTCCACCTCCTCTTCCATAGGAAAACGATAGGGCAGATTTAGCCAGAAGGTACACAGTTGCTATCCATCACCCACTGTCCTGGCAACAGGCTTGGAAGAGGTTTTGAGTGCGAGACCTTCCCATCCTCAGAAAACAGAAATAATCTCTGAGTCAGCTTCCAGGCTGTCTCCCCATGCTGTGCCCCCCCGAAACCTGATGGAAGCAAAATAAATGCAACAAATCGTTGAAGGCAATAATACGATTATCTGCAACATCGTCTCAATCTATGCAAATCCGCGGATTTATTACAATTGCAGAACCTAGCTGTGTTATCCCAGACTTGTCCACCAGAGGGCGCAGAGCCGCGTGGA
>JAPDNY010000001.1:11675808-12040808 GCA_029375565.1 Gekko gecko | reverse complement strand
CCTGCCCTGTTTGTTGACCTTCGAGAGAAAATAGCAGGTCGCTGTGAGAGGCAGGATGCTTGACTGGATGGACCCTCCCTGGTCTGATCCAGCAGGGCTCTTCTGAGGTTCTTATCAGGGGAAGGCCTCGGCCTCCATGCCCTGTTGTTAGCCCTCCAGAGGAACTGGTTGGCCACTGTGTGAGACAGGAGGCTGGACTGGATGGACCCTCCCTGGTCTGATCCAGCAGGGCTCTTCTGAGGTTCTTATCAGGGGAAGGCCTCGGCCTCCATGCCCTGTTGTTAGCCCTCCAGAGGAACTGGTTGGCCACTGTGTGAGACAGGAGGCTGGACTAGATGGACCTTCCCTGGTCTGATCCAGCAGGGCTCTTCTGAGGTTCTACTCAGGGGAAGGCCGAGGCCGCTCTGCCCTGTTGCTGGCCCTCCAGAAGAACTAGCTGGCCCCTGTGTGAGACGGGAGGCTGGACTGGATGGACCCTCACTGGTCTGACCCAGCTGGGCTCTTCTGAGGTTCTTCTCAGGGGAAGGCCTCGGCCTCCCTGCCCTGTTGTTGGCCCTCCAGAGGAACTGGTTGGCCCCTGTGTGAGACGGGAGGCTGAACTAGACGGACCTTCACTGGTCTGATCCAGCAGGACTCTTCTGAGGTTCTTCTCAGGGGAAGGCCTCGGTCTCTCTGCCCTATTGGTGGCCCTCTGTGACCTTGGACCCTCATCTCGGCGAGACCGCCCCTCCCGCAGTGGCGCTCATCTGAGCAAGGCCTTCTGCAGGTGCTCACCAGTCAATGGGCAAAATCAACACCTTCATGTATACGGGGCTTTCTCTGTGCTGGCCCCTTGTTGTGGAACAGTCTGCCCTGAGGAGGTGAGGAAGTCTCCTACTGTCCCGGCTCACCGGAAACAACGCTGAATCTGAACTATTCATGAGGGCTTTTCTACGGAGGCACTAGAGTCACACTGTACCAAATGATTCACAAAGCTCCTTGGGAAGGAGGAGGAGGAGGAGATTGGATCTGTACCCCGCCATTCACTCCCCAAAGGAGTCTCAGAGCGGCTCACAATCTCCTTTCCCTTCCCCTCCCCACGACAGACACCCTTGTGAGGTAGGTGGGGCTGAGAGAGCTCTCTCGAGGACTGCCCTTGAGAGAACAGCTCCAAGAGAACTGGTGACTGACCCGAGGTCACACCAGCAGCTGCATGTGGAGGAGTGGGGAATCAAACCCGGATTTTCCCAGATTAGAGTCCGCACTCTTAACCACTACACCAAACTGCCGCTCAAACTATTAGGGACTGAGTTATACCTACTGTTATGGCTTGCTGAAACGAGGGTCGTACGGTGGAGTTCAGCATCATTTAATGTGTCGTGTACAGTTCTGTTTGCCGGTTCTACAGCCCCTAATCCTATTCCACTGTCGACTGAACACATCCCTTTCTGTCGATTGTATCAACTCGCGCTGCCCGATCCACACGGAGTCCGAGTGAGAAGGGCCGACCATAAATAACATAATCCACCAGGAAACAGAATGCTTAGTCAAACAGAAACTATATTTAAGGAACGGGGTTTCCCCCCATTGAAAAAAAGTGTATTAAATTAATTTCGAGATTAAATTAGTTTGGAGACGCTCTCCGGAATAACATCCTGGCTCTGTGCGACCAACCGAATACAGATGAGAAGGCCTCTCCGACCAGTTTCCAAAGAAGTTTCCGTATTTGAGGGTTGGGGGGCAGAGTTCCTTGACTTCCTTCTCTTCGTAGCACAACATGTCTTTCGAAACTATGCACGTGCACACATCCATCACTCAGTCTTCACCTCCAAACATGTCGGGAGAGACCCCCAAGATGGCTGTCAAGAGATCTCAACTCGCCCTGGCAGGGCCTCGACGCGTGCCGCACCCACCGTGGACACAAAACGGCGCATGCAAGCAGAACCCCAGGGAATTTATTGCCAAATTGGGAGGAAGCCCAAATAATGACCCCCACACACACCACAAAGACACACATACACAAGCGGTGGGCTAGATTTCATGACTCTAAAAAAGGATTCATGAAACAGGGGCTCTATGTCCCTTCGGAGTTGTTCATGAGTCCGCCATGTGCCCTATCTCGGGACAACAATTCCCGTCATTCCCGCATGCGGCAGGAGGGAGAGATGATCTGTGGGGAAATGGGCGTTTTCCTGACACCGAGATGCTTGTGTGTGACCAAGCGCACCCCCGCATGTGCACGTGTGAATGAGCATGATGCTGGTTTGAGCACACAAGCATCGGAGTTTTCAAATCAAAGGTTCTGTGCGCAAGGAAGGGTGCGCCAGTGATTTCTTTTTTAAAAAAAATCTTTGCATTTTTGGTGAGCTGGGGAAAAGCGCCCGCCTTTGAAAGGTTGGTTACATCCTTCTCCTTCACTGCCGAAGTTAAGCACGTGGGAGAGGGTCAAAGGGACATTTCCTGAAAATGTACAAAGCCCCTCGGACGTTGTTTCGGGAAAGACTAAGCAGCAGTGGGGTTGGATCCTGCAGGGCTTTCCCCTGCCGCAAGGGGTAAAGCCCCAGAGACAGTCGTGTGTACCGAGTTGTAATCTCCAGCCTCATTACTGCAGGGCCCAATCCAGCGGGGAGCTGTCTCCTACAAGTCTCTCCGAAACGAACAGTGGCTCTTGCAGGATGAATTCCGCTGGGTTGTGTCCCGTAAATCTAATCTGCCTCTTGCTCTTTGCCCTGTATCATGTGGGACGAATTTTGGAGGAAGCGTGGAAACCTGAAAGAGTATTTCTCACCCGCACCTTCTGCAAAATCATCTTGCCCTCCCATTTCTGCCTCTGCCCCCCAATGCTGCTATTCCTCCGCTCTTACTCCCCTCACCCTCTATAGTGAGAGCTATCAAGGGGTTACTATCAAACATTCACCAGAACCGAGGGCCTACAGGGATACCCCAGAAGGGTTAGGGGCCAATATTTGGACAACCCCGAAATTTTGGAGGAAGTGTGGAAACCGGAAGGAGCATCTCTCACCCGCACCTTTCACATAACCATCTTGCCCTCCCGTTTCTGCCTCTGCCCCCCAATGTTGCTATTCCTCCGCTCTTACTCCCCTCACTCACTATAGCGAGAGCTATCAAGAGGTTACTATCAAGGGGTCACCAGAACCAAGGGCTTACAGGATACCCCAGAAGGGTTAGGGGCCAATATTTGGACAACCCTGAAATTTCGGAGGAGGTGTGGAAACCAGAAAGAGTATTTCTCACCCGCACCTTTCACATAACCATCTTGCTCTCCTGTTTCTGCCTCTGCCCCCCAATGTTGCTATTCCTCCGCACTTACTCCCCTCACTCACTATAGCGAGAGCTATCAAGGGGTTACTATCAAGGGGTCACCAGAACCAAGGGCTTACAGGATACCCCAGAAGGGTTAGGGGCCAATATTTGGACAACTCTGAAATTTCGGAGGAAGTGTGGAAACCGGAAACAGCATTTCTCACCTGCACCTTTCACATAACCATCTTGCTCTCCCATTTCTGCCTCTGCCCCCCAATGTTGCTATTCCTCCGCTCTTACTCCCCTCACTCTCTATAGCGAGAGCTATCAAGGGGTTACTATCAAGGAGTCACCAGAAACAAGGTAGAGTAATACCCAAGAAAGGTTAGGGGCCAATATTTGGACAACCTGGAAAACCATGACTGCTTACGGGCTTCTATTACCCCAACTGAGACCCCTCCCCATTTATACTACCTTCCCCAAAAAAACCCACCCAGGCTGCTTTGAGCTAACCCTGGCATGTGAGACAGAGAGCCACATCCAGGAACGTACCATGTCTTTAATCTCTGGAACGAGGGGTTGCTACCCTTCCACACACACACAAACACACACTCACCCTGAGCCACAATCACACCCCTGGCTGGAAAGTTTCCCTGAAATCAGAGCCACCGTGCCACGCCGGGCCTCATTTCTTCTCGGGGCTGTCCTCGCAGGAGCGGGCCACGGCGATGCGGTTGAATTTCTCAAAGACGGCCTCTGCCGATAGCTTGGGCAGCCCCTGGTCGAGGGGGCACTCATCTACCAGGCTGTTCATGGGTGTAGGGGGCAGGTGGGTGTCTTCATCCCCCAAGAGGTCATCCCCCAAGCGCTGGGATTTGGGGGGATCCTTCTGGCCCGCAGCACCCCTCTCCATAGGGCGGTTATCAGCATGGCCAGGGGACGCATTCGCGGGCTCAGCTCTGGTCTTGCGGCACGGCTGCATGGTGCCACGGTGGCCCCAATCCCTCAGGAAGTCTTTGATGATGGGGAGGACCTTCTTCCGAGAGGCGACGGTGTTGCCCTGGGTGTAGGCGCGGATTGTGGGGTGTGGACTCTCCAGCGGAGACAGGCCAAGAGAGGGGTTGCTAGAATCCTCCAAGCTTTGGCACACCTATGAGGAAACGAGATAAAAAGAAATAGATCCAGGGTGTCAGTGTTGCCGGTGTATTTCAGGGCAGGAAGGAACATACTCCCTTTCCCCGGTGTGCTATGAAGAAGAAGAAGAGGAGGAGGAGGAGGAGATTGGATTTATGCCCTGCCCTTCACTCAGAGTCTCCGAGTGGCTTACAAACTCCTTTTCCTTCCCTTCCCCACAACAGATACCCTGTGAGGTAGGTGGGGCTGAGAGAGCTCTTTCCAGAACTGCCCTTTCAAGGACAGCTCTTGTCAGAACTACGGCTTGCCCGAGGTCATCCAGCAGCTGCGAGTGGAGGAGTGAGGAATCAAACCCGGTTCTCCCAGATTAGAGTCTGCACACTTAACCACTAAGCTCAGCTTCCCCTGCAGTTGTACAGGGTTCTGATCCAAAAGAACATGAGAGCTTGGCGAAGGTCCATCTAGACCAGCATCCTGTCTCCAACGGGGGGAAGCCCATAAACAGGGCACGAAAGTCACAGTCCTCCAGCTCCGTTAGTCCGTTTTCTCACACCAACCTTGTGAGGGAGGCCAGGCTGAAAGATTGTGACGGGCCCATGTCAGCCAGCGAGTTTCTGCGGTAGAAGTGGGGGAGATTCAAACCCCAGACGCCTAGGGCCCTTGTCCTTCACTCTATCCACTATACCACACTGGGTAGTATTCGGGGATATACTGCCTCTGCTGCTGGAGGTTCTATCGGTCATGTGAGTCAGTTTGGTGTAGTGGTTAGGAGCATGGATTCTAATCTGGGAGAACCGGGTTTGATTTCCCCACTCCTTCACATTCGGCTGCTGGTGTGACTTTGGGTCAGTCGCAAGTTCTCTCAGAGCTGTTCTCTCAGAGGCAGTTCTGGAAAGAGCTCTCTCAGCCTCACCTACCTCACAGAGTGTCTGTTGTGGGGAGGGGAAGAGAAAGGAGATTGTAAACCACTCTGAGACTCCAAGTGAAGGGCGGGGTATCAATCCAATCTCTTCTTCTCTTCTTTTTCAATACAGACCACAAAAGAAATTTCACATGAAGTCAGCACAGAGAGGGAGACGGAGAACTGGGCAGGGGTGAGGGAGAGGTGGGTTCGAGTGTCGTCCCAGACACAGAGCAACATTGTGTGCTCTTGGGCGTCTCAGCCCATCGACCGTAGATCACCGGAGCCGTAGATTGCTGGAGTAACCGGTGACCAGCACCCCGGGCCTCCCTGTGAAGCCAAAGGGGAGTTTACAAGTTCTTTGTGAATCAGAAGTTGTCGGCAAATGGTAAACAGGAGGAGGAAGAAGAAAAGCATGAATCACTCGCGGCCGAAAATAGCATTGGTTCTGAAACCCCCGTGCCCACATGGTACAGCTGGGCACGAAACTCGCCATCCTGTGGAGGAAATAAACAACAACGGAAAAGCAAGCAAAGAAGGCAGATTTCTAAACCCCCATGGCTACAAAGACAGGCTTGTAAGTGTGAAGGCCGAGAGAGGCGCGTCTTGAACTCAGCGTGGGGAGGACCAGATTCGAACACGATGCCTGCCTAGTCCAGCTTCCTGATTCCAACCAAAGACAAAGCTGCCTTCGTCAGATATGAGTTGAAATGGAGGTTTCTGAGTCCTCGTACCCAGTGTTCCCCTAAGCTGAGTTCGTGTGAGCTAGCTCACAGTTTTTTAGCCTCCAGCTCACACATTTTTGTCTGAGCTCAGGACGGCGGGCTCCAGAGCAAACTGATTTATGCAGTGGCCAAAATCGCCCGCACACCCTCCCCAAAGACAACCAGCCTCCCTTGCTTCTTCCGCTCCACCGGCTGGCAGTCAGAGGTAGACTGCCCCTGAACCTGGAGGCTCCATTAAGACCCCGTGCCTAACGGCCTAGACCGCAAGTAGGATTTCCTGCAAAGTCCGGCATAACCCACCCACCCCTAGGCCTAGGCGACACCGAACGGGTGATGCAAACCGGATTCCCCTCTCTGTGTTTTAAAAATGTAGGATACTCCTTGCCATCGCTGGGGTGGATCTGGCGACCGGCCGGGCTTTCCCTTGGCGCAAGGAGTTTTCCATTGTGGGCAGGCTCGTCGTGCCCGGGGAAAGCTCTGTCATTCGTAGAACAAATCCACAGGATGCGGCCTCAAATATTTCCCCCACCATGCCCACCCCAAGCACCACTCCAAGCCAAAAAATACAACCCGCAGCGTGCCACCCACCTGGCCGGGAGAGGAGGTGGCACCTCTTTCGCACCCGAGGCTCGGCAGTTTCTCCTGTCTTTTTTTAGCCCTCTGAGAGACGGAAGTCAGCTGAGGACAGAGGCAGCACGCGCCAGGCCTGGCCGGCCCTGAACTGTGACTCACGGCCCCTCTCGGGGGCTCGGCGTGTCTGCCACGGCCGCTGGAGCTCGGGGAAGGAACCAAACCGGCAGCGGGATGAACTGCCGGACCATCCAAGCCATGAACTGAGTCAGGGAAATGGAAGGAAAGGAGAACATGTAGCGGAACGTTTGCAGGCCAGCTTCTGTGAGGGACGGGGAAGCAGTCAGTCCGGCTGGGATGGAAACATCGTTGGGGAAGGCTGCTTGAGCATTGGGAGGGGAGCCCCCGGGATGGGGAAGGGAACTCAGGGGCACGGTGCACTCTCTTTCGGACTAACCTACCTCGCGGGGTTGTTGCGAGGGTAGAAAAAGGGAACGACAAACCATGTAGGAGTCCTGGGGCTTTTTTTGTAGGACGGTGTCCTCGAGAGCCAGTTTGGTGCCGTGGTTAAGTGCACGGACTCTTATCTGGGAGAACCGGGTTTGATTCCCCATTCCTCCGCTTGCACCTGCTGGTGTGACCTTGGGTCAGTCACAAGCTCTGGCACAGCTGATCCTGAAAGAGCAGTTTGTGTTAAGAGTTCTCTCAGCCCCACCGACCTCACAGGGTGTCTGTTGTGGGGAGGGGAAGCGAAGGGAGTTTGTAAGCCGCTCTGAGACGCCTTTGGGCAGTGAAGGGTGGGGTATGAATCCAAACTCCTCCTCCTCCTCCTCCTCCTCCTCCTCCTCCTCCTCCTCCTCCTCCTCCTCCTCCTCCTCTTCTTCTTCTTCTTCTTCTTCTTCTTCTTCTTCTTCTTCTTCTTCTTCTTCTTCTTCTCTAAGCACATCGGACATGGAAATGGATGTCCCGAGGAGGTCCATTTGGCAGAACCCCCTTCTCTGACCTCGCCGGCTTTGTGCCTGTTCCCATTTTCACCCGGTTCTTCTTGCAGGGCGGCATCCCCTCCGCCCTCGTCTCCTCACGACAGCCCTGTGAGGTAGGCTAGGCCGAGAGAAAGAGGGGCTGGCCCCAATTCACGGCTGTGGGGGAACCTGAACCAGATCCCCAGTCCTGCACCCCTGCTACTAGGTCTCCTCTGTCCTCTAAAGTCCTCTGAATCCACTCTTCGGGGGGGGGGGCGGAGCAATGCTCCCTCTAAGCCGTGGAGCCTTGTGAGCAAAAACTCCGCTTTGTGAGCTCCTGGCATTGAAGTCGTGAGCGAGCCGATTGGGCTGCTGCATAAATTAGTTTGCTCTGGAGCCCCCCCTCCCTGAGCGAAGACAACAATGTGTGAGCCGGAGGCTAAAAGACTGTGAGCTAGCTCACGCTAGCTCAGCTTAGAGGGAGCACTGGTGCCCTGCAAGATCCAACCAAAGGCTGTCTCAGCCTGTGGCCTCTGTAAGATCCGGGTGGCAGCCCTCTGCCCCAGCATCCTGTTTCCGGCAGGGGGCAACCCCAAACCTCTGAGGAGCCCACAACATGGGGACCATCTAACTGTCACACATTTCTCCTAGCTTCCTTCAAGGAACTCAGTGTGGCATGTATATATCCCGCCCCCCACTTTTTCTCACAACGGCCCTGTGAGGTAGTTAGGCTGAGAAGGCGTTTTTGGCCCATGGTTTGCCAATAAGCTTTCTAGCTGAGAGGGGATTCGAACCTGTGTCACTCTAACCGCGTTGACCACGTTGTCTCATGATGGGCCTCCCCTGACCAGGGTCTGAGGGCAGAGCCGGCTGTAGGTGGGGCAGGCTGGTCAAAATGACCTCCTCGGGACATCTCCCATCCAAGTCCTTGCCAGAGTCGACCCTGCTTAGCTTCCGAGATCGGACAAGATGGAGCCGGCCCAAGGTCAGGACCCACTGACACTCTTAACTGCTACGCCAACGCTGAAAGTTGGGCCTCCCCAGCCGATTTCGAGGGAAAGTCCAGCTACTTCTGCTGCTGAGCGTGTCCAGAAGAGGGCAACTAGGCCGGTGAGAGGGCTGGAATCCAAGTCTTACGAGGAAAGGCTGAAAGAGTTGGGTCTGTTGAGCCTGGGAAAGAGAAGGCTTAGAGGAGACAGGATGGCAGTCTTCAAGTATCTGAAGGGCTGTCATGTAGAAGATGGAGCAGATCTATTCTCTCTGGCTCCGGATTGCAGGACTAGATCTAATGGGTGGAAATTACGAGGGAGTCGTTACCGGCTAGGTATCAGGAGAAACTTCCTGACTGTAAGAGTGGTTGAGCAGTGGAACAGTCTGCCTCGGGAGGTGGTGGATGCTCCTTTGCTGGACGTTTTCAAGCGGAGGCTGGACAACCATCTTTCAGGTATGTTGTAGGTATGTAGGGCTATCTTTCGGCTACACTCCTGCAGAGTGCAGGGGGTTGGACTAGATGACCTGCAAGGTCCCTTCCAACTCTTAACATTCTGTGATTCTATGGCCCTGTGTTTTGAGCAGAGGATACCGACCCGTGCTGTCTCCAGAAATCTTTCGGGTGTGTTGTAGGGCTACCTTTCGGCTGTGCTCCTGCAGAGTGCAGGGGGTTGGACTAGATGACCTGCAAGGTCCCTTCCAACTCTAACATTCTATGATTCTATGATTCTATGATACACCAATGCTGAAACTTGGGCCTCCCCAGCCGATTTCAAGGGAAAGCGTGTCCAGAAGAGGGCAACCAGGATGGTGAGAGGGTTGAAATCCAAGTCTTACGAGGAAAGGCTGGAAGAGTTGGGTATGTTCAGCCTGGGAAAGAGAAGGCTGGACGACCATCTTTCGGGTACGTTGTAGGGCTCTCTTTCGGCTACGCTCCTGCAGAGTGCAGGGGGTTGGACTAGATGACCTGCAAGGTCCCTTCCAACTCTAACATTCTACGATTCTATGATTCTAGAGGATACCGACCCGTGCTGTCCCCGGAAATCGAAAGCGGCTGGAATTGCCGGCAGCAGCTCAGATCCTCCAGATGCCACAGGCTGAGAGAGTCACATGAAAGGCCGGAGGGCTCCCTTCTCACAGGCCAAAACAAACATCCTCATTGGTATTCACTGCGAGGGGCCAGAGAGTGCCAATTCCTGCAGCTGCCCATAATAACGGGGCACTCAGAGGCCAGGAAGGAAGAAACTGGGAGGTCCTGACGGGCCGAGCCGGCTGCCAACGGAGATTTGTTTTCGTTGTCCTTTTCCAACATATCTTCCCTTTTCCTGGAAAGCTCGCTGGGCGGGCAACTGAGGCCCGCAAAACGGCGCCACGTTGACGATCTGTTTGTCGGTGGCCGCAGTCACGAATGAGATCGGCGCTTGGCAGTCCCCAAAAGAGCTTTCTAGATCGGGGGGTGGGTGGGTTTCCCAACCTTTTTGAGCCCGTGGGCTCCTTCGGGATTCGGACACAGCGGGGTGGGCGCGGCCCTGAAGACGGCTGAAGCCCAAGCAGGGCAGAGGAGAGGGGTGATTTCAAAAGAAAAACAGAACAGGAAAGAGGAGCGAGGGAGAATAAAACCGACACGGTTGGTGACAGTTGTGGAAATGATGCTATTTTAACCAGCATAGGAGATCGGATCTCCGGCGGCCCATCAGAAGCCCCGCTGGGGCGAGAGACACCCCTGGGCCCACCCAATTTCGAAAAACACTGGGTGGGTATCGAGAAAGGAGCTGGCAGAAGCCATGGCGCCCCTGGGTTTTAGACCTTCAACCAGGGCCAGATTGAGAAGAGAAGAAGAAGAAGAAGAAGAAGAGGAAGAAGAAGAAGAAGAAGAAGAAGAGATTAGATTAGATTTATACCCCTCCCTTTACTACCCGGAGGAGTCTCAGAGCGGCTCACAAACTCCTTTCCCTTCCCCTCCCCACAACAGACACCCTGTGAGGTAGAAGAAGAAGAGATTGGATTTATACCCCGCCCTTCACTACTCGAAGGAGTCTCAGAGCGGCTTACAAACTCCTTTCCCTTCTCCTCCCTGCAACAGACGTCCTGTGAAGCAGTGTTCCCTCTAAGCTGACTTAGTGTGAGCTAGCTCACAGTTTTTCAGCCTCCAGCTCACACATCTCTGTCTTCGCTCGGGAAGGATGGCTCCAGAGCAAACTGGTTTATGCAGCAGCCCAATCGCTGGCTCACAATTTTAATGCCGGTAGCTCACGAAGTAGGATTTTTGCTCGCAAGTCTCCACAGCTTAGAGGGGGGCGTTGCCTGTGAGGTAGGTACGGGCTGAGAGAGCTCTCTCGAGGACTGCTCCTGAGAGAACAACTCTGAGAGAACTTGTGACTGGCCAAAGGTCACCCAGCTGGCTGCATGTGGAGAAGTAGGGAATCAAACCCGGTTCTCCCAGATTAGAGTCCGCGTTCATAACCACGACATCAAACTGGCTCTTTAGAGGTTTGAAAATACATGGCCCTTCTGACATCATCGAACAACAACGATTCGGCCCCAAGTACCTTCTTGGCCTGTTTGGAAGGGCACCTAAGTTGATGCCGCTGCCTCTCCCTGTGTCCGGGAACAAGCCGTGTCCTGAAGGAGGCCCGCTCCGCTGCTCTTAATAGCCACGGAGGCAGTCAACCATTTCCCCGGGAACTGCAGCCCGACAGCTAATGCCGTCGTTCCGGGGGCAGGTGGGTCCTGATAAACTGTTCGGCAGCTCGAGGCGAACCGTTGTGGTGTGATGCTTAGAGTGCTGGACCGTGAGGCCTGGGTTCGAATCCCCACTCGTGCCACGGAAGTGCACTGGGCAACCTCGGGGCCCGGTCACACACCCTCACCCTAATCCACCACACAGGGTTGTTGTGAGGATACCATCAAGGAGAGGAGAAGGCTCTTAGCTGCCCACTGTAGAGAAAGGAGGTATATACAACATACCTGGACGACCATTTTTCGGGTATGTTGTAGGTATGTAGGGCTCTCTTTCGGCTGTGCTCCTGCAGAGTGCAGGGGGTTGGACTAGATGACCTTCAAGGTCCCTTCCAACTCTTAACATTCTATGATTCTATGCAGTAGCCAGATTGATTGCTTTAATGCCAGTAGCTCACAAAGTGGAATTTTGGGTATGTTGTAGGTATGTAGGGCTCTCTTTCGGCTACGCTCCTGCAGAGTGCAGGGGTTGGACTAGATGACCTTCAAGGTCCCTTCCAACTCTTAACATTCTATGATTCTATGCAGTAGCCAGATTGATTGCTTTAATGCCAGTAGCTCACAAAGTGGAATTTTGGGTATGTTGTAGGTATGTAGGGCTCTTTTTCGGCTACGCTCCTGCAGAGTGCAGGGGGTTGGACTAGATGACCTTCAAGGTCCCTTCCAACTCTTAACATTCTATGATTCTATGCAGTAGCCAGATTGATTGCTTTAATGCCAGTAGCTCACAAAGTGGAATTTTGGGTATGTTGTAGGTATGTAGGGCTCTTTTTCGGCTACGCTCCTGCAGAGTGCAGGGGGTTGGACTAGATGACCTTCAAGGTCCCTTCCAACTCTAACATTCTATGATTCTATGCAGTAGCCAGATTGATTGCTTTAATGCCAGTAGCTCACAAAGTGGAATTTTGGGTATGTTGTAGGTATGTAGGGCTCTCTTTCGGCTACGCTCCTGCAGAGTGCAGGGGGTTGGACTAGATGACCTTCAAGGTCCCTTCCAACTCTTAACATTCTATGATTCTATGCAGTAGCCAGATTGATTGCTTTAATGTCAGTAGCTCACAAAGTGGAATTCTGGGTATGTTGTAGGGCTGACTTTCAGCTACACTCCTGCAGAGTGCAGGGGGTTGGACTAGATGACCTGCAAGGTCCCTTCCAACTCTTAACATTCTATGATTCTATTAAATGAAGTCAAATTTAAAAAGTATGAAAGCCTCGCGAGGCCCCAGGTGGAATCTGCCCACTCCTTGGCCAGGAGGGCGGGATAAAAAAAATTGGATAAATCAAATCAAATCAATATAATGTGTCAGGTCGGGGAGGGGTGGTGTCCAAATTTAACCACAAATGGATGAAGGGAACGCTCTCTGTGCCCGTCGTTTGCAACGGGAACAACCCGGAAAACCTCAGTCAATGTGTCCCCCCACCCCAAAGCTATGAGGGGACGTAAGTCACAGGAAGGGGAAGAATTCTGTCCCCCCGCCCCTGCCCTGTCCATAAGAACGTAAGAGAGAAGCCAGTGTTGGATCAGGCCAGTGGCCCCTCCAGTCCAACACTCTGGGTCACACAGCGGCCAAAATATACCAGGTGCCATCAGGAGGTCCAGCAGTGGGGCCAGGACACTAGAAGCCCTCCCACTGCTGCCCCCTCCAGCACCAAGAATAGAGTGCATCACCTGCCCCAGACTGAGAGTTCCCATCTATACCCTGTGGCTAATAGCCACTGATGGACTTCTGCTCCGTATGTCCATCCAATCCCCTCTTTGTCTTGGCACATGGTTGCCCCTATGTAAGCCACCCTGAGCCCGTTCGCGGGGAGGGTGGGGTAAAAATGTAATAAATAAATAAATAAATAAAGAACATAAGAGAAGCCAATTGTTGGATCAGGCCAATGGCCCACCCAGTCCAACACTCTGTGTCACACAGTGGCCAAAACTACCAGGTGCCATCAGGAGGTCCAGCAGTGGGGCCAGGGCACCAGAAGCCCTCCCATTGTTGAACCACCACCCCCCAGCACCAAGAAGACAAAGCATCCCTTGCCCCAGAGTCTCTATCTATACCTTATGGCTAATAGCCACTGATGGACCTCTGCTCCATATGCTTATCTAATTCCCTCTTGAAGCCGTCCATGCTTGTAGCTGCCACCACCTCCTGTGGCAGTGAATTCCAAGTGTGAATCACTCCTTGGGTGAAGAAGGACTTCCTTTTATCCGTTCTAACCTGACCACTCAGCAATTTCATGGAGTGCCCATGAGTTCTTGTATTGTGAGAAAGGGAGAAAAGTGCCTCTTTCTCGACCTGCTCTATCCCACGCATAATCTTATAAACCTCGATCATGTCACCCTTCAGCCGTCGTTTCTCCAAGCTAAAGAGCCCCAAGCGTTTTAACCTTTCTTCATAGGGAAGGTGTTCCAACCCTTTGATCATCCTAGTTGCCCTTCTCTGCACCTTGTCCAATGCTATAATATCCTTTTTAAGGTGTGGTGACCAGAACTGTACACAGTGTTCCAGATGAGGCCGCACCATCGATTTATACAGGGGCATTATGATACTGGCTGATGTGTTTTCAACTCCCTTCCTAATAATCCCCAGCATGGCGTTGGCCTTTTTTTTTATTGCAGTCGCACACTGTCTCAACATTTTCAGTGAGTTATCTAGAAGAAGAAGACGAAGAAGAGTTTGGATTTATACCCCGCCCTTCACTGCCCAAAGGCGTCTCAGAGCGGCTTACAAACTCCTTTCCCTTCCCCTCCCCACAACAGAAACCCTGTGAGGTAGGCGGGGCTGAGAGAACTCTAACACACACTGTCCTTGAGAAAACAGCTGTGCCAGAGCTTGTGACTGACCCAAGGTCACATCAGCAGCTGCAAGTGGAGGAGTGGGGAATCAAACCCGGTTCTCCCAGATAAGAGTCCGCGCACTTAACCACTACATCAAACTACCACAACTCCAAGATCTCTCTCTTGGTCAGTCTCGGCCAGTTCCGACTCCCTTTTACCATTCAAACCAGGTCCTGCCAGACTCCAGACCAATCCTGGAGGCTGGCAACCTTGCTGTCACATGAAATCAATGTACACCGTTTACGAGATAAACGCGTTTTGATTTTCACCTAAGTTTTTAAGTCCTATTGAACAGGAATGCAGAATAGACACATTTTCTTTCCAAGGGTGGCTCCGTTACAATAT
This sequence comes from Gekko gecko, assembly GCA_029375565.1. Taxonomy (NCBI): domain Eukaryota; kingdom Metazoa; phylum Chordata; class Lepidosauria; order Squamata; family Gekkonidae; genus Gekko; species Gekko gecko. The sequence continues at coordinate 12,026,366 of JAPDNY010000001.1, read as the reverse complement.
TTTGCCTCCTGTTTGTCTTTTCTGTTCACGGGGGGACGGTTTTACGTTGCAAGAGCACATAAACTGCGACCTAAAACCGCAGCCTTCCAGACCCCAAAGCCCTCCAAAACACACTTCTCGGTGTACCTAATTTCTTTTTTTAAAGTGCTGTCTCAGCACAGCTTTGGGCTTAGTTTTCCAGTTTACTCTTTTTCTAGGCACCTTTGTCCCAGAAAAGCGACTCTGGAGGAATCACAGATTCCCAAATTTCTAAGTTCTACTCCAAATAATGCCGAGCGTCGTGACCCCAGGAGAGATTCGGACGAGGGGGATATTGTAAGCAGCTTGCAGCCCCCACCCCCGGACGTAACCCTCCACCCAAACTAGTCCTCTGCTTCTCACAGACGGGACCCCACCCTCCATAACGGGTCACGCCAACCCCTCCCTAAAACCCACTCTGGCCCCCCCCGAGGCCTTTAGCAGGAACGGCCGATGTAACTTGACGCTAGAAGCAGTGTTCCCTCTAAGCTGAGCCAGTGCGAGCGAGCTCACCGTTTTTTAGCCTCTGGCTCACACGTTTTTGTCGTCGCTCGGGAAGGAGGGCTCCAGGGCGAACTGATTTTATGCAGCAACCAAATCGCTCGCTCACAACTTTAACGCCGGTAGCTCACAAAGTAGAATTTTTGCTCACAAGACACCACAGCTTAGAGGGAACATCGGTTAGCAGCCCTCCGGGAAATACTGAGGACCGGAAACCTGCGAGTTTTAAAACGGCACGAGAGAGGGCTTTTCTAGAAAGCCTGCCACGCTCTCGGGAAACGCAAGTCCAAGTGCAGGCCAGAAATCTCTAGACCCGCCCTGTGCAAAAAAGAAGAGGAATCGTGCAGGCAAGACAGAGAGGGAGAAAGAGAGGATTAATGTGTCCATTAACCGCTCGATTCGACTCGAGTAGGACCTTAGGGACACAACGCAATTTTTCAGAGTAGGCGCTTTCGGGAGCCGAGGCTCCCTTCGCCGGATTAGCGAACGGGCGCGTTTTGGAAGAAAGATCCGCCGGGGATTGAAACAAGAGAAAAACGGGAACAGAGAAAGAACGCGCTTTGCCAACGTCTCTGCTGGTTTCCATTCCCAGCCCCGGGGAGGGGAAAAGGAGAAACAAGAAATCACGTTCGCGGAGGTGAGAGAAAGACCTTCGCCAAGCTGGGGAAGGGGATGCACAGGAACTAAAGACCCCACTCACCTGCCATCCCTGGGGCCGGCCGGAGACCCTCTCCCGTCATCTGGCCTCAGCTCCTGCGTCCTCCGCCCGCCCGCCCTCCCTCCTTTCCGCTCCTCCGCCTGGCTGGCTGCGATCGCCGAAACCTTTGACCGTGGTTAATGAATGACGAGAGCGGGCAAACGAGCCAGAGAGAGCGTCTTGGGGGGAAGAAGGGAGGGCAGCGGAGGGTGGGGGGGGCTGCCTGCGTGAGCATCTCCTGCCTCGCTTCGGCTGGTGCTCTGGAAAGCCATGAAGCCGGAGCCGCTGCAGGTGCAGGGATGGATGGAGGGTGCGCAGCGCTCCCATCCCGGGCCCCTGTGGTGATCCCTGGGGGGCAGGGAGGGGGGGGGTCAAAGGACCGAATCTTCCCGAGGGGAGAAGCTGTCAGGATGCCGGTGAGACCTGCCAAAGGGTAGGAGAGGAGGGATGCATCAATAGATTTATCCCCTGTGATGGACGAGTCTCTCGGCGGCGACCAGCCACGGTAGCTGAGGGGAACCTCCACATTCAGAGGCACTAATCCTGTGAATTCCAGGGCCAGGAGGCAACGTCAGGGGAAGGCCTCGGCCCCTCTCTGCCCTGTTGTTGGCGCTCCAGAGGACCTGGTTTGGCCACTGTGTGAGACGGGAGGCTGAACTAGATGGACCCTCACTGGTCTGACTCAGCAGGGCTCTTCTGAGGTTCTTCTCAGGGGAAGGCCTCGGCCTCTCTGCCCTGTTGCTGGCCCTCCAGAGGAATTGGTTGAGGCCACTGTGTGAGACAGGAGGCTGGACCGGATGGAATCTCCCTGGTCTGATCCAGCAGGGCTCTTCTGATGTTCTTCTCAGGGGAAGGCCTCGGCCTCTCTGCCCTGTTGTTGGCCCTCCAGAGGAACTGGTTGGCCACTGGGTGAGACAGGAGGCTGGACTGGATGGGCCCTCACTGATCTGATCCAGCAGGGCTCTTCTGAGGTTCTTCTCAGGGGAAGGCCTCGGCCTCTCTGCCCTGTTGCTGGCCCTCCAGAGGAACTGGCTGGCCACCGTTTGAGACAGGAGGCTGGACTAGATGGACCCTCATTGGTCTGACCCAGCAGTTCCTCTGGACAGCCAAGAACAGGGCACAGAGGTCAAGGCCTTCCCCTTATAAGAATATAAGAAGACCCCTGCTGGATCAGACTATGGTCAATCTAGTCGAGCCTCCTGTCTCACACACTGGCCAGCCGGTTCCTCTGGAGGGCTTACAACAAGGGAGACAGGCCGAGGCCTTTCCCTGATGTTGCCTCCTGGCTCTGGGATTCAGAGGATTAGTGCCTCTGAATGTGGAGATTCCCCTCAGCCACCACAGCTAGTAGCCATTGATAAACTTATCCTCCATGAATCTATCTCATCCCCTTTTAAAGCCGTCTATGTCTGTGGCCATCACTCCATCCTCTGGCAGCGAATTCCACATTTGAATCACTCTCTGTGCAAAGTAGTATTTCCTTTTGTCCATCCAAAACCTACTGCCCATTGGCTGCACTGGTTGCCCCATTCTCCCTCTCTACCCCATGCTTAATTTTATAAATCTGCATTTTTGAAAGTGACGTGAGAACTGCACTGAGAGAAAGTGGGAGAAACAAGCCACCAGGAGTAGACGGGATTATCAACAGAGCTATCCCAAGCCACAGAAATGGAGTCTATCAAAACCTTAACAAGATCGTGCCAACAAATATGGAAAACAAAACAATGGCCCACAGACCAGGAACACTGAATTTACATCCCAGTTCCAAAAGAAAAGGAGACATCAAAGACTGCAGCAACTCTCAGACCATCGTATCAATTTCTTACGCTCAGACCGGGAACATTGAATTTACATCCCAGTTCCAAAAGAAAAGGAGACATCAAAGACTGCAGCAACTCTCAGACCATCGCATCAATTTCTTACGCTCAAAATCTACAACAAAGACTGTTACCACATAGGAAGTGAGAAATGTCAGAGGTTCACGCTGGATTCAGAAAAGGAAGAGGCACCATGGATCATACTGCAAATTTACATTAGCTACAGGGGCTGTGGTGGCTTAAGATGCTGAGCTGCAGACCGGAAGGTCGGTAGTTCAGCAGTTCGAGACCTGAGTGCCACATGACGGAGTGAGCTCCCATCTCTGGCCCCAGCTCCTGCCAAGCTAGCAGTTCGAAAGCAAGAAATTGCAAGTAGATAAAGAGGTACTGCTTTGGTGGGAAGGGAACAGCGTTCCGTGCACCTCAGCATCTAGTCATGCTGGCCACATGACCACGGAAATGTCTTTGGACAGTGCTGGGTCTTCGGTTTGGAAACGGAGATCAGTACTGCACCCCTAGAGTCGGATTCGACTGGCTTTCGAACACGGGAAACCTTTACCTTTACCAGAGCATACGAGATAATTTCAGAAGAAAGCGAGCTTGCGTTTCATAGACTATGGCAAAACTTTCGACCATGTGGATCATGAAAAGCGATGGTTGGTTTTAGAAGAAAGAGGTGTGCCGGAATATCTGATTGCTTTGCTGCACGACCTATACTCTGGGCGAGAGGCTACCGTTCGGACGGAATACGGAGAAACAGAACAGTTTCCGATTGGCAAAGGTGTTGCCCGAGGACGACCCAAAGCACCTTACCCTGTTCTCCTCCCCTTCATTTAATCCTTACAACAACCCTGTGAGGTAGGCGAGGCCGAGAGTGTGTGACTGACCCAAGGTCGCCCAATGAGCTTCCATGGCAAAGCCGGAATTCGAACCCAGGTCTCTCAGATCCCAGTCTGACACTTTAACATGACACCACCATGAACAGTAAGGCACAAAGCATTAAGTTAGGCATGACGGCGGAGGCAATTTATTTATCATGCGGCACACCCAATTAGGCAATGTTTTCAGCCGGAGGGCCACATCGGGGTCTCCGACACCCACTTGGAGGTGGATGCCAGCTCTTAGACGCCCAGGGAACCGGCGTCACCTCCGGAACCTTCCAAAGGGGCCAGAATCATAGAATGTTAGAGTTGGAAGGGACCTTGCAAGTCATCTAGTCCAACCCCCTGCACTCTGCAGGAGCATAGCTGAAAGATAGCCCTACATCATACCCGAAAGATGGTCATCCAGCCTCTGCTTGGAAACGTCCAGGGAAGGAGCATCCAACACCTCCCGAGGAAGTCTGTCCCACTCCTCAACAACTCTGACAGGAAGTTTCTCCTGATATTTAGCTGGTAACAACTCTCTTGTCATTTCCACCAGTTAGATCTAGTCTTGCAATCCGGAGCAAGAGAGAATCGATCTGCTCCATCTTCTACATGACAGCCCTTCAGATATCGGAAGGCTGCAATCCTGTCCCCTCTAAGCCTTCTCTTTCCCAGGCTAAACAGACCCAACTCTTTCAGCCTTGCCTCGTAAGACTCGGATTCCAACCCTCTCACCGTCCTGGGTCGCCCTCTTCTGGACACGCTCGAGAATTCCAGCTAAAGCCGCCTCCCCCTGGCTCCAACGGCCCATTGGTGTTTCTTGAGCTGTCTGTTTGAGGGGAACACCAGTCCGCCCTGCTGGCTGGATGGATGGTACTCCCAAAAAGTTGTCAGGGAGCTTGATGGATGAAAGAAAAATTCAAATGGGCCAGACGTGCCCCCCCCCCATACCCATGCTGGAATCTGCCCACCTCTGCTTCGGAAAGACAAAATTTCCTGCAATCCGCCCTCAGAAACGAACACATGAACCTGCCTTACGCCGCATCCACCAAAGCCCGTGTTGTCCTTCAAAGCCAGTCTTGTCTGCTCTGACTGGCAGCTCCTCTCCAGGGTCTTGGGAGGAGGTCTTCCACACCACCTACCCACCTGGTCCTTTTTTAACTGGAGAGGCCGCTGGGGATTGAACCTGGGACCTTCTGCCTGCCGAGGAGATGCTCTGCCATTGAGCCACGGCCCCTCATCAAAACATGAAGTTGCCTTCTACTGAAAGAGACCCGAGATCTATCAAGGTTGGTATTCTCTACTCAAACCGGCAGCCGCTCTCCAGGGTCTCAGGAAGAGGTCGTTCACAGGCCCATGGCCCATCCAGTCCAACACTCTGTCACACAGTGGCCAAGAATACTGGGGGCCATCAGGAGGTCCACCAGTGGGGCCAGGACACTAGAAGCCCCCTCCCACTGTTGCCCCCCCACACAAGAACCAAGAATACAGAGCATCCCTTGCCCCAGACTGAGAGTTCCTATCCTTTTAACTGGAGACGCCGGGGATTGAACCTGGGACCGTCTGCGTGCCATGCAGAGGCTCTTCCACTGAGCCACAGCCCCTCTTTACAGCTCTCCAGGGTCTCAGCAGAGGCCTTTCCCATCACCTCCTGCCTAGTCCTTTTTAATGGAAGATGCTGGGGATGGAACTTGGGACCTTCTGCATGCCAGGCAGATGCTCTGCCACTGAGCCATGGCCCCTCACCAGAATATGAAGCCGCCATATACTGAAAGAGACCCTAGATCCATCAAGGTTGGCATTCCCTACTCAGACTGGCAAGGGCTCTGCAGGATCTCAGGAGGAGGTCTTTCACATCCCTTATTGCCTGATCCTTTGAACTGGAGATGCTGTGGATTGAACCTGGGACCTTCTGCATGCCAAGCAGAGGCTCTGCCACTGAGCCACGGCCCCTGTTCACCCTTGGCCCATCGAGGTCAGTATTGTCTACTCAGACTGGCAGCGGCTCTCCAGGGTCTCAGGCTGAGGTCTTTCCCATCACCTCCTGCCTGGTCCTTTTAACTGGAGATGCCGGGGACTGAACCTGGGACCTGCTGCATGCCAAGCAGAGGCTCTGCCACTGAGCCACGGCCCCTGTTCACCCTTGGCCCATCGAGGTCAGTATTGTCTACTCAGACTGGCAGCGGCTCTCCAGGGTCTCAGGCTGAGGTCTTTCCCATCACCTCCTGCCTGGTCCTTTTAACTGGAGATGCCGGGGACTGAACCTGGGACCTGCTGCATGCCAAGCAGAGGCTCTGCCACTGAGCCACGGCCCCTGTTCACCCTTGGCCCATCGAGGTCAGTATTGTCTACTCAGACTGGCAGCGGCTCTCCAGGGTCTCAGGCTGAGGTCTTTCCCATCACCTCCTGCCTGGTCCTTTTAACTGGAGATGCCGGGGACTGAACCTGGGACCTGCTGCATGCCAAGCAGAGGCTCTGCCACTGAGCCACGGCCCCTGTTCACCCTTGGCCCATCGAGGTCAGTATTGTCTACTCAGACTGGCAGCGGCTCTCCAGGGTCTCAGGCTGAGGTCTTTCCCATCACCTCCTGCCTGGTCCTTTTAACTGGAGATGCCGGGGACTGAACCTGGGACCTGCTGCATGCCAAGCAGACGTTCTACAAAAGGGGTTCTGTGACACATGGGCAGGTGTTCCTCAACAGAAGTATCAAAGCAGGAAGTGCTCTGAAGGCGCAATCACGTTTTGATAGCCACAGGTCTAAGACAGAGTGATTAACACGTGGAATTCACTGCCACAGGAGGTCGTGGCAGCTGCAAGCATGGACAGTTTCGAGAGGGAATTAGATAAACATATGGAGCAGAAGTCCATCAGTGGCTATTAGCCACAGGGTATAGATGGGAACTCTCAGTCTGGGGCAGGTGATGCACTCTATTCTTGGTGCTGGAGGGGGCAGCAGTGGGAGGGCTTCTAGTGTCCTGGCCCCACTGCTGGACCTCCTGATGGCACCTGGTATATTTTTGCCGCTGTGTGACAGAGTGTTGGACTAGATGGGCCATTGGCCTGATTCAACATTGGCTTCTCTTATGTTCTTATGTTATGTTATGATAGCCAGGACCATGTCAGAGCCGAGCGGGGACCAACGTTCCCTCTAAGCTGAGTGAGTGTGAGCCAGCTCACAGTTCTTTAGCCTCCGGCTCACACATTTTGGTCTTCACTCAGGAAGAAGGGCTCCAGAGCCAACTGATTGATGCAGCAGCCAAATCGCCGGCTCACAAATTTAATGCCGGCGGCTCACAAATTTAATGCCGGCGGCTCACAAATTTAATGCCGGGAGCTCACAAAGTAGAATTTTTGCTCACAGGACTCCATAGCTTAGCGGGAGCGTTAAAGGTAAAGGTAAAGGTTCCCTTGCTCGAAAGCCAGTCGAATCCGACTCTAGGGTTGCGGTGCTCATCTTCGTTTCAAAGCCGAAGAGCCAGCACTGTCCGAAGACACTTCCGTGGTCATGTGGCCGGCATGACTAAACACCAAGGCGCACGGAACGCTGTTACCTTCCCACTGAAGTGGTACCTATTTATCTACTTGCAATGTCTTCCTTTCGAACTGCTAGGTTGGCAGGAGCTGGAACTAGAGACGGGAGCTCACCCCGTCATGCGGTACTCACGGGTCTTGAACTGCTGAACTACTGACCTTCCACAGCCTGCAGTTCAGCGTCTTAACCACTTGAGCCACCGCAGCTTGCGTTGGTGGAGATCAAACCGGAGCTGAGCCACAGGCTCTTGGGAGGAATTCGCCAACTGCCCAGAAATCTCCACAGTCTCCTGGGAAATCCTGGCCGCTCCTTTACCGCGAGACTCGCGAATGGACTTACCGCTGTCTGGAGTGCCCCTTGCTGGCTGTACACGGCGAGTTGCCGGAAGGGCTCGTTCCGCTCGTCGAAGGAGATGGTCATCACAACCAGCGCATCGTAGCCTCTCTGTCGGCAGAAGGCGCGCAAATCCTGTTCCACGGCTGGACGGCGCAGGAAGTCCTGAATGGAACATCAGAACATAAGAGAAGGCAGAGTTGGAGCAGGCCAATGGCCCACCCAGTCCGACACTCTGTCACACAGCTGTAAGAACTCCGCACAGAGATTTGCCCACGTATAAAAAGCTTTCAGGCCTATTGAAGGGCTAGTCCCAGATAGTACACTGCATAGCAATATAGAGTATGTTCTGTTCATCTGCAAAATAGCATTCAAACATATAACGGTTGCAGGTGAAGTTTTCCACCGAAACAAAGTTAAGAACATAAGAACATAAGAGAAGCCAATATTGAATCAGGCCAATGGCCCATCTAGTCCAAAACTCTGTCACACAGCGGCCAAAATATACCAGGTGCCATCAGGAAGTCCAGCAGTGGGGCCAGGACACCAGAAGCCCTCCCACTGCTGCCCCCTCCAGCACCAAGAATAGAGGGCATCACCTGCTCCAGACTGAGAGTTCCCATCTATACCCTGTGGCCAATAGCCACTGATGGACTTCTGCCAGGGCTGGCTCGCCCACTAGGCAAGCTAGGCGCTCGCCTAGGACGCCGGCCCTGCAGGGGTGCCAAAATGCCCCCCACCCCCCGTGAAAAGCCCCCTGGGCCACCCAGCGCCAGCAGCCCCGGCTTTCCTGGGCGCCTCGCATCTGCGAGGCGCCCAGAAAGCCGGCGCCACCGCTGGGAGGGAAGGGGCGGGCGTTCTAAGCCCGCCCCTTCCCGGCTCTCCTGGGCGCCTCACAGCTGCGAGGTGCCCAGAACAATGGTGCTGGGCCATCTCCAGGCCCCACCGGGAGGTTGGCATCCCCGGTGGGGTGGGGGCCCCAGACACCTGGGGCCGGCCCTGACTTCTGCTCCATATGTTTATCTAATTCCCTCTTGAAACTGTCCATGCTTGTAGCTGCCACCACCTCCTGTGGCAGTGAATTCCATCTGTTAATCACTCTTTGGGGGAAGAAGTACTTCCTTTTATCTGTTCTAACCCGACTGCTCAGCAATTTCATGGAGTGCCCACGAGTTCTTGTCTTGTGAGAAAGGGAGAAAAGTACTTCTTTCTCAACCTGCTCAGTCCCATGCATAATCTTATAAACCTCGATCATGTTGAAGCCGGACTCTTCGCAGAACTGTTGATACTGTCGGACTGTAAACTGTTGGAAAAATGTTAATGCTGCTGGACTGTAAACTGTGGGTCTGTAATACTGGATGTTCTATAAACGTATCTCTATTTGCACACTTGACGTGTTTTACTATTCCAATATATGCTTTTTGCATATGATAGCGACTTCCCCGGTTTGTGTTTGTTTTTTGATTCAAAAATACCAGGTGCCCTCGGGAGGGCCAGGACACCAGAAGCCCTCCACCGTTGCCCCCTAGAAACACCAAGAAGACAGTACAGAGCCAATGCACAAAAGGGGAACGTTCTGGTCATCTCTGGAAGGCCCTGTTTCGGGTGCCCCCGCAAGCTGATGCTAACTAAAAGTGGAAAAGGGACTTCTTGGTGGTGGCTTCGGAAATTCGGAACCAAGGGAGATTCATCTGTCTCCCCCTATCATTGTCTTCCACCAGCGGGCAAAGACCTTTTGAAGAAGAAGAAGAGTTTGGATTTATACCCCGCCCTTCACTGCCCAAAGGCCTCTCAGAGCGGCTTACAAACTCCTTTCCCTTCCCCTCCCCACAACAGACACCCTGTGAGGTAGGCGGGGCCGAGAGAACTTCTGACAGAAACTGTCCTGGAGAGAACAGCTGTGCCAGAGCTTGTGACTGACCCAAGGTCACACCAGCAGGTGCAAGCGGAGGAGTGGGGAATCAAACCCGGTTCTCCCAGATAAGAGTCCGCGGACTTAACCACGACATCAGACTGACTCTCAACTTTTGGTTCTGTTTGCCAATTCCCAAGTAACAGTTATTGGTCCTCCTCCTGGGTTATGTGTGTTCTGTATTTACATGTGTTATGTATTGAGCCTGAAGTGTACTTGCAAAAGGACTTAGCTTGAGAATGCATAATAATTAATAATAGCTTGCTAGGATCCTAGAATGGACCAGCAGGGAGACAGGAATCCTAGAGTAAGTCAATTGGGAAACAATGTGTAGTGTGTAAATAGCCCATCGCTGGGAGTGGGGTGTGTTTTGGGCTGTAACCTTTTTCAGGCATAAATACCCGCCTCCGGCCAGGGATTTTCCGTCTTCTTTCCCCTTGCTGAAATCACTAATCAGCCAAGAGCTGATCGTTAGACACGTCTGGACTCAGTAAATTTCAACATGTCTTTACCGAACTGTGTAAATACTTTATAAGGTAAAGGCAAAGGTTCCCTTGCTCGAAAGCCCGTCGGATTCGACTCTAGGTTTGCGGTGCTCATCTCCGTTTCAAAGCCGAAGAGCCAGCGCTGTCCGAAGACGTTTCCACGGTCATGTGGCCGGCATGACTGAACACCAAGGCGCACGGAACGCTGTTCCCTTCCCACCGAAGTGGTACCTATTTATCTACTTGCAATGTCTTGCTTTCGAACGGCTAGGTTGGCAGGAGCTGGAACTAGAGACGGGAGCTCACCCCGTCATGCGGCACTCTCGGGTCTCGAACTGCTGAACTACTGACCTTCCACAGCCTGCAGTTCAGCGCCTTAACCACTTGAGCCACCGCAGTTTATATATAGACTCTGATGCTGTTTTAACGTCTTAAATCAGGGATCCCCGACTTTTCTGAGCCGGTGAGCGCACTGAGAATTCTGAGAGTGGGGTGGTGAATGCCAGCCCCAAAACAGAACACATCCCGTTTTGCACTTCCAGGAAAGAAGGAACGCCCGAAGTTGTGTGTGTGTGTGGGGGGAACTGAACTACACACTGACTAAGGAAAACCCAGGTCCTTACGGGTCCTCCTGATCCTGCAGCGGAAAAACCCTTTCACTGGGATGCGGGTTATCCAATAGCAAACCCTGCCTTACTATGGCCCCGCCCACTTCCTGAAAGGCTCGGCGGGCGGCAAGGGAAGTACCGGTGGGCGCCATATTGGGGACCTGTCTTAAATGTTTTAATGTCCACTGCCTTGGGAGACCCTATTTGGGCAGGAAAAGGGGACACCGAAGTGTGTTAAATAAATAAATAAAACAAAACACAAATGTTGTCGAAAGCTTTCACGGCCGGAGTTCATTAGCTGTTCATAAATGGGAAACTTTCCCAGTGGAGGGTGGTAAGCAGTGGGGTACCACAGCGAGCGGTACTCGGTCCGATGCTTTTTAACTTGTTTATTAATGATTTGGAATTGGGAGTAAGCAGTGATGTGGCTAAATTTGCAGATGACACAAAGTTGTTCAGGGTGGTGAAAACCAGGGAGGATTGTGAGGCACTCCAAAGGGATCTGTCGAGGATGGGTGAGTGGGCGTCAACGTGGCAAATGGGGTTCAGTGTGGCCAAGTGCAAAGTGATGCACATTGGAGCCAAAAATCCTAAATATAAATACACGTTGATGGGGTCTGAACTGGCAGAGACGGACCAAGAGAGAGATCTTGGAGTCATAGTGGAGAACTCGATGAAAATGTCTAGACAGTGTGCAGCTGCAATAAAGAAGGCCAACGCTATGCTGGGGATTATTAGGAAAGGGAATTGAAAACAAATCAGCCAGTATTATCATGCCCCTGTATAAATCATTGGTGCGACCTCATTTGGAATACTGTGTACGGTTCTGGTCACCACATCTCAAAAAGGATATTATAGCACTGGAAAAAGGGCAGAGAAGGGCAACTGGAATGATAAAAGGGGTGGAACACCTTCCCTATGAAGAAAGGTTAAAACGCTTGGGGCTCTTCAGCTTGGAGAAACGACGGCTGAGGGGTGACATGATCGAGGTTTATAAAATTATGAACGGGATTGAGCAAGTTGAGAAAGAAGGCCTTTTCTCCCTTTCTCACAATACAAGAACTCGTGGGCACTCCATGAAATTGCTGAGCAGTCGGGTTAGAACAGATAAAAGGAAATACTTCTTCACCCAAAGAGTGATTAACACATGGAATTCACTGCCACAGGAGGTGGTGGCAGCTACAAGCATGGACAGTTTCAAGAGGGAATTAGATAAACATATGGAGCAGAAGTCCATCAGTGGCTATTAGCCACAGGGTATAGATGGGAACTCTCAGTCTGGGGCAGGTGATGCACTCTATTCTTGGTGCTGGAGGGGGCAGCAGTGGGAGGGGCTTCTGGTGTCCTGGCCCCACTGCTGGACCTCCTGATAGCACATGGTATTTTTGGCCGCTGTGTGACAGAGTGTTGGACTAGATGGGCCATTGGCCTGATTCAACATTGGCTTCTCTTATGTTCTTATTAGCTGCTGTAGATTTTTCCGGGTTGTTGTGGCCGTGGTCTTGGCATTGTAGGACCTGACGTTCCGCCAGTAGCTCTGACTGGCATCCTCAGAGGTATAACACAGAAAGATGGAGTACTCTCTGTGTCAAGGTGAGAAGAAAAACGGTAGGCAGGTAATTTATATCTACTCAGGAAGGTGGGGTTTTCCCCAGGCGACCCCATCTAAGCCTGGAATTTCTTCAGAGGTCCACCATGGGTCCCAGCCAAGGTCATCAGGCTGTGAACATGCTAATGGAGGAGCTTTCCTGAAGAGGCTCTTTTGATATGGATTGTTTCCTGAGGAGGTTACCTGTTTCCTGAGGAGGTTCTTTTGCATGTGGATTGGCTGTTGGGATTCTAATCCTATCTTCAGTGCTGTTGTCAGATGTAGGGCCTTTTGTATTTTTCAGGACAGGAAACCATGCCCTATTTATTTTTAGACTCTCTTCTCTCCTGTTGAAATTGTGTTTATGTTTATGAATTTCAATGGCTTCCCTGTGTAATCGGACATGGTAATTGGATGTGTGGTCCAGCCTTTCAGTGTCTTGGAACAAAACGTTGTGTCCTGTTTGAGTGAGGCTCAACGCAAAGGTTTCTGCAGCCACCGACGGTCACGCGACGGGACAGCTGTTCCATCTTGGCGGCTGAAGTTCCAAAAACATAAGCCACAACTACTTGGATGGGAGACCTCCAAGGAATACCAGGGCCGGGAAGCAGAGGCAGGCAATAGCAAGCCTCCTCTCTGAAACATCCAAGCCCCACTAGGGGTCACCAGAAGCCAACCAGGACTTCCAGGCGCGCCCACACAGACACACACTCATCACAAAATTAAAAAAACAGGGACCCACATTTTACACCTACCTGTAAGGTCACGTACACGGAGCTAAGCGCGACGGCAACATCTGTCCCAGAGACGGCTTTAAGGTCTTTCCTCAGCATTTGCTCTGTCGTGAGTCCTGAGAGGAAGGGAGACCAGGCGTGAGGGGCGATTGCATTGGAGGAGAAGACGTGGGAGACCAGCAACCCAAGTGGAACAGGGACCAGGACTCAGCAGCAGGGCAGAGGCCTTGATTCACATGTCAAAGGTCCCCGGTTCAATCCCCTGCAGCTCCAGTTTTAAAGAACCAAGCAGTAGAGAAGAAGAGATTGGATTTTGTACCCCGCCCTTCACTACCCGAAGGCGTCTCAGAGCGGCTTACAATCTCCTTCCCCTTCCCCCTCCCCACAACAGACACCCTGTGCAGAGTGTTCCCTCTAAGCCGTGGAGTCTTGTGAGCAGAAATCCTACTTTGTGAGCTACTGGCATTAAAGTTGCGAGCGAGTGATTTGGCTGCTGCATAACTTAAGTTTGCTCTGGGGCCCTCCTTCCCAAGCTAAGACCAAAATGTGTGAGCCGGAGGCTAAAAAACTGTGAGCTGGCTCCCACTAACTCGGCTTAGAGGGAACACTGCCTGTGACGTAGGTGGAGCGGAGAGAGCTCTCTCGAGAACTGCTCCTGACAGAACAGCTCTGGAAAAAAAAAACTTGCGACTGACCCAAGGTCACACCGGCAGCCGCATGTAGAGGAGTGGGGAATCAAACCCGGTTCTCCCAGATTAGAGGCCGCGCTCCTAACCGCTACACCAAACTGGCTAGCTGATGTGAAAGACCTCAGCCTGAGACCCTGCGGAACCAAGGGGAGGGGCCCTGGGTCAGTGGCATAGCATCTAATTGGCATGCAGAAGGTCCCAGGTTCAGTCCCCGACATCTCCAGTTAAAAGGACCAGGCAGGAGGTGATGGGAAAGACCTCCACCTGAGACCCTGGAGAGCTGCAAAGAGGGGCCGTGGCTCAGTGGCAGAGCCTCTGCTTGGCACGCAGAAGGTCCCAGGTTCAATCCCCAGCAACTCCAGTCAAAAGGACCAGGCAGCAGATGATGTGAAAGACCTCCACCTGAGACCCTGGAGAGCTGTAAAGAGGGGCCATGGCTCCATGGTAGAGCATCTGCTTGGCATGCAGAAGGTCCCAGGTTCAGTCCCTGATATCTCCAGTCAAAAGGACCAGGCAGGAGGTGATGGCAAAGACCTCCGCCTGAGACCCTGGAGAGTTGTAAAGAGGGGCCGTGGCTCAGTGGTAGAACCTCTGCTTGGCATGCAGAAGGACCCAGGTTCAATCCCCGGCATCTCCAGTCAAAAGGACCAGGCAGGAGGTGATGGGAAAGACCTCCGCCTGAGACCCTGGAGAGTTGTAAAGAGGGGCTGTGGCTCAGTGGCAGAGCCTCTGCTTGACATGCAGAAGGTCCCAGGTTCAGTCCCCGGCATCTCCAGTTAAAAGGACCAGGCAGGAGGTGACGGGAGAGACCTCTGCCTGAGACACTGGACAGCTGTAAAGAGGGGCTGTGGCTCAGTGGCAGAGCCTCTGCTTGGCACGCAGAAGGTCCCAGGTTCAATCCCCGGCATCTCCAGTTAAAAGGACCAGGCAGGAGGTGACGGGAAAGACCTCCGCCTGAGACCCTGGAGAGTTGTAAAGAGGGGCCATGGCTCCATGGTAGAGCATCTGCTTGGCATGCAGAAGGTCCCAGGTTCAGTCCCTGATATCTCCAGTCAAAAGGACCAGGCAGGAGGTGATGGCAAAGACCTCCGCCTGAGACCCTGGAGAGTTGTAAAGAGGGGCCGTGGCTCAGTGGTAGAGCCTCTGCTTGGCATGCAGAAGGTCCCAGGTTCAATCCCCGGCATCTCCAGTCAAAAGGACCAGGCAGGAGGTGATGGGAAAGACCTCCGCCTGAGACCCTGGAGAGTTGTAAAGAGGGGCCATGGCTCAGTGGAAGAGCCTCTGCTTGGCATGCAGAAGGTCCCAGGTTCAGTCCCCGACAACTCCAGTTATAAAGGACCAGGCAGGAGGGGACGGGAAAGGCCTCTGCCTGAGACCCTGGAGAGCAGCTGCCAGGCTGAGTAGGCAATACTGAGTTTGGTGGAGCGAGGGTCTGATCCGGTATGAAGAGAAGAAGGGAGAAGAGATTGGATTTCTACCCCACCCTTCAGTCGGAGCCTCAGAGCGGCTTACAATCTCCTTTCCCTTCCCCTCCCCGCAACAGGAGATCGTCAGCCGCTCTGAGACTCCTTTGGGTAGTGAAGGGCGGGGTATAAATCCAAACTCTTCTTCTTCTCCTCCCCCTCTTGGGTCACTCCCCAGGAGGTCCCCTGAAGACCTCTGGTGTAGGGAGAACTCCTCACTCTGACCCTGTGCACAGCTGGAGGGGGGCACATCGATTTTCCCAGGGAGGTGGGGGTCCCATGGAATATGCCTTCGCTCTGTCGTCTGGAGACGATGCTCTTCGTCAGACGGGGACGTACCTGAGACGTCAAACTTGGCGTTCTGCAGGGCCTCGAATACGACGCCTCTCGGGGGCAGGTCCGGGAACTTGGATTCCAGGAGGGAAGCGAAACGGACGTCCTTGGGGGTCACTTTGCCAGCCTCGGGGGCCATGTTGACACAGTCGAGCACGATGGTGCCTGCGGAACCACAGCGCAAGGGCGTGAGCTGCGTTAAGCTGTGGCAATCATTTACTGGCTAGCTCCGCCTCCATTTTGCGGCAGCCATTTTGCGGCAGCCATTTTGTCGCTGCACCCATTACGCTGTGTCAGAATTCCACACATGCCCACAGGCTCAAAGAAAGGTTGGGGAACCCCTGGTTTAACGTATCGGGTCTAATACTTTACACTTTGCCTCAAGACCATGAAGAAGGAGGAGGAGGAGGAGGAGGAGATTGGATTAATATCCCACCCTTCACTACCCAAAGGAGTCTCAGAGCAGCTTACAAACTCCTTTCCCTTCCCCTCCCCACTAAAGATACCCTGTGAGGTAGGCGGGGCTGAGAGAGCTCTGAGAGAAACTGCCCTTGAGAGAACAGCTCTGAGAGAACTTATGACTGACCCAACGTCACACCCGCAGCTGCATGTGACAGAGAGGGGAATGAAACCTGGTTCTCCCAGATCAGAGTCCATGCTCTTAACCACTACACCAAACTGGAAGAAGAAGAAGAGGAGGAGGAGGAGGAAGAAGAGGAGGAGGAGGAGATTGGATTTATAGCCAGTTTGGTGTAGTGGTTAAGTGCACGGACTCTAATCTGGGAGAACCGGATTTGATTCCCCACTCCTCCACTTGCACCTGGCTGGATGACCTTGGGCAAGCCATAGTTCTGATAAGAGCTGTCCTTGAAAAAGAGCAGTTTCTGTCAAGAGCTCTCTCAGCTCCACCAACCTCACAGGGTGTCTGTTGTGGGGAGGGGGAGGGAAGGGAGTTTGTCAGCCGCTCTGAGACAACTTTGGGTAGTGAAGGGCGGGGTATAAATCCAGTCTCTTCTTCTCTTCTTTTATACCCTGCCCTTTACTATCCAGAGAAGTCTCCGAGCGGTTTACAATCTCCTTTCCCTTCCCCTCCCCACAACAGACACCCTGCGAGGCAGGCGGGGCTGAGAGAGCTCTCTCGAGACCTGCCCTTGAGAGAACAGCTCTGAGAGAACTTGTGACTGACCCAAGGTCTCCCCAGCAGCTGCATGTGAAGGACTGGGGAATCAAACCTGGTCCTCCCAGATTAGAGTCTGCGCTCCTAACCACCACCCTGAACTGGTGAGGAAGAGACTGGCTCATGTGCCAAACAGCAACTGTGAAGAACTAAATGAGGGCCGGGAGGGAGGGGAGGACCGAACTTGCAAGTCATTGCAGGAACCGCCCCGTTTTGCTCTTGCCAAGAGCTGCACAGCTGAGATATCTCAGCTGGACTGGATAGAGGGAGGGGTCACATGTCAACAGTTTCCCCTAAGGATAAAAGCCAAAGGGGTGGTGGGGGGAGAGACACAGCACGCACCTTTTGGGCAAGGATTTCCCTCCACCTTTTGGAACCTGAGTAAATTTCGGCTGATTTAAGAACATAAGAGAAGCCAATGTTGGATCAGGCCAATGGCCCATCTAGTCCAACTCTCTGTCACACAGCGGCCAAAAATACCAGGTGCCCTCAGGAGGTCCAGCAGTGGGGCCAGAGCTGCCCTTTTTCAAGAGAGAGCTCTGACAGAACTGTGGCTTGCCCAAGGTCATCCAGCAGCTGCAAGTGGAGGAGTGGGGAATCAAAGCCGGTTCTCCCAGATTTGAGTCTGTGCACTTAACCACTACAGCAAACTGAAGAAGAAGGAGGAGGAAGAGGAGGAGGAATAGAAATACTGTTGAGAAAATAAAGGAATAATTTTCTGGGCAGGAGGATTGATGAACTTTCTGCTGGCGGGGAGCTGGGAAACACAGGTCTCAGCGGCTGCATTCTTCCTGCCCGCGGGGGATAAGGAAGGGTTCAGACCAGCGCGGGTAGCCGCGGGTCCCACTGCGAGTCCAAAAGAGTGCAAACCAGCTGTCTCTTTCCCGCGGGTCACCACTGTCCTTACCGTACAGGAGGGCTGCCGTGGTCCGGTCCAAAACCTCTACCGGGCCCTGAAAGATCTTCTCCGTCACCAGCGTGGCGCACGACCCCACCAATTCCGACGTGGTTCTGCACGGAGGGCCCCTCTCCCGCTCCAGGGGTCGATGGTCTATCACCTCGACGACCGCCTCTTCCAGGCCTGCATCCTGGCTGCAGAAAGGCAACGAAGATATGCAGATGAGTTCCCTGGCACAGAAGGCCCTGCCCTTGTTATGGGACTCATGAAACTGCCCCATAAGAACGTACAAAGATACCTGCTGGATCAGACCAGTGATCCATCTAGTCCAGCCTCCTGTCTCACACAATGGCCAACCAGTTCCTCTGCAGGGCCAAAAACAGGACAGAGAGGCCAAGGCCTTCCCCTGAGAAGATCAAAAGAGCCCTGCTGGGTCAGACCAACAGTCCATCTAGTCCAGCCTCCAGGCTTGCACAGGGGCCAGACAGTTCCTCTGGACGGCAAACAACAGGGCAGAGAGGCTGAGACCTTCCCCCGAGAAGAACATCAGAAGAGCCCTGCTGGATCAGGCCAGTGAGGGTCCATCTAGCCCAGCATCCTGTCTCACACAGGGGCCAACCAGTTCCTCTGGAGGGCCAGCAACAGGGCAGAGAGGCCAAGGCCTTCCCCTGAGAAGAATTTCAGAAGAGCCCTGCTGGATCAGACCAGTGAGGGTCCATCCAGTCCAGCATCCCATCTCACACAGTGGCCTCAACCAGTTCCTCTGGAGAGCCAGCAACAGGGCAGAGAGGCTGAGGCCTTCCCCTGAGAAGAACCTCAGAAGAGCCCTGCTGGATCAAACCAGTGAGGGTCCATCCAGTCCAGCATCCCATCTCACACAGTGGCCTCAACCAGTTCCTCTGGAGGGCCATCAAACAGGGCACAGAGGCTGAGGCCTTCCCCTGAGAAGAGTATCAGAAGAGCCCTGCTGGATCAGACCAGTGAGGGTCCATCTAGTCTAGCATCCCGTCTCACACAGCGGCCTCAACCAGTTCCTCTGGAGGGCCAACAACAGGGCAGAGAGGCCGAGGCCTTCCCCTGAGAAGAACATCAGAAGAGCCCTGCTGGATCAGACCAGTGAAGGTCCATCTTGTCCAGCATCCTGTCTCACACAGGGGCCAACCAGTTCTTCTGGAGGGCCAACGAACAGGGCACAGAGGCCGAGGCCTTCCCCTGATGTTGCCTCCTGGATTTGGGATTCAGAGGATTAGTGCCTCCAAATGTGGAGGTTTCCCTCAGCCACACAGACTTCTCCTCCGTGAATCTATCTAATCCCCTCTTAAACCTGTTTATTCCTGCGTCCATCACTACCGCCTCTGGCGGCGAATTCCGCATTTTTGTTTTTTAAAAGCTGGCATTACTGTTTAATTCTATCGTATTGAAACAGAATACGTCAAAATACAAAGCTAACACATAAGCACGTTAGAAGCACAAAGAATTCCTGAATTACGAATCATTTAAATGATCTGAGGATACATTATACAGCACACTCGCTATAACGTCTTATCAAAATTATCCAGCCGTATTGCAATTAAAAATGCGCTTATACAAATAGCAAGTCAGATCGACATTGATATATTAATCAATTATTGTGGTAGAATAATAAAACCGATAACATTGAGTAATACACTTTATCAGGTGAAGGGCAACCCGACAATTTTTAACCTTCCATTCTTCTTTGATAAAGAATAGAATACGATAGAATTCATAACCACTGTTGAAATTGTTAACCAGGGAGGTGGGTATGTATTATTTCTCAGTTAGGAAATCCAAGATGGGTTCCCATTTATCCATAAACGATGGTGTGACTGATGTAGTATTTATTTTGTTAGCGACCCAGTCCATTAGGAGCTGGTCCCCTAGTTTTCGAAACCAGAGCTGAATGGTGGCTGGATATGACATCTTTCCAGCAGGCAGCAACGGATGTTCACGCAGAAAAATATCAAAATATCCAAAGTTGCCTTATAGTTGTTTTTTCCTATATGTACTGGCCAGTGTCCCAGAAAGAAGTTCTCAGGAGAGACTGGCATGTCTATGTCCATAATAACTTTGACATACTTCTGAATTTCCTTCCAAAAAGCGTTTATTGTATCACACTGCCACCAACAGTAGGCAAACGTGCCCACTTGTTGGCAGCCTTTCCAGCACAGAGGAGAATTTATTGAACTCATATGTGAGGGGGTTTTTTTGTGGTGTAAGGTACCAGCGTGCCATAAGTTTCAAGTTC
Organism: Gekko gecko; assembly: GCA_029375565.1. Taxonomy (NCBI): domain Eukaryota; kingdom Metazoa; phylum Chordata; class Lepidosauria; order Squamata; family Gekkonidae; genus Gekko; species Gekko gecko. Next base: position 12,006,449 of record JAPDNY010000001.1, on the reverse strand, counting down.
TGTAATTCCACGGGCACTGATTGGGGGAGCGAATTCTGCATTTTAATCCCTCTCAGCGTAAAGTAGTATCTCCTTTTGTCCATCTTGAACCTACCGCCCGTCAGCTACACTGGATGCCCTCGAGTTCTAGCGTTTTCAGGGAAGGAGAAAAAGGTCTCTCTGTCCACCCTCTCCTCCCCATGCGCCCTACTGGCTTCCGTTCAGATATCCCACGTCCGTGGCCTACCTTGGCAGGACATGGTGGTCCACCAGCGTCAGAGAGAGAAGCCCGGCTCGGTGGAGGGCGAGAAGGTCGATCTCGTCCCGGAAGATGATGGAGCTCTCGGGGATGCGCTGTTCCTTGAGGAGGAAGGTGCTCTCTGTCCGCAGGGGGAAGTCGGAGCGAGGGATGTTGAGGACTGGGACGAAGGCGGCCCTCGGCTCTGGAGACACCTGTGGGACACCACAAAGGTCAGAGCCTTTTTTATATAACCTGGGACGGTACATTGCACGCACGGAATTCTGAGAATGGCAACTCTCAATTTTCAAAAAAGCTGGTTCCTAGTCCCATTTCTGCCTAAGTGCCTAGGAAGCATGGGACTTCTGATCACCCCCCCCCCAAACCAAGGAAAAACACAATGTCCAGTTCAGGGTCCTCACCGGGGTACCCGCGGGTTTCACAGTGCCCGTCGACAGCTTTCCGGGTGCCTGCCCAGGCCCGGGTGGGGCTTCCGCCCAGCAAAGCTTCTGACTGGCCACTGGAGACTTGCTTGGCTGTGTGGATGTGAACAAGATGCAATTTAACAAGGATAAGTGCCGAGTTCTAGAGCTGGGTAACAAAAATGAGGAACATGCCTACTGGGTGGGGGATACACTTCTGGGTAGCAGTGTGTGTGAACAAGATCTCGGGGTACGGGTGGCCCGTAAGTTAAATATGAGCAGCCGCTGTGATGCGGCGACGAAAAAGGCTAACGCGATCTTGGGGTGTCTCAACAGAGGCATGACATCCAAATCGCGAGAATGTCATGGTCCCGGTGTACACTGCATTGGTCAGGCCACACCTGGAGTCCCGTACGCAGTTCTGGAGGCCTCATTTCAAAAAAGGATGTGGACGGAATGGAGCGCGTGCAGAGGAGAGTGATGAGGACGATCGGGGGGCCTGGAGACCAAGAAGCCCTACGAGGAAAGGCCGAGGGGCTGGGGAAGGTTCAGTCTGGAGAAGAGGAGGTGGAGGGGGGGACAGGATGGCTCTCTCTTGAAGTCTTGGAAGGGCCGTCATGTAGAGGAGGAGCAGGGAGCTGTTCCCGTTGGCAGCAGAGGAGAGGGCTCGCAAGGACGGGTTGAAATTAAGAGCGGGAAGGTACCTGCTGGATCTTAGGAAAAACTTTTTCACAGTAAGTGTTATTATGCCACAGTGGAATCAACTGCCTCGGGAGCTCCCTGGCCGTCTTCAAGCAGCGGCTGGACAAATCCTTGTCAGGGATGCTTGAATCTGATCCTGCCTTGAGCAGGGGGTTGGACTAGATGGCCTCTAGGACCCCCTTCCAACTCTGTGGTTCTACGAGTCTATGAGAGACGTTGCTTTAGCAGTAGGTGCCACCCCGACACAACACGGAGATGTGTGTGACCGAAGAGAAGCTGCGGCAGCCATTTTGTAGCTGGGCCTGCCTTCCCGCGGCAGCCATTTTGTAGCAGTGATTATTTGGCCGCACCCGCCACGCTGTGTTGGAATTCCAAAGACGCCTCCAGGGTGAAAAAAGTTTGGGGACCCCGGTCTAGTTAAGACTGTGTCGTAGGCCTGGGAAGCCCTGGATTCAAATCCTTACTCAGCCATGGAGGTTGCTGGGTAACCTTGAGCTAGTCTTCGTTGTTCTTTCTACAATGAAATTCGTACTGCCCTTATCGCCCCATTACTTAAGCACTGCCCTGACACCTCCGTCTCTGGGATCATTAACACACTTCTCTCTGATGTGAGTATAGAGACCACCCGGAAAGCTGCTAACATTCTGCTCCCAAGCAAGATGAAGAAGAAGAAGAAGAAGAAGAAGAGGAGGGAGGAGGAGGAGGAGGAGGAGGGGGGTTGGCTTTATACCCCGCCCTTCACTACCCAAAGGTGTCTCTGAGCAGCTTACAAACCCCTTTCCTTTCCCCTCCCCACCAACAGACACCCTGTGAGGTCGGCGGGGCTGAGAGAGCTCTGACAGAAACTGCTCTTTTTCAAGAACAGCTCTTATCGGAACTACGGCTTGCCCAAGGTCATCCAGCAGCTGCAAGGGGAGGAGTGGGGGAATCAAACCCAGCTCTCCCAGATCAGAGTCCGTGCACTTCACCACTACACCAAACTGGCACCGAATTGTGTCCTATATATATATTTCCCAACTTAATGTGGAAGATAGTAGCTGACTGTATTCTATATCTATATTTTTATGTAGTTAGGTTAGAAATTGCTGTATTTGTATTAGTATTAGTTCTAATTACTTTCATACACTTTTATATTTGTATGCCTTAATTTTTTTTATTTTACCAGACTATGGTCATTCTTTTTCTTACTTATTTGTATTCTGGTCACGGACTGTAAATAAAGTAAAGTAATCTTGAGCTAGTCTCTCTCTCTCTCTCTCTCTCTCTCTCTCTCTCTCTCTCTCTCTCTCTCTCTCTCTCTCTCTCTCTCTCTCTCCTAACCCACCTTGCAGGGTTGTTGTGACAATAAAATGGGGGAGAGGAGGAGGCTGAAAACCACCCAGAACTCCTTTTTGAAGGAAGGGCAGGGTTTTGAAAAGGAATGTAACTGAAACCAGAAACTCCCAGTGAAGGAAAGGGAAGATCGTCGGAGCATTCCCCCAGCTGCGCAGAAGCCAGAAGGTCACCGGAAACAGAGGCCCAGAAAAGCACCAACCTTTGCGAAGAAGTAAGCGAGGGCCAGAGCAGACACCATGGAGTCCAGATCACACGATTCGTTCCCCAGCACCACGTGGACGTCCCTGCGGTTCCGGAGACATTCCTGTCGAGGGAGAAGAAAAGGAACGCAACAGTCCGTGGGGGAAAGCACACCAGGGGAGACGGGAGGGATTTGGAAGTCCGGCTTGGAGAAATCTGGTGGGCATCACAGGCAATTTCAGCATCACCTTGTACCCCAAGTGGAGGGTTAACCCCCCCTCCCCGACTGGAGCCATTTTCACAAACAGAATGCAGAAAAGGAAAATGGGTCACATAAAGAGCTCACTTCCCAGCCAGATCAGCCCTGTTCATGCATTTTTGAGGGAAAAAAGAGGAAAGGAGAAGTCATAAGAATGTCAGAAGAGCCCTGCTGGATCAGACGAGTGAGGGTCCAACTAGCCCAGCATCCCGTCTCACACGGTGGCCGACCAGTTTCTCTGGAGGGCCAGCAACAGGGCAGAGAGGCCGAAATGAAACTGCTTTATCCACTATACAAAGAAAAAGAATTGCTTTGTTATTATTTGCAGCCAAAACAACCATAGCTTCAAATTGGAAGTTGGAAATTAAACCATCCCTAGACTTATGGAACATCTATACAATGGAAAAAAAAGATCCGACATAATGAACCCAACAAAATCTACTGGCGAACATAGTGAATTTACAATGATACGGCTACCGATCTTAACCCATCCAGTTTCTCAAGGAACAATACCGGAGATAAATAGACACTCTTCATTTGCGGTAAATGTTGATGTCAACACTAAGCTTACGAAAAATGCTCTCTTTTATGCTGTTAAGTTTATATATACTTATCCTGCAAACGATTGTTATTACTTGTTATTGGAATTCTGAAAATTGAGTAAATATTACTGGGGGGAAATAAACAGGGCAGAGGCGCCGTGGCCTTGCTAAGAAAGTAGAGCCCTGCTGGGTCAGACCAGGGAGGGTCCATCTAGTCCAGCCTCCCGTCTCACACAGTGGCCAGCCAGTTCCTCTGGAGGGCCAACAAACAGGGCAGAGAGGCCAAGGCCTTCCTCTGATAAGAACCCCAGAAGAGCCCTGCTGGGTCAGACCAGGGAGGGTCCATCCAGTCCAGCCTCCCGTCTCACACAGGGGCCAGCCAGTTCCTCTGGAGGGCCAATCAACAGGGCAGAGAGGCCAAGGCCTTCCCCTGAGAAGGACACCAGAAGAGCCCTGCTGGGTCAGACCAGGGAGGGTCCATCCAGTCCAGCCTCCTGTCTCACACAGTGGCCAGCCAGCTCCTCTGGAGGGCAACAACAGGGCAGAGAGGCCGAGGCCTTCCCCTGAGAAGGACATCAGAAGAGCCCTGCTGGGTCAGACCAGGGAGGGTCCATCCAGTCCAGCCTCCCATCTCACACAGGGGCCAACCAGTTCCTCTGGAGGGCCATCAACAGGGCAGAGAGGCCAAGGCCTTCCCCTGAGAAGAACACCAGAAGAGCCCTGCTGGGTCAGACCAGGGAGGGTCCATCCAGTCCAGCCTCCTGTCTCACACAGTGGCCAGCCAGCTCCTCTGGAGGGCAACAAACAGGGCAGAGAGGCCGAGGCCTTCCCCTGAGAAGGACATCAGAAGAGCCCTGCTGGGTCAGACCAGGGAGGGTCCATCCAGTCCAGCCTCCCATCTCACACAGGGGCCAACCAGTTCCTCTGGAGGGCCATCAACAGGGCAGAGAGGCTGAGGCCTTCCCCTGAGAAGGACATCAGAAGAGCCCTGCTGGATCAGACCAGGGAGGGTCCATCCAGTCCAGCCTCCCCATCTCACACAGGGGCCAACCAGTTCCTCTGGAGGGCAACAACAGGGCAGAGAGGCCGAGGCCTTCCCCTGAGAAGGACATCAGAAGAGCCCTGCTGGGTCAGACCAGGGAGGGTCTATCCAGTCCAGCCTCCCATCTCACACAGGGGCCAACCAGTTCCTCTGGAGGGCCATCAAACAGGGCAGAGAGGCCAAGGCCTTCCCCTGAGAAGGACACCAGAAGAGCCCTGCTGGGTCAGACCAGGGAGGGTCCATCCAGTCCAGCCTCCCTGTCTCACACAGTGGCCAGCCAGTTCCTCTGGAGGGCCAGCAACAAGGCAGAGAGGCCGAGGCCTTCCCCTGAGAAGGACATCAGAAGAGCCCTGCTGGGTCAGACCAGGGAGGGTCCATCTAGTCCAGCATCCCCATTCCACACAGTGGCCAACCAGTTCCTCTGGAGGGCCAATCAACAGGGCAGAGAGGCCGAGGACTTCCCCTGAGAAGAACATTGGAAGAGCCCTGCTGGGTCAGACCAGTGAGGGTCCATCCAGTCCAGCATCCTGTCTCACTCAATGGCCCAGCCAGTTCCTCTGGAGGGCCAACAACAGGGCAGAGAGGCTGAGGCCTTCCCCTGATGTAGTCTCCTGGCACTGCCTCTGAACATGGAGGTTTCCTTTAGTGGCTACTGATAGACCTATTTGCCCCATGAATCTTTTCAGTCCCCTTTCCAATCCCCTTTCCAATCCCCGTGGCCATCATGACACCCCCTGGCAGCGAATTCCGCATTTAATCACTCTCCATGTGGGGGCAGTCTCCTCAGAGGAGACTGCAGTTTCAGTATAGAAGGGGGACAGAGTATTGGGGGGTGGTACTCAAGGGTCTGATCCCTACTTTGGTCCCACTTCAAAACCTGTGGGACCTCCCTGGCCTCTTGAAAGGACTGTACCATCATGGAGGCCTGTACCACGTGCCTTTCTGAACTTCAGAATAGACATCCAAAATAGACACCACAGGAGGTGGTGGCAGCTACAAGCATGGGCAGTTTCAAGAGGGAATTAGATAAACATATGGAGCAGAAGTCCATCAGTGGCCATTAGCCACAAGGTCTAGATAGGAACTCTCGGTCTGGGGCAAGGGATGCTCTGTCTTCTTGATGCTTGGGGTGGGGGGCAACAGTGGGAGGGCTTCTGGTGTCCTGGCCCCACTGCTGGACCTCCTGATGGCACCTGGTATTTCTGGCCACTGCGTGACACAGAGTGTTGGACTAGATGGGCCATTGGCCTGATCCAACATTGGCTTCTCTTATGTTCTTATGACACCAGAGGTAGGGCGAGGCCTTTCGACATCCGCAAATGCCTACGGATCTTGGAGAAAAGCCGTCAGAACAGCATGGCTTTCCTCTATGGGATCCGTTCTGCATGCCCTTCGGGAACCCTCGGAAAGGCCTCCCCCTCCTCGCCCTCTCTGCACCCCCCCCTTCCGCGCACGCAGGTGCTCAGAGGCAACGGCCCCCGTTTCCCAGAGACGGTAAAATGTCCGCCTCCATTTGCCAAAGTGCCCGGGCAGATAAGCCAGCGCCGGATAATTGATTGTGATAGAAACCGACTGACCCCGAGCCGCATTACGGCCGGAGAAAGCAGCGGCGTATGACCGCGAGGGAAGATGGAAATTAAAATTAGAGGTGGGGGGAAGGGGGAGGAAATCAAACAGAGAGAGAGAGAGAGAGAGAGAGAGAAAGAGAAAGCGCAAGCCATTTGCACTGAAAGGCACTCCAGGGCCTCCGGGAAAAAGAAGCCCTTTGAGGAAATTCACGGGCAAGGTAGTCGGAAGTGGTTTGTATTTTTTCAAATGCATTAGCGTAAGTGCACGGGCCATCTCCGCCGCCCCCCTCCCCCCGCACTGCGTACCCTCCACACTCCCAGATGGCATTAGGAAGGCCTACCTCGCAAAGCTGTCGTGAGGGTTGGCATGTTTGTATGTGAATTTTTATCTATTTCAATTTTTTCTAAGCTGCCTTGGGGCTGGAAGAAGAAGAAGAAGAGGAGGAGGAGGACGAGGACGAGGAGACTGGATTTATACCCCGCCCTTCACTACCCAAAGGAGTCTCAGAGCGGCTTACGAACTCCAAACACAATCTGAGAATGGGAACAGGAAAAAGAAGAAGAAGAGGAGGAGGAGGAGGAGGAGGAGACTGGATTTATACCCCACCCTTCACTACCCAAAGGCATCTCAGAGCGGCTTACAAACTCCTTTCCCTTCCCCTCCCCACAACAGACACCCTGTGAGGTCAGTGGGGCTGGGAGAGCTCTTTTGAGGACTGCTCCCGAGAGAACAGCTCCGAGAAGACTTGTGACTGGCCCAAGGTCACACCAGCAGCTGCACATGGAGGAGTGGGGGAATCAAACCCGGTTCTCCCAGATTAGAGTCCACGCTCTTAGCCACTACACCAAACTGGCATGGAGAAAAACAGGAGAAATATGACGTCAATAATCCTTTCCTGGGAGTTCAGATCGCAGGGAGAGGCCCTCCGGACTGTACCATCGATGAAAGAAACTTGTCTGTGAACAAGCCTCCCCAGGACGGCGCACCCGTCTCCCCATGCTTTCCATCTTTAGAAGGCAGTCGGATTTGACGGATTTATTTAGGACTGTATTTGGTTAAGTTCACTAACAGTCCCGGCCCTCGCCTGTGAGATCTCAGAAGCTAAGCAGGGTCGGCCCTGGCTGGTATTTCAAAGGGAGACCTCCAAGGAATACTAGGGCCATGACACACAGGCAGGCAATGGCAAACCACCTCTGAAACGCCTTAAAAACAAGTCTAGCTCACCACCTAGTGGTGCATAACGCTAAAGGAGCTAGAACTTCCGACTGCCAGACAATCCTAGGATCTCCTGGCTATGCTACACACACTGCCATACGATAATTATAATTATACTAACAGTTCTGCATTGTGGCTCTCAATGCTGGCGTTCGTGGTTTTAGTGTTATTTTCATTTTACGTATTTTATCCACCTTGAGCTCAGGAAGGAAGGCAGGAAGGAGGCTAATGAGCGGTTTTAAATGAATGAATGAATGAATGCGAACAATCAGACCCATCTGCTGATTGTATTCACACAAAAAGGGAACCCCCATTGCTCACCCTGGCTCCTGTACAGCCCCCTACAAGCATACCAGTCCAACCCGTCACTTGGGTGGGGTAGCGTAGTTAGTGAACCAGCCCTGAACCTGAGTCGGGAGAAAGGAGCTGCTTTGTCAATACCTTCGGACCATTTTGATTTGCCTTATACGAAATCAGACCATTCGTCCATATAGTCTGCGCAAGAGGTCTTCAACACGGTGCCCACTAACACCTTTCCTGCTGCTCACCAAATGTTCCCGGAAAGTGTGTGGGACCACGTGGCGCTCGTAGCCATCAGGGGGGAAAGTGAGGGAGAATAAAACGAACACTGTGGTGCCGGCGGCCACTAAAACAACGTTATTTTACTCTACCTAGCCAATGGCCTACCTGAGGGACCGCCTTTCCCCATATGTCCCTGTCAAGACCCCAACGGGTCGCCGCCTTCCGCTGCCACCACCCTGGACTTACGATCCCTTGAGAAGGCCCAGGATACCCTCTCAAGCCCAACCAAAATGCCGCTTTTATAGCTGAGAAAACACAGGCGTGATGACCAGGCAGAGAATAAAACAATGGTTTATTAAAAACAATACTGGGGCAAGGCAAATAAGGCAAGGCGCTTTAAAGGTATAACAGTGCTTAAAGGAAAAATAATCAGACTAACTACTTCACTTTAACTGTTACGACTAACTACTTCACTTTAACTGTTACTACTTCAGGCCTACCCATCTATAAACCAGGCTTGTCCTGTATTCACTCTCCCATGAGGGAACTTTTTCCCAGACCAGTCTCCTCAGTTCACTCCTGTGTGAGGCAAGACGGCAGAGAAAAGAACCGTTTCCTTACAGCACACAGAGGCCGATTTCTCACACGGCACTTACCACTGGTTTTCCTTGGAGTTTTCTGCCCCAGATCGTTTTTGTCAATTTCACACTGTAGCCGTCTGCCCCGGATCCGCTCTGGGGGTTTCATTTTCCCATTACAGCCTTGGCGTGGCTTCCTGCAACATTCCTATGCTTCTGTTGTGTGGTTTGCTTTGCATTTGAGTACAGTGATTTAAAGGGCAAAAGTACACAGTTCGCCTTCAGGCTCCTTCAAGTAAATGTACAGCTCCCAACTGCAGCTTAGCAGAACAAGGTGAATTGTTTGTGAAGATACATCTGAAATAAATTTCTTGTATTTGTGAAACTGTTGTCTTCCTCATTCAATGGTGCAGGAGAAAATAAACCGGAACAGGGACCACAGAAAAATAACTGGGGGTGGGTTTGAATTGTTGCACATGTTTCTGCAGGTTGGGTTGGGAAAGGGTTAAGGAACGTGGGTGGAGATCAAGAAATCCTGCAGTTAACATAGAGGGGGAAGGTGGGCGGGTTTGATTTGATGCGGGGCAACAGGAAACTCCTGGGAATCAAGGATCATGCTGATCTGGAGAAAATGGGGGGAAGCTCCAGACCAAAAGCCAGCCCCGGGACAAATGGTGTGAAATTGACAAAATGCAACGGATGAAACAGAGGATTGACCCCGGCACAAGACTTTGTGTGAAATCGCCCAGAGTGTATCACAGTCCCCTTCAGTTTAGCTCTGTGAGAGGAAAGAACACCATTTTCCTCAGCTAACAGCTTAAGTCAGAATCTCCTCACAAAGTATGTAACAGTCTCTTCACAGAATCTCTGTACACTGATTGGCTACAACCATTGCTAAGCCTTATGGGGAATGTAGGCTATCTCCTTTCTACTGCCACACAGGTCTCTCTTAGGCCCAGGCCGCACCAGGCCTTGCTCCCAGGCCTACACAGATCTCCAGAGGCCTACACATATCATGACAATCCCACAGAGAGCACTGAGGTCAGGGTCACAAAATCGCCTGACTGTCCCTGGCCCAAAAGACGCCCGATTGGCCGTCACCAGAGCCAGGGGCTTCTCAGTGGCGGCTCCACACTGGTGGAATGAGCTCCCGGAAGACATCAGGGCCCTGCGGGACCCCTTACAATTCCGCAGGGCCTGTAAAACGGAGCTCTTCCACCAGGCCTTCGATTAGGAGCCACCACTGACGAATGAGCTATTAACGACTTGACTGTTAAGGCCTCCGTGCTGCGCATTCAGAACAACTTTGGTCACCAAATTAGAACCTATAAAACACATCAGCAACCCAAAGATGGTGTTAATTCCTCCCCCCCATTGGCACCACTGGTCTCACAGGGAGGTGGGGGGCAGGAGTGCCAGAAAGATGGTGTCGTCGCTGTCCTCAGCCAAATGCCTGGCAGAACATCTCTGCCTCACAGGCCCCTTTTCCCTTTGTGTGTTTTCCCTTGTGTGTCTGTCTCCGCCTCCTGTGGCAGACATGTTGAATATGGCTCCGCCTCCTGTGGCAGCCATGTTGGGGTTCTACCCACCACCCTGTGTTAGAATCCCAAAGGTGCCCACAGGCTTAAAAAGGTTGAAGACCCCCCCGGTGGTCTCCTCAGACTGGCTCTCCAAGGTCTCAGGGAGAGGCCTTTCACATCCAATGAAGTTAATGGGCAGTAGGTTCGAGACGGAGAAAAGGAAATACTACTTTAGACAGGGAGTGATTAAAATGTGGAATTCGCTGCCAAAGGATGTAATGGAGGCCACAGGAATGAACAGCTTTAAAAGGGGATTAGACAGATTCATGGAGGATAGGTCTCATCAATGGTTACTAGCCATGGTGACTGAGGGGAACCTCCACATTCAGAGGCACCAATCCTCTGAATCCCAGAGCCATGAGGCAACATCAGGGGAAGGCCTCAGATAGACCCCCAATGGTCTGATCCAACAGGGCTCTTCCAATGTTCTTATGAAGGCCTTGGCCTCCATGCCGTTGATGGACCTCCAGAGGAACTGGTTGGCCAGTGAGTGAGACAGGATGTTGGACTAGATGGACCACTGGTCGGATCCAACAGGGCTCTTCCAATGTTCTTATGAAGGCCTCGGCCTCCATGCCCTGTTGATGGACCTCCAGAGGAACTGGTTGGCCAATGAGTGAGACAGGATGTTGGACTAGATGGACCACTGGTCTGATCCAGCAGGGCTCTTCCAATGTTCTTATGAAGTCCTCAGCCTCCATGCCCTGTTGATGGACCTCCAGAGGAACTGGTTGGCCCCTGTGTGAGACAGGATGCTGGACTAGATGGACCCTCACTGGCCTGATTCAGCAGGGCTCTTCCGATGTTCTTATGAAGGCCTCAGCCTCCGTGCCCTGTTGATGGACCTCCAGAGGAACTGGTTGGCCAATGAGTGAGACAGGATGCTGGACTAGATAGACCACTAGTCTGATTATCATCGCCCACTGCCTGATCCTTTCAATTGGAGATGTCGGGGATTGAACTTGGGACCTGCCGTGTGCCAAGGAGATGCTCTGCCACACAGCCGTGGCCTCCAGGCCAAAATGTTCTCCCATCCTTTGCCACCTTAGGGCTCGGGGCTCCACCAACTGGCCAGGCTGGTTTCACTCAGTGAACACGACACAAACGATTCTTAAAAAGAAAGAAAACGGCAAACAAGCCAGAGCTCCTGGGTTTTGACAGCGTGCCCAGCGCAGATGGATGTTTCTCGGCAAGGCCTTATTTATTTTCCCGGGGACGGCAAACAGAACGGTGATTGTGAAGAGGCCAACGGAGGCCTGCCCGGTCCCCCCCTCTCCCATCCCCATCTGCTCCCATCTTCAGCACCGCAAATGTCTGCGCCGTTTTGCAGAGGAACAAAAGGCCCGAGGGGCTTACCGTTTATTAAAACGCGTCCAGCCCACCTTGGATGGCCCAAGCTAGCCCGCGTTCGTCAGATCTCGGAAGCTAAGCAGGGGGAGCCCTGGTTAGTATTTGGCTGGGAGGCCATCAAGGAAGTCCGGGGTTGCTACGCAGAGGCAGGCAAGGGCGAACTGCCTGTGAACTTCTCTTGCCTTGGAAACCCTACAGGGTCACCATAAGTCGGCTGGGACTTGATGGCACTTCCCACCCCCACCTGCATCCTCCTGGACTGAATCGAGACCTAGGTTTCCTGACTCGTCACTACCCCTCTGCATACCACACCTAATAAGCGAAAACGGCTGTGGAATACAGCCTGGGCCCCGGCGATGCAAATACAGCAATCGACGGCAAAATCAAAAATGTAAGAACAATTAGCAGTCTTCAAGTATTTGAAGGCTGTCATGTAGAAGACGGAGCAGATCTATTCTCTCTTGCTCCAGATTGCAAGACTAGATCTAATGGGTGGAAATGACAAGGGAGTTGTTACCGGCTAAATATCAGGAGAAACCTCCTAACTGTAAGAGTGGTTGAGCAGTGGGACAGACTGCCTCGGGAGGTGGTGAAGGCTCCTTCGCTGGACGTTTTCAAGCGGAGACTGGATGACCATCTTCTGGGTATGTTGAAGGTATGTAGGTATGTAGAGCTCTCTTTCGGCTATGCTCCTGCAGAGTGCAGGGGGTTGGACTAGATGACCTGCAAGGTCCCTTCCAACTCTAACGTTCTATGATTCTAGCTCAACTTATCTCCTTGCAAAAACGAGCCCTCTCATCCATTGTTTGCGGCTCTGGGAGTAAATGTTTCTGATAATTGAGCCTGATACCCATCGCGCTTTACTAATTCATGAAGAGTCGGGGACTGACCACACCAATCCCAAGCAGTGTTCCTTCTAAGCTGAGTTAGTGCGGGCCGGCTCACACTTTTTTAGCCTCCGGCTCACATATTTTTTGTCTTCGCTCAGGAAGGAGGGCTCCAGAGCAAAGTAATTTACGCAGCGGGCAAATTGCTCGCTCACGGCTTTAATGCCGGTGGCTCCCAAAGTAGAATCCTTGCTCGCAAGACTCCACAGCTTAGAGGAAGCATCGACCGTAAGTGGGTTACTCTTCTGATGGGGTATTGCGAGGGGAAGGGAGGGGCCGTGGCTTGGCATGCAGAAGGTCCCAGGCTCAAAAACTAGAAGTTCCAGTTTAAAAGGACCACACAGTAGCTGATGTGAAAGACCTCAGCCTAAGACCCTAGAGGGCTTTGGAGAGGCAGGGCTTTCGTCAGTCACTGCTCACTTTCTTCAAATACATCTTGAATTTGAGTCCGTCTGTCCTATATATTGGAGAGTGGAGTGATTTCGGATGCCAAATGACATGATTAGATATGATATACAGAGGGGTAGTGGGCGTGAAGCTCAAAGACAAATGCGTCCTCCTGGACCGAATCGAGACCTCGGTTTCTTGTCTCATTACTACCCCTCTGCATATCACACCTAATCCAATCACGCTTGCTACTGTCATTTGGCATCTGGATTCACTCCGCTCTCCCAAGATAGAAGGCCGGATGGACTCACATTCTAGCTGTATTTGAAGAAGTGAGCCGTGACTCCCGAACGCTCATCCCCTGCCACAAATTTGGCAAGTCTTGAAGGTGCTACTGAACTCTGGCTCTTTTCTGCCAAACTAATCAATTTGACGGACCACCAGGAGGACGGTACCCCTAGCTGCCATCATCACCCTTTTAAAAAAATCCCTCGGTTCTTTTAACACCAAGAGGAAAGGCAGGATTTAACCGTTTTAATGAATAAAATACTTAAAGAATGAATACGCTTTCTACAGCCTCACGTCAGCTGCTTCAAGAGCTTCCACACTGACATCTGGGGGTCCCCCACCTTTTCAAGCCTCCGGGCACATCAGAAATTCTGACATAATTCTGACAAGCTGTGGTGGGTGTGGCCTCAAAACGGCCGCTACAAAATGGCTGCAGCAGGAGGCGGAGTCAGCCACAAAATGGCTGCCGGAGCTCGCCTTTAATCACACTTACGATTATTGCGTTGGGGTGGGCAGCACGTGACGGGAGGGGGCTGGGCTGGATGAAGGCCAATGGATGCCCTAAGCCCAGCCCAACAGTCGTGCCCCTGAAGAGAGAAGAGATTGGATTTATACCCCGCCCTTCACTACCTGAAGGAGTCTCAGAGCGGCTTACAAACTCCTTTCCCTTCCCCTCCCCACAACAGACACCCGGTGAGGTAGGTGGGGGCTGAGAGAGCTCCCCCGAGAACTGCTCCTGAGAGAACAGCTCTGAAAGAACTTGTGACTGACCCAAGTTCACCCAGCTGGCTGCATGTAGAGGAGTGGGGAACCAAACCCAGTTTTCTCAGATTAGAGTCCGGGCTCTTAACCACTACATCAAACTGGCTCTCAAGAAGTGCTGCGGGTGACATAAAAGTTTCGGGTAGTGGTTAGGAGCGCGGACTCTAATCTGAGAGAACTGGGTTTGATTCCCCACTCCTCCCCATGCAGCTGCTGGGGTGACCCTGGGTCAGTCACAAGTTCTCTCAGAGCTGTTATCTCAAGGGCAGTTCTCGAGAGAGCTCTCTCAGCCCCGCCTACCTCACAGGGGTGTCTGTTGTGGGGAGGGGAAAGGAAAGGAGATTGTAAGGCACTCCGAGACTCCTTCGGGTAGTGAAGGGCAGGGTATAAATACACTCTCCTCCTCCTCCTGAGAGCAAGTTCGGTGTCGTGGTGAAGTGCTTGGACTCTAATCTGGGAGAACCGGGTTTGACTCCCCACTCTTCCACTTGCACCTGCTGGATGACCTTGGGCAAGCCATAGTTCTGGCAAGAGCTGTTCTTGAAAAAAGAGCCGTTTCTGTCAGAGCTCTCCCAGCCCCACCTACCTCACAGGGTATCTATTGTGGGGAGGGGGAGGGAAAGGAGTTTGTAAGCCGTTCCGAGACTCCCTTGGGTAGTGAAGGTAAAGGTTCCCTTGCTCGAAAGCCAGTCGATTCCGATTCTAGGGTCGCGGTGCTCATCTCCGTTTCAAAGCCGAAGAGCCAGCGCTGTCTGGAGACGTTTCCTTGGTCACATGGCCGGCATGACTAAACACCAAGGCCCACTGAACGCTGTTACCTTCCCACCGAAGTGGTACCTATTTATCTACTTGCAATTTCTTGATTTCCAACTGCTAGGTTGGCAGGAGCTGGAACTAGAGACGGGAGCTCACTCCGTCATGCGGTGACCCGGGTCTCGAACTGCTGAACTACTGACCTTCCACAGCCTGCAGGTCAGCGTCTTAACCTCGAGCCACCGCAGCTCCAGGGTGGGTAGTGAAGGGCGGGGATAAATCCAATCTCCTCTTATTATTATTATTATTTTGCTTAATGATTAATCCAGGACCCGTGCGGGGTGGGGCGGGGGGCAGAAGAGACTCCCGACCTGAGTGCATGGAGCCCCTTCATGCACTCGGTTTGCAAAGGGGTCGGTTTGCAAAGGAGAGGTTCTAAAATATTGCGGGGGGGGGGGGACTGAACTGGGTGCTGCTGGGTGCACACGTGGAATTGCACGACGCGGAATGCCCCAGGGAGGGCCCGCGCCGCGGTCCTGCAAAGCCAAGCCGGCCGTGCCCTCCTCCCCGCCCCGACACGCGTCCGCCGCCTCCCGGAGAAGGTACCTGCAGGGCGGCCCGGCAGCCTCCCAGGAAGCGCTCCATGGCGTCGGCTGCAAGAGGCGGAGACCGGGGCGGGCCGGCGGATAAGCCCCGACCCCCTTCCTCCTCCCCGGCGCCGCCTCCTCCCTGCCTTCCTTCCTTCGCCTTCGTTCCTTCCTTTCACACGTGACGCGGGCGGGGCGGGGAGGAGACGCGTGTCGAGTGGGGAGGGGGGCGAAGCGGGGCTGGGCTCAGCCTGGGCACGCTGGGCAGGGAAGGCGTCGTTGCATTTTTGCAAATGCAGAGGTTGATTTGGCCTCAGGCCAGTCGGGGGTTGCCAGCCTCCCGGCGGCGGCTGGAGATCTCCCGGAATCACCGCCGCCCCCCCCCCCGGCTTCGGAGGAAATGACTGCTTCGGAAGGTGGGCTTTATGGCATGCGACCCCATCGAAGTCCCTCCCGTCCTAGGGTTGCCATGTCTGGGTTGGGAAATACCTGGAGGATTTTGGGGGGTGGATCCGGGAGAGGGCGGGGTTTGGGGAGGGGGGGAGGGGCCGCAGCATGCTGCAAATGCCGTAGAGTCCACCCTCCAGGAAAAAGCCCCGTCGCACCTTTAAGACTAACAAACTTTATTGTAAGTAGAAGCATTCAAGAAACACCGCTCTCTTCGTCAGATGCATGGAGCTGTGTTTCTCGGAAGCTTGCACCGCAAGAAAGTTTGTTAGTCTTGAAAGGTGCTTCCTGGATTTTTTGACTATTTCGCAGCAACAGACCCACAGGGCTCACGCCTCTGGGTCTATGGCCACGAAAAGCACTGCATCTTATTGTCTTTTATTTCATTTTGCTTTATTTCAATCCTCTCTCCCTAGCGGGGACCCGAACCGTGAACTTCCATGGCAGGATGGGGATTCGAACCTGGGTTTCCCAGCTCCTAGTCTGCTCCCACGTCAACCATACTGGCTCTCATCAGACTGGATGTTTCAATGTTATAAGGCCCTTTGAGATATAAACCTATGTCAGTCTGTTCATAACAAACCAAAGAAGCCCCGCACTACAGCGACATTCGATCTCAATACGCAGCCCCAATCCTACCAGGAAGATCTGAACAGCTTGACGTTTCCCTCCTCCTTTCAGATTCCTCTCAGAAGGTAACAAATAAGGTAGATAAATTTTGTCTTCGGGCATGTGGGATATGCCAGTGGCTGGCCGAGTCTTAATAATAACCTCCCTGTCTCCATCCCCTCACGATCAGCACACAGTCTCATATTTTTTTATTTCATCGAAATAAACTTTAAACTGAACTGAAGAAAAGAATGGGGAGTCCTCACTCCTCGGTGCACCTTAAATCAATTTATTTCTGGGGCACAATAACCTCTGTATAATAATACAGCCGTTGCCCTCTGTTCGGTGTCGTGGTTAGGAGCGGGGACTCTAATCTGAGGAGGACCGGGTTTGAGTTCCCCACTCCTCCACCTGCAGCCAGCTGGTGTGACCTTGGGTCAGTCACAAGTTCTCCCAGAGCTGGTCTCTCAAGAGCAGTCCTAGATAGACCTCTCTCAGCCCCGCCTACCTCGCAGGGTGTCTGTTGTGCGGAGGGGAAGGAAGAGGAGATTGTTAAGCCGCTCTGAGACTCCGAGTGAAGGGCGGGGTATAAATCTCCTCCTCCTCCTCTGTAGCTCGTGACAATCTGGGAAAACTGGCTTGCTTAGCTCATGAGAAGGCGTAGTGTAGTGGTTATAGCTGATGTATTATGGACTACAAAGATCAATTCCCCTGGAGAAAATGGCTGCTTTGGAGGGCGGACTCTGACATCATATCCTGCTGGAGGTCCCGCCCCCTCCCTGGGCCCCACCCTCCAAATTTCCAGGTATTCCCCAACCCAGAGCTGACAACCCTTGTCAGATTGTCGGCCTAGGATCTGAGAGGCCCAGGTTCGAATCCTCCTCTGTCATGGAAGCTCGCTGGGTGAACTTGGGACAGTCCCAAGCTCTCAAGCTAACATGCCTCACAAGGTCGTCGTGAGTGTAAAAGAGCTGAGGAGAGTGATCAAGGAGCTGCTTTGCGTTCCCGTTGGCGGTGAAGGCAGGATAGAAATGAAGTAAATTTAAATAAAACAGGAGCAGAGAAACACGCGAGGCCTGGTCACACGCTCTTTCCGTGCCCCTTTAAGACAACCAGCGTCTGCTTTCCTAAAGGGCTGGCGTTGTAGATTCTAGAACACCAAAGGCTTTCAAATGACAGCAAACTGTAGCCTCAGCTTTTCCAGGCGGGCGGAGAGCATTTCGAGGCTGCGGAAGGAAACTCGCTAGGTAGCGCATTTTAAATGGCTCTGGCCCCGGGCCACGGTTCGCTGACTCCCAGAGTGGTTTGGGTTTTTTATCTCCTTTCCCTCAAAAGGTCTTTTTAGGTTTCGTCTCGGACTCCGGTCACAAACAAAGCTGGTGTATTTTGCACAGTCCTCTTGCGAAACAGATCCCCAGCTCTGGGGTGTAACAATCTCTCCCCTCCCACCCGTTGCCGTCCGGATAAAATCTGCTTACCAGTTTTTCGGCCTACGGCTGAACTGGAGGCCGAGCAGGAACCGGGAGGAAAAGCTTTCGTTTTTATTTACCTCCGGCTGCTGGGGCTCTTGCGCCTCTAACGACACTGCAGTGTGCAGATGTCCAACTGATAAAGCGTTATCTCCGAGAGCGCATAACCCGCTGAGTTTCGTGCGGTTGTCGAAGGGGAGGGGGCGGGCAGCCCAGCCTCCAGCAATTCCAGAACTAGGTTGTTAAAAGTAAATGAAACAATTAAGGTAAAAGGTAAAGGTCTCCCTTGCTCGAAAGCTAGTCAAATCTGACTTTAGAGGGTGGTGCTCATCTCTGTTTCCAAGCCGAAGAGCCAGCGTTGTCCAAAGACGTTTGCATGGTCATGTGGCCGGCATGACTAAACGCCGAGGCACACGGAACGCTGTTACCTTCCCACCGAAGTGGTACCTATTTATCTACTTGCAATTTCTTGCTTTCAAACTGCTAGACTGGCAGGAGCTGGGGCCAGAGACGGGAGCTCGCTCTGTCATGCGGCACTTGGGTCTTGAACTGCCAAATTACAGACCTTCTGGTCTGCAGCTTAGCATCTTAACCTCTGAGTCACGGCAGCCCCTTGCAAAATGAAACAATTAGAGTCTCCCAAAAGCCTAAAAGTACGGATGGGAGGCTTCCCATTGTGTCTCTGTGTGATACAGTGCACGCCTCCTTCCCATCCTGCTCTGCTGGAGGTCGGTAACTGTCCCAAACCTCAGTCTCTTTGAGTGTGACTACTAGATCAATTGCTCCTACTGTACAGAATTTACCTGCCGCTCAGAGGAGGCTGCCCACCGCATCTCTGAATGAGCTGTTTCTCCGGCCTCCCATTCTTCCATATGGCCTCTACTGGATGCTTTAGATTTTCTAGGTTGCCCGGCCGTGGTCTTGTCCAGACAACCCGGACCACGGCCTGACAACCCGGGAAATCTACAGCAGCTAATGAACTCTGGCCGTGAAAGCTTCCGACAACATATGGGCCTCTACTGGAGTTGAGTATTTTGGCCACGTTTCCTCCCGTCGTGCGTTAACTGCCAGAGGAGCTGCGGTGGCTCAAGTGGTTAAGACGCTGAACTGCAGGCTGCGGAAGGTCAGTAGTTCAGCAGTTCAAGACCCGTGAGTGCCGCATGACGGGGTGAGCTCCCGTCTCTAGTTCCAGCTCCTGCCAACCTAGCAGTTCAAAAGCAAGAAACTGCAAGTAGATAAATAGGTACCACTTCAGTGGGAAGGTAACAGCGTTCCGTGCGCCTTGGTGTTTAGTCATGCCGGCCACATGACCACGGAAACGTCTTCGGACAGCGCCGGCTCTTCGGCTTTGAAACGGAGATGAGCACCGCAACCCTAGAGTCAGATTCGACTGGCTTTCGAGCAAGGGAGACCTTTACCTTTACAACTGCTCCCACGCTAGAGACACAACAAGAAGCCTCGAAATGAGGTGGCTTGCCGAGTCTCTTTATGATTCACTGCTTGACGGACGCCCAAAACAGGAACACAAGGGGTGGGCTCTCCCGAGGGTGGGTAAAATTGGGGCGTTAAGACCAAAGAATTCCCTTTTTTCCATTCTCCGCCCCCTTGGATGCAGGGCCCAGTTTTATCTAGTGCCAGTGTGGTGTAGTGGTTAAGTGCGCAGACTCTAATCTGGGAAAACTGGGTTTGATTCCCCCACTCCTCCACTTGCACCTGGCTGGATGACCTTGGGCAAGCCGTAGTTCTGGCACAGCAGTTTTTGAAAAAGAGCAGTTTCTGCCAGAGCTCTCTCAGCCCCACCTTCCTCCCAGGGTTTGTCTCTTGTGGGGAGGGGAAGGGAAAGGAGATTGTAAGCCGCTCTGAGACTTCTTCAGGTAGTGAAGGACGGGGTATAAATCCAATCTCCTCCTCCTCCTCCTCCTCCTCCTCCTCCTCCTCTTCTTCTTCTTCTTCTTCTTCTTCTTCTTCTTCTTCCTCTTCTTCTTCTTCCTCCTCCTCCTCCTCCTCCTCCTCCTCCTCCTCCTCCTCCTCTTCTTCTTCTTCTTCTTCTTCTTCTTCTTCTTCTTCTTCTTCTTCTTCTTCTTCTTCTTCTCCTCCTCCTCCTCCTCCTCCTCCTCCTCCTCCTCCTCCTCCTCCTCCTCTTCTTCTTCTTCTTCTTCTTCTTCTTCTTCTTCTTCTTCTTCTTCTTCTTCTCTCTCTCTCTCTCCTCTTGGGATTCAAGCGATAGATTTCTCTCCTTCCAGGAGCCGAGCTCCCTGGCCGGGCCGGGACTCCTGCGTGTTGTGATTCCTCCACCCCAACAGATGTCCCTGTGGAAAGGCGGAGGGAAAATGAAAAACCACAGCCTGCTGAGAAGTGTTTTTCCTTTCTCCGCCAGCTGGAGAGCCTCTCGTCTGCTCATTCGCTCAGCGAGGAAAAGAAGGAAGGGAAGGGAAGGGAAGGAACGCAAGCAGGAAAAACTTACCAACCACGACTCCAAAGGGAGGCTGCATCGGAGAGAGGAAGACGGCACGGGAGAAAGAGGTGCGTGCAGATTCTCCGGTCTGAAGTGGTCGCCCTGCATCAGGGGCTGGGAGCGTCCGTGGCGGGGCGTTTACACGGGGAGCAGGAAAGGGAGTCGACCAGGTCTCTCCCTGTATTCCTGCCCGAGCCTTGCTCTTGCTACAAAGCAAAGCTCTCCCTTGCTCTAGAGTTGCCAACTCCGGGGTGAGAAATTCCTGGAGATAACAGGGGCGGAGCCAGGATTTGGAATCGGGGGGAGGGGGAGACCCCGAGCGACAGATAACGCCACTCAGCAATGCTCCCTCTTAAGCTGTGGCGTCCTGAGAGCAAGGATTCTACTTTCTGAGCTACCAGCATTAAAAGTTGTGAGCAGGAAATTTGGCCGCTGCATAAATTCGTTTGCTCTGGAGCCATCCCTTCCCGAGCTGAGACGAAGATGGGTGAGCCGGAGGCTAAAAAACTGTGAGCTAGCTCACACTAACTCAGCTTAGAGGGAGCACTGCCGCCGAGTCCTTTTCCTCCTCGGGGAAACTTGATCTAAGTAGTCCAGAGATCTGTCGTCGTTCCAGGAGAGTGCCAGGCCTCGCCTGGAGGTTGGCAACCTGGCTCAACCTCTCTGTTTCCTGTTCTTTCGGCTCCCAAACTCCCGTTCTTGCGTTCAGGGACCCCTCTCCCGCTTCTCCTCCGACCGGGTTGCCAGATTCTTTCGGGCAAGGGCCATTTCACCTCCGAATCGCCCAAACCTCAGGCACGCATGTCCCTCGTGCGAAAAGGGGGAAAGAAATAAAACGAGTTCCTTGCAGAACAAGTGTATCCAGACGGGCATCTTCGGCAAAAGCTATTTAACGCTCCTCTGCCGACTCCTCCGAAGAGGAAATTCCAGACTGGATCACACCCGACTGCCGATTTCCTTCTGTTGCATGATCCACGTCTGCATTTAAATAAAATCGGAAGGGGTGTGTGTGTATGGAAACCAATGCTCCCTCTAAGCTGTGTGGAGTCTTGTGAGTAAAAATTCCACTTTCTGAGCTCCTGGCGTTAAAGTTGCGAGTGAGCAGTTTGGCTGGCCCCTCCTTTCTGAGCTAAGTCAAAAATGTGTGAGCCGGAGGCTAAAAAACTGTGAACTGGCTCACACTAGCTCAGCTTAGGGGGGACGCTGGTGGAAACCCATGCGCAGGTGAGCCTCAGATATTAATCTAGGCCTCTGCTTTTTAAGAAGATGAGACCCATTTGTGAGGGAGAAGAGGTCTGTTTTTCTACAGAGCTAAGAATAACCAGCGATTAGAGTGCTGGCGCCGGGAAACGTAATGCTGGAAGGGACCCCCAAGAGTCATCTAGTCCAACCAGCTGCACAGACGACAGCACAAAGAAAATGCCTCTCCCAAAGGACTCGAACCCGAGGGGCGTCCAATGAAGCTGATGGGCAGTAGGTTCGGGATGGGCAAAAGGAAATACCACTTTACACAGAGGGTGATTAAAATGGGGGATTTGCGGCCAGGGGATGTGGTGACGGCCACAGGAATAAACAGCTTGAAAAGAAGAGAAGAGATTGGATTTATACCCTGCCCTTCACTACCCAAAGGAGTCTCAGAGCGGCTTACCAACTCCTTTCCCTTCCCCTCTCCCCACAACAGACACCCTGTGAGGTAGAAGAAGAAGAGATTGGATTTATACCCTGCCCTTCACTCGGGGTCTCAGAGCGGCTTACAAACTCCCTTCCCTTCCCCTCCCCACAAAAAACACCCTGTGAGATAGGCGGGGCTGAGAGAGCTCTGACAGAAACTGCTCTTTTCCAAGGACAGCTCTTGTCAGAACTATGGCTTGCCCAAGGTCATCCAGCCAGGTGCAAGTGGAGGAGTGGGGAATCAAACCCGGTTCTCCCAGATTAGAGCCCACGCACTTAACCACTACACCAAAGGGGATTTGATAGATTCACGGAGGGTAAGTCTGTCAGTGGCTACTAGCCGTGGAGGCTGGGGGGAACCTCCACAGTCAGAGGCACTAAACCTCTGAATCCCAGAGCCAGGAGGCGACCTCAAGGGAAGGCCTCGGCCTCCATGCCCTGTTCTTGGCCGTCTGGAGGAACCGATTGGCTGCTGTGTGAGATGAGATACTAGATTAGATGGACCACTAAAATGGGGACTCAGTTGAACAGGGAGACCGGGGACCTGGGAGAGGGAGAGTAGGGTTGCCAACCTCCAGGCAGGGCCTGGAGATCTCCCGGAATCACAACTGATTCCCCAGTCTACAGGGATCAGTTCCCCTGGAGATAGCGGCTGCTTTGGAGAGTGCACGATGGCATTACACCCCACTAAAAACCCTGACTTACCACGCTCCGTCCCCAAACCTCCAGGAATTTCCTAACCTGGCGTTGGCAACCCTATGGAGACTTATGAGATCCAGCTTGGTTGTAGTGGTTAGGAGCGCACACTCTGATCTGGGAGAACCGGGTTTGATTCCTCACTCTGCCACATGCAGCTGCTGGGGTGACCTTTGGTCAGTCCCAAGTTCTCTCGGAGCTGTTCTCTCAGGAGCAGTCCTCGAAAGAGCTCTCTCAGCCCCACCTGCCTCACAGGGTGTCTGTTATGGGGAGGGGAAGGGAAAGGAGATTGTAAGCCACTCTGAGTGAAGGGTGGGGTATAAATCCAATCTCTTCTTCTTCTTCTTCTTCTTCCACAGCTGTCCTTGAAAAAGAGCCGTTTCTGTCAGAGCTCTCTCAGCCCCGCCTACCCCACGGGGTGTCTGTTGTGGGGAGGGGAAGGGAAAGGAGTTTATAAGCCGCTCTGAGACTCCTTTGAGTAGTGAAGGGTGAGGTATAAATCCAATCTCTCTTCTTTTTCTTCCACAGCTGTTCTTGAAAAAGAGCCGTTTCTGTCAGAGCTCTCTCAGCCCCACCTGCCTCCCAGGGTGTCTGTTGTGGGGAGGGAAAGGGGAAGGAGTTTGTCAGCCGCTCTGAGACTCCCTTGGGTAGTGAAGGGTGGGGTATAAATTCAATCTCTCTTCTTCTCCTCCTCCTCCTCCTCCTCCTCTAAGTGCGCTGACTCTAATCTGGGAGAACCAGGTTTGACTCCCCACTCCTCCCTATGCAGCTGCTGCTGTGACCTTGGGTCAGTCACAAGCTCTGGCACAGCTGTCCTTGAAAAAGAGCCGTTTCTGTCAGAGCTCTCTCAGCCCCACCTACCTCCCAGGGTGTCTGTTGTGGGGAGGGGAAGGGAATGGAGTTTGTAAGCCGCTCTGAGACTCCTTTGGGTAGTGAAGGGTGGGGTATGAATCCAATCTCTTCTTCCCTTCTTCTAGTGATTAAGAGCGGGGGACTGGAGAACCAGCCAGCTGGGTGACCTCGGGTTAGTCAGAGTTCTCTGCTCAAGAGCAGTCCTCGAGAGAGCTCTCTCAGCCCTGCCTCCCTCCCAGGGTGTCTGTTGTGGGGAGGGGAGGGGAAGGGAAAGGAGCTTCTAAGTCGCTCAGAGACTCCTTCGGGTAGTGAAGGGCGGGGCATGAATCCCATCTCTTCTTCTTCTTTTCTAAACTGGGTTTAGAAACTGGGTCTCGACTGGTTTTCTAACAGGGATGGCCAGCCTCCAGGTGGGACCTGGGGACCCCCCTGGAATTACAGCTCCTCTCCAGACTACAGAGACCAGTTCCCATGGAGGAAATGGCTGCTTTGGAGGGCCCACGGAAATCGGTTACATTTTCTCTAAAACAGGGAAGAATGTAAAGAAATCATTTGATTCATTTTATTTTATTAGATTTGTCTCCCGCCGGTAACGTCCAGCTTGGCTATAAAGAATGCTCACCGCGGGAGCAACATGCGGTTTATTGGGGGTCCACTCTCAGAACCAGTAAAACCAGCAACAACTTGGTCAAGCCATTCAGCCTATTTAGTCAGGCACTGAGTCAAACCAGACAATAAATGCTTCGCCCATTACTGCTGTGCTCAGTTCCTGGTCATTTGGAGACGCAATACATCACACCGCCCTCCCTGCACGGCAGGCTCAGGGCGGATTCCGTCAAATATAATATACAATTAAGAACAATTAAAATACATCAGATAAAAGTCAATAATATTCCTGTGTATCTAATCCAAGCCTCAACAGATGAGGACTATTTCAGATTGGGGTTCCCAGACGGTAACACAGAACTGACCGGCCGAAGGGTCAGATGCTGAAGTCTTTAAAGATGTATGAAAAATAATTTTAAAAAAAATTATTTATAGATTTTTAGTGTACAGAAAAAAGGGGGGGAAGAAAATAGCAATATGATAATACAAATACATTAAATTAATATATATACTAATTAGAAATATTAATACCCATACATTAAATTAGAAAATATAATATAACAGTATTAGTTTGAAATACAAATGGGAGGTTTTCTCGTTGACTTCTTTATCCAATTGTAAACTTTTTTCCGTTTTGATATATTATCTTGTCTTTTCCTGAGAGTATTGTGTTTAAGATCTTAACAGATGGCATGACCTACATATTTCTTTCATGGGAAGAATTGCCACAATAAAAATGAACATCCTTCCACGTTTTTTATTTCTAGCCCAATGCATTCCCATATTAAAAAATAAAAAATTCTTTGAAGAATTAAACTGCGCTGTTAGAAAATTTATATGGCACACCAAAAAAACGAGAATTAATAGAAAACTCCTTACTGATAAAAAAGAAAAGGGCGGATTAGGATTACTGAATTGGAACTTATATTACCAAGCGGCCGCAATGGGTTGGATAAAAGATTGGATCTTGCTGGAAGAGGAAAGACTTCTACAATTAGAAGGGCATGACCTACCCATGGGATGGCATGCGCACATTTGGTACAATATAGATAAAAGTCAGCAAATTATCCAAAATGATGTAATTTGAGGATCATTGATTAAAATCTGGAAAGAGATCAAAAATTAATTTTACACTGAAAAATAATTTTTAATATCGATATGCTTGTGGTAGGAGGGGCCCACGAAGGCCAAAGTACCTTGGGCCCAGGAAAGTCATAATGGTGCCCTGCGTGACGATCCTAATTTCTAAACTGGTTTTCTAAACTGGGTTCCAGTGGCTCAGAGGTTAAGGCTGCAGACCGGAAGGCCTGTAGTTCAGCAGTTCAAGACCCGAGTGCCGCGTGACGGAGTGAGCTCCCGTCTCTGGCCCCAGCTCCTGCCAGCCAGCAGTTCAAAAGCAACAAATTGCAAGTAGATAAATAGGTATCAATACGTTGTCGAAGACTTTCATGGCCAGAGTTCATTAGTTGTTGCAGATTCTCCGGGCTGTATGGCCGTGGTCTCGCCAGCAGCTGTGACTGGCATTCTCAGAGGTCCTGGGGTGGGATAAGGAGGGGGGGATTTTTTGTGACTCCCTTAATGGGCGTCTCCTGTTCCAGCCTGGTTTGCCCCCCAAATACAGAATCCAGCCACTGCTTCAGGTTGGGCTAAACAGTGGAGATCAGGTCTTACTCAAAGGACTTGCTGGGCAGCTGTGGGAGGGGGCCGTGGCTCAGTGGCAGAGCCTCTGCTTGGCATGCAGAAGGTCCCAGGTTCAATCCCCAGCATCTCCAGTTAAAATGGACCAGACAGGAGGTGATGGGAAAGACCTCCGCCTGAGACCCTGGAGAGCCGCTGCCGGTCTGAGTAGATGATACTGACCTTGATGGACCGAGGGTCCAATTCAGTAGAAGGCAGGTTCTTGTGTTTGTCATCCAGGGCAGTGAGCCCTTTTAACAGGAAGATTTGGAATTGCACGGCGGTAGTTTAAGCACAGAGTGCCTGATGCTACAGCACATCTTTGCATTTTCTTTGAGTGCGCCCGCATACGCTTTGTTGCTTAGAGCGACAGAACACCATCGGCACTGGCCGTTTGTCAGCTTTCGTGGCTGCCTTTTTTTTTAAGTGCACAGAAGTTCTTTCGGAACAGCATATTCGTTCTTGGAACTTTGGCATTTTGTATCTGGCTGCATATTTAAAAGAGAAAAGAAAAAAAGAGTAGATATAAGTTACCCGCCGACCATTTTCCTTCTCACCTTGACACAGAGAGTAGTCCCTCTTTCTGTGTTATACCTCTGAGGATGCCAGTCACAGCTGCTGGCGAAACGTCAGGTCCTGCAATGCCAAGACCACGGCCACACAGCCCGGAAAATCTACAACAGCTAAAAAGAGATTAAGAACATAAGAACATAAGAGAAGCCAATGTTGAATCAGGCCAATGGCCCATCTAGTCCAACACTCTGTCACACAGCGGCCAAAATATACCAGGGGCCATCAGGAGGTCCAGCAGTGGGGCCAGGACACTAGAAGCCCTCCCACTGCTGCCCCCTCCAGCACCAAGAATAGAGGGCATCACCTGCCCCAGACTGAGAGTTCCCATCTATACCCTGTGGCTAATAGCCACTGGTGGACTTCTGCTCCATATGTTTATCTAATTCCCTCTTGAAACTGTCCATGCCTATAGCTGCCACCACCTCCTGTGGCAGTGAATTCCATATGTTAATCACTCTTTGGGTGAAGAAGTATTTCCTTTTATCTGTTCTAGATTGGATTTATACCCCACCCCTCTAAGTGGTGGAGTCTCGTGAGCAAAAATTCTACTTTGTGAACTACTGGCATTAAAGTTGTGAGCAAGCAATTTGGCTGCTGCATAAATTAGTTTGCTCTGGAGCCCTCCCTTCCTGAGCTAAGACAAAAACGTGTGAGCCAGAGGCTAAAAAACTTTGCGCTGGTTAGCTCACACTAACTCAGCTTAGAGGGAACACTGCCCTTCACTACCCAAAGGAGTCCCCACTGACCCCCATGAGAAAGAAGAGGAAGAGGAGGGGGAGATTGGGTTTATCCCCCACCCTTCACTACCCGAAGGAGTCTCAAAGCAGCATACAATCTCCTTTCCCTTCCCCTCCCCACAACAGACACCCCATGAGGTAGGGGGGGGCAGAGAGCTCTCTGGAGGACTGCTCCTGAGAGAACAGCTCTGAGAGAACTTGGGACTGACCCAAGGTCGCCCCAGCGGCTGTATGTGGAGGCATGGGGAATCAAACCCGGTTTTCCCAGTTTAGAGTCCATGCTCTTAACCACTACACCAAAGTGTCATATTTTTTTTAAAAAAAATTTAAAATGCAATGCAGCGGGAGAACTTTTTTCTAAAAAAACCAACACCGTGTTCGTGACTAGAATTTTGGACTGAAGTGGACAGAGGTCAGTATGGCATCCCAGCCAATCAGAAAGCTGGGCTGGTGTGAGCCAGTCGGGGCCGAGGATGCCCAAGGTGGATGGAGTTAAGCTTTGGCTTGGCTTTTAAGCCCCTCTGCCTCAGGAACCATGCCGGATACTAGGGAGAGAAACCTCGTCCCATCTGATAGCATGAGATAAATCAGTGTAGCCAGAAGAACACATAGGCCAGGGATAGCCAAACTTTTCCAGCCTGCGGGCAACCATCCCCTGGTTTGTAGCCCCTCCCCATGCTTTAGGGGTGTCGGAAAGCAGGGTGGGGAATGGGCACTCCATTATACTCTACGTAGGCTGGTCCCCATAGGATAAAATGGAGAATCAATCCATAGGTATCTGGGGCGCTGGGGGGGGCTGTTTTTTTTAGGTAGAGGCCCCTAATTTTCAGCACAGCTGATGATGCCTCCCCTGAAAATAACCCCCAACTTTCAAAGAGATTGGATCAGGAGGTCCAATTCTACGAGCCCCAAAAGAAGGTGCCCCCATTCTCCCATTATTTCCAACGGAGGGAAAGCATTGGAAAGGAATGCTTTTAAAAGGAATGCTTAAATGTGACGGGCGGAACTCCCTTCTGGCTTGTTGGCCTCGCCTGGCAACCCTCGTGACGTCACAAAGTTGATGTCACAGCCTTGCTCTATGGCTCCACCCCCAGAGTCTCCTGGCTCCACCCCCAAAGTCCCCAGATAATTTCCTGAGTTGGGCCTGACAACCCAAGAAGAAGAAGAAGAAGAAGAGATTGGACGTATACCCCGCCCTTCACTACCCGAAGGTGTCTCAGAGTGGCTTCCAAACTCCCTTTCCTTCCCCTCCCCACAACAGACACCCTGGGAGGTAGGCGGGGCTGAGAGAGCTCTGGCGGAAACAGCTCTTTTTCAAGGACAGCTGTGCCAGAACTGTGGCTTACCCAAGGTCATCCAGCAGGTGCAACTGAAGCAGTGGGGAATCAAACCTAGTTCTCCCAGATTCGAGTCCGCGCACTTAACCACTACACACCAAACTGTCACCAATCGTGACACAAAATGGCTGCCACGGGAAGAGGAGCCAGCCAGAAAATGGCTGCCCACAAGTTCCCTCCAGTCACACAGCGAAGAGCCTTGTGCTGTGGTGGCAGCTTCTGCTAAAGCAACGTTTAAAAAAAAATCCGCCAATCAGATCCACAGTGGCCAATCAGAAGGCTTGCTGGGCAAAAGTTCTGCTTGGCTCCACCCACTTCGTAAAAACACTCGGCGGGCACCGTGGTTCCCCTGCTTTACTGAGCCCCTGGGAAATATCGATAGTATTTTTGCCGGCTGAAGACGAGCCAGGCACGTGAGCAGCGCAGGTGGGAGAATACAAGTTGGTCTCGTTGCGATTTTGCCTCTCTTTGTCTTTTGCCAGGTTCCGCCCTCCGTTAGGTTTAAAGCCCCAACCGGACCAGCACTTGGCAAGCTGTCTCCGTCCTGCCGGAACTCAGTTCTGAGTGCGAAAGCCGGAATGCACCAGAAAGGGTGAAAACCCCCAAATCAGATGAAAACGAGGTAGGAATGGGTTCCGTGCTGTCTGCATGACCCTCAAGTACAAGAAGAAATCAGGTGGATGGTCGACCTGGACGGATTCAAACCAACGGATCGGAACAGATTTACTCCGAACAACCTTTGCCGGTTTTCTGTGTTTCGCTTCAAGCCTTTTTTAAAAAAATAAAAATAAAAACCCCTCTGCCCGGCAGATTCTTTACATTTTTCATCTTTTAAAAATCATTTTATGAGAATAATCTTTTGCCCCCTTTTATTTCAAATGTAGGGGTTTTTTTAAAAAAAGGAATCTCTTTTCTATTACTTTTTCTACAAAAAGGAAACATTTCTCTCTTTTTTTTGCGCGTTTGAGAAGATAAGAGGTGATCTTGAGCTATAATTACCCAACACACACACACACACACAAGGACACAAGAAGAGATTGTATTTCCTGGTTGTTAAATAATTGAATCCGAAGTCAAAAAAGAAGAGGAGACAGCAGAATTGATTGGTACGTGAGACGCTCGAGAGCCGGCGAGTGGAAAGAAAAGAGACATTTTACAATAATAAACCTTTTTTTAACGTAATAACGACAGCAGTGCCTAACCAAAAAAAACCCCACATGCAAAGGCGGCAGCCCTGACCAGGGAAACAAATTTTAATAAAGTCTCATTTTATGTACTCATGATAAATATTAAAATAGGAGGAGGACATCCGGAAAACTGCAGCTTAAATTAATAGGAATCTAATTTGGTTTAATACATTCTGTAGAACAATCATTGTTTATAAGCGGAGTGACTGGAGGCATTTGTTTGCGGCAGACGTTGTCCTTTATCGACCCCGGGGACGGTTGTTTGTTGGACAAGAGCGCCGGAGTCCGTTTTCCTCCAGGAGGCAGAATTGGAAGCGAGATCGAAATTCCAGCTACAGTAACAACAATACCCCCCCCCCTTTAAAAAAGCATAAGGTTTTTGCCGGAGGATCTCGTGGTGAATGACTGGGAGACTGTAAAAGACACCGTAGAACGGGGCGCCCCAAATGGAACCCGTAAAGACAGCAGAAGTCAAAGGGGAAGGGGAGAATGAAAGCACTGCTCCTGAAACCAAGGCCCCCCAAGTGCAAGAAAAAGAGGACATTGGTTTCGAGCAAGAGGAGGAGGTGACCGTGAGAGAGGCCCCCGTGTTGAACGGGCAGGAGGAGGAGGCGGACGTAGGCCTGACCTGCGCGGCGACCCCCACTCCCGACGTCAAAGAGGGGGCGGATGAGGAGGGCGAGGCCCCGCACCCAGTGTCTGCAAAGCCGGAAGAGGCAATCCCCTCAAAAGAGGAAGAGGCAACCCCCCCAACCGAGGAAGAGATACCGAGAGAGGATATCCCGTCGGAGAGTGCTACGGCTCTGCCGGAAACCGCCGTTCCCAGCCCAGAGGCCACCGGCCCTAGCTGCAGCACCGACACCGAGCCGGCCACGGAGGCCCCCAAATCACGGCCTTCCCCGAGCAATCAGCCCGAGCCCCCCGACTTCTACTGCGTGAAGTGGATCAACTGGAAAGGGGAACGGACGCCCATCATCACCCAGAGCGAGAACGGGCCGTGCCCGCTCCTGGCGATCATGAATATCCTTTTTTTGCAGTGGAAGGTAAGGGGAAGCAAAATGGAATTTCTGTATGGGAGGGGGGCTGGAAGAGGGACTCCAGATGCCCGTAGCTGTTGTGGGAACCAGCAGCCACTACAGTCACTGAGGCAGGTCCGTGGCTACAGTGGGGCGTCTCGGGGCTAGGCCCCCTGACTCACTGGCGAGGCCCCATTACTTCCCATCCAGCCCCCAGGGCCCGCAAGTGATGGCAGGCGCAGGGAAGGAGCCGGGTATTCCTTTAATTTGATTAGCCAGTGCCCCCTAAGAAATTTAAATGCCCCCAACTTTAAAAACCCTGGCTACGGGCCTGCACTGAGGGGCTCCCTCCTGAGCAATGCTTTGCTACAAGAGGGGGGAAAGGGGGGGGTTGAATCTGGTCTTTGGAGAAGCAGACGGTGTGGTTTTACACACCCACCTGTCTGGGATCCTACACATTTTCCTGACCTCTATACCGTCTATATATCTAATAGCCAAGGTGCCCCCTGTGTGCAGATACCTAAATCCACACATCTGGGGCAGCTAGGGGGCAAAGAGATTGTCCTGCACATTTGGGGCAATCCCCAGATGTGCAGAAAAATCTGAAATCTATAAAAAACTATAGGGAGGATACTTAATTCCCCCCCAAAAGTAAAAGAGCGTTCCCTGCGCATGCGCAGGGAACGTTCTGAGAACTGCCTCGCCGCCGCTGCCAATGAGGGGGGGCGGGAGAAGGCTTGGCAGCCTGGCCACTCAAGCCTCGCTGCTGCCACCACCACGTGGGGGGAGCTTGGCGGGCCCGACGGCTGGGAGCCACGTGGGCCTCGCCATTGGTGCTGGGGGGGCAGGGGCGAAGGCTTAGTGGGCCCGGTGGCTGGGAGCCGCGCAGGCCTTGCCATTGGTGCTGGGGGGAGAAGGCTTGGCGGACCCGGTGGGAGCCACACAGGCCTCGCCGTTGATGCCGGGGGGGGGAGAAGGCTAGCGGCTGCTTCATCCTCCTCCACGTGGAGCTCCTCCCTCCCCCCGCGAGTATCGCGGGTCCCCCTTTTTGTTATACCTATTCCGGTTAGCATCTGCAATTAAGGGCTGCCACAAGCTGTTCAGTTCAGGTTTAGTTTAGTTTAGTTTTATGATTATGGTCTTAAGACCAGCATACAATCTAAACACGCTATAAGAAAGAGGGGGGGAAACAGAGATAATAAAAATCTAAGTTTAAAAACTTTTAAAATGGGACACCCGCAATCCAAGGATCAAGGCACAGAACTCAGCGACTGCATGCGTAATCGCCGCATCCTTATCTGATGGAAGCCAAAGAAGCCTTGCTTTGATTGCATTAATGAGACCAGGTATCCCATCAACTAATGGGGTAATAATCTTAAGACGAGGCTCTCTGCCAAACGGGCGACTGAAAAATGTATGCCCTACCGATCCAGCCTCGCATGAAAGGCATGAACACAGCCTTTCAGGGCAGGGTTTTTTTAATTGCACCTGCCTTGAATAACCACAGACGGAATGGCAGCTCTTATAGCCAGTTAAGTTGCTCAGGAGCTGAGGTTGCTGTTATAGCAAAGCCCCCCCTTGAATTAAGGCCAGCGTCTGAGCTGTGGGATCAGAGCGTCGAGTTCCTGGCAAAGCCTCGCCTCCCAGGCCGGGCCCGTCTTGCAAGAACGGTGGCCCTGGAGACCAATTTCAAAGGCCAGGATACGCAAGCAAAGCGTATCGACCCGAGGCACGTCGCCATCGTCTTAGGTGCAGCGCCTGCTGTTCGGCAGATGCTGAAAAATGTATTTTTGTGCTCCCACGTCGTTGAGGCCCTGCTGTCCAAACTAGGTAGGATTTGGAGGTGTTCCTTTGTTGCGGTTGCCAGCCTCCTGACGGGGCCCGGAGATCTCCCGGAATTGGACCTGATCTCCAGTCGATGGAGATCAGTTCTGCTGGAGGAAATGGCAGCTTTAGAAGGTGGAGTCTACGGCACTGTAGCCTGCTATGTTCGCTTCCCTCCTTGAACCCTGCTCTCCCCAGGCTCTGTTGGAGTGAGTGACTCAGTATGCCTGGACATTGGGGGCGCTACATCGCTCTAAGGGTATATAAGGGATATCTCCTCAAATGGCATGCCTCTCTTTGTCTTAACCTGGGAGCTGCTACCCTCTGAGCCCCTCCTTTCTCTCTTTTTTTGTCCTCTCCCTCTCTCACATGGCCTTCCATGTTTGTCTTCTCCCTCTCTCACATGGCCTTCCATGGAGACATCTGTCTCTACGGGTCCCTCATACTCCCGTACATGTGATGCCGGGGAGGACGGGGACCTCAGTGGGGTACAATGCCGTACAATCCACCCTCCAAAGCAGCTGTTTTCTCCAGGGGAACCAGATCTTTGTATTCTGGCGATGAGAAGAAGTAGAAGAGATTGGATTTCTACCCCGCCCTTCACTTGGGAGTCTCAGAGCGGTTTACAAACTCCTTTCCTCCCCCTCCCCACAGCAGACACCCTGTGAGGCAGGTGGGGCTGAGAGAAGCTCTAACACAGACTGCTCTTTCAGGAACAGCGGTGCCAGAGCTTGTGACTGACCCAAGGTCACATCAGCAGGTGCAAGTGGAGGAGTGGGGAATCAAACCCGGTTCTCCCAGATTAGAGTCCGTACACTTAGCCACTACACCAAACTGGCTCTCTTAGGTTAGATTAGTCTGAACACTTAACCACTACACCAAACTGAGCAGTAATGCCAGGGGTTCCCCAGGTCCCACCCGGAGGATGGTATCCCTGGTCTTTTCCCTGCAAAGTATAACTCACACATGGTCTGGGACCAGTGTTCCCTCTAAGCTGAGTTAATGCGAGCTCGCTCACAGTTTTTTCAGCCTCCGGCTCACACGTTTTTGTCTTCGCTCAGGAAGGGATGGCTCCAAAGCAGTGTTCCCTCTAAGCTGAGTCAGTGCGAGCTCACTCACAGTTTTTTCAGCCTCCAGCTCACACATTTTTGTCTTCGCTCAGGAAGGAGGGCTCCAGAGCAGTGTTCCCTCTAAGCTGAGTTAGTGTGAGCTCGCTCACAGTTTTTTAGCCTCCAGCTCACACATTTTTGTCTTAGGAAGGGACGGCTCCAGAGCAATGTTCCCTCTAAGCTGAGTTAGTGCGAGCTCGCTCACAGTTTTTTCAGCCTCCGGCTCACACATTTTTGTCTCGGCTCAGGGAAGGACGGCGCCGGAGCAAACCAATTCACGCAGCAGCCCAGTTGCTCGCTGACAACTTCCCATGCCAGAAACTCACAAAGTAGGATTTTTGCTCACAAGACTCCACAGCTTACAGGGAGCATTGTCTGGGGCCATGCGCCAATGCGGTCTGCGGAGAACAGGCCCCAGGCGAGAGAATCCAGAGTGGGTTTCCAGCAGCAGATACACGCTTACCGACCGGTCCAAAGACCCGGCTGCGTCTGATGTCCCAAGCAGTGCTCCCTCTAAGCCATGGAGTCTTGTGAGCAAAAATTCTACTCGGCGAGTCGCCGGCGTGATTGTTGTGATTGAGCGGTTTGGCTGCTGCGTAAATCGGTTGGCCCTGGAGCCCTCCTGCCTGAGCGAAGAGAAAAACGTGTGAGCCGGAGGCTAGAAAGCTGTGAGCTGGCTCACACTCGCTCAGCTTAGAGGGGACACTGGTCCCGAGGAGAGACCAAATTCTCCCCGACGTCTCTTTTCTCTTAGGTCAAGCTGCCTCCCCAGAAAGAAGTGATCACGTCCGACGAGCTGATGGCCCACCTCGGTGAGTTGCCGATACATGGCGGGGTGGTGATGGGGGTGGTTCACATCACCCGGGAAGGATTTCCTTGTCCTTAATTCTTTGGAACAGCTTGGTTAAAACGCTTGGGGCTCTTTAGCTTGGAGAAACGACGGCTGAGGGGTGACGCGATCGAGGTTTATGAGATTATGCATGGGATTGAGCAGGCTGAGAAAGAAGTCCTTTTCTCCCTTTCTCACCATACAAGAACTCTTTGTGGGCACTCCATGAAATGGCTGAGCAGTCGGGTTAGAACAGATAAAAGGAAGTCCCTCTTCACCCAAAGAGTGATTAACACGTGGAACTTCCTGCCACAGGAAGTGGTGGCAGCTACAAGCATGGATGGCTTCAAGAGGGAATTAGATAAACATCTGGAGCAGAAGTCCATCAGTGGCTATTAGCCACAGGGTATAGATGGGAACTCTCAGTCTGGGGCAGGTGATGCACTCTATTCTTGGTGCTGGAGGGGGCAGCAGTGGGAGGGCTTCTGGACTTCTGGTCCCACTGGTGGACCCCCTGATCGCCCCTGGTATTTTTGGCCACCGTGTGACACAGAGTGTTGGACTGGATGGGCCATTGGCCTGATGCAACATTGGCTTCTCTTATGTTCTTATAGGAACTCTCAGTCTGGGGCAAGGGAGGCTCTGTATTCTTGGTGCTTGGGGGGGGTCAACAGTGGGAGGGCTTCTGGTGTCCTGGCCCCACTGCTGGACCTCCTGAGGGCACCGGGTATTTTTGGCCACTGTGTGACACAGAGTGTTGGACTAGATGGGCCATTGGCTTGATTCAACATTGGCTTCTCTTATGTTCTTATGTCCACCCAGCAAAGGCCTTGGGAGAGTTTGTTCACAGTCCTGTTACGGGGTTGCCAACTCCAGGTTTAGAAGTTCCTGGAGATTTGGGGTCGGACCCTGGGGAGGGGAGGCGTTGGGGAGGGGCATAATGCCATACTCAGAGGGGCATAATGCCATACAACCCGTCCTCCAAAGCTGCCATTTTCTCCGGGGAAACTGATCTCTGTCATCCGGAAATCACTTGTGATTCCGGGGGATCTCCAGGCCCCACCTGGAGGTTGGGAACATGAGCTATCAGAGATCCTCTGAATGCCGAGCCTTTCCCTTATATTGTGAAGCTGCTTTCTATTGAATCAGAGGAATACTATTTATTCTGAGTCGTAGAAACGCTCTGAGGTTGCTGGAAGGTCTCCCTCTTGGCCCTGCTGTCTGGAATCGAACCTGGTACCGACAGCCCTCTAAAGAGTGTGCCCAGGTGTCTCTGTGGGCCCTACCATCCGGGCAGCACGACAGCACAGGGGGCTGAGAATGCCTTTGGTGCTCTCTGCTCCTCCCACATCTCATTCCTTGGTCTACAGAGCGCATTGCAGGATCCTGCAGCCGCAATTTGCCACAGGGCTGTGCAGAGAAGGGAAAGGGGCGTTTAACCCTTCAGCTGCCACTCGGCTCCACTTTTTGGACTGGACGCCCTGCTCTGTTGTTCGCGTCTCAACAGGAGAGGGGGGAATGCATGTTTTCAAAGGTGCACATCTTTTCTTCATGAAAAGGTTAATAAGACAAGGGACCCGGTTTCGAATACTGAAACCAAGTGGCAGTCGGTTAGCTCCCCTTCCTTGCACAACCACGAGGCAAAACTGAGGCTTCGCGAGCCTGTTATTTGCAAAAGACAGCCCTGGGCTCTCAACCTCCAGTACTGCCTGTGCCCCTGTACTCAACATACCAGCAAGGCCCAGGACATATTCACCGAAAGGCAGAAATGAAGCTATGGGACAAGGACCCTCACGGGGGGAATTGGGTTCTCGGAGGAGGAGTCTATCCATGGCCACTAACCATGGTGACTAAACAGAATCTCCACATTAAGAACATAAGAACATAAGAACACAAGAGAAACCAATGTTGGATCAGGCCAACAGCCCGTCCAGTCCAACACTCTGTTATACAGTGGCCAAAAATACCAGTTGCCATCAGGAGGTCCACCAGCAGGGCCAGGACACTAGAAGCCCCCTCCCATTGTTGCACCAAGAAAACAGAGCATCCCTTGCCCCAGACTGAGAGTTCCCATCTATCCCTTGTGGCTAATAACCACTGATGGACCTCTGCTTCAGATGTTTATCCACTTCCCTCTCGACACCGTCCATGCTTGTAGCTGCCGCCACCTCCTGTGGCAGTGAATTCCACGTGTTCATCACTCTTTGGGTGAAGAAGGACTTCCTTTTATCTGTCCTAACCCGACCGCTCAGCAATTTCACTGAGTGCCCACGAGTTCTTCTATGGTGAGAAAGGGAGGAAAGGACCTCTTTCTCGACCTGCTCTGTCCCACACATAATCTTATAAACCTCGATCATGTCACCCCTCAGCTGTCGTTTCTCCAAGCTGAAGAGCCCCAAGCGCTCTAACCTTTCTTCATAGGAAAAGTGTTCCAGCCCTTTTATCATTCTGGTTGCCCCTCTCTGCACTTTTTCCAAAGCTATAATATCCTTTTTGTGGTGTGGTGACCAGAACTGTACGCAGTGTTCAAAATGAGGTCGCACCATTGATTTATATAGGGGCATTATGATATTGGCTGATCTGTTTTCAATACCCTTCCTAATAATCCCCAGCATAGCGTTGGCCCTTTTTATTGCAGTCGCACACTGTCTCGACATTTTCATTGAGTTATCTACCATGACTCCCAGATCTCTCTCTTGGTCAGTCTCTGCCGGTTCGGACCCCATCAATGTGTATTTATAGTTAGGATTTTTGGCAGTCAGCCTCTGAATCCCAGAGCCAGGGGGCAACATCAGGGGAAGGCCTCGGCCTCCATGCCATGTTGTTGGCTGTCCAGAGGAAGTGGCTGGCCACTGTTTGAGCAAGGAAGAACTGGGGGAACATGGTCCAAGAAGACAGTACAAGCAAACAAAAAATACTGTGATCAGTCTATAATATTGTATCATAAACACATTATACATACAAAGCATCCAAGTACCAATAACATTTGTACATATTAATAACTTATATGAACTTTGTACATTTATGGTTTGGTGTTTATAGGGTTATTATTATGTATCAACGTTGTTGGTACTTGATGCTTTGTATACATAGCGTGTTTATTATATAACTAGCAGTAAAGCCCATTGTAACAGCAATACAACGGACTCTAGAAAGATGTGATGTATAAGAAATGCATTGGCTGGGAGCAGCGGCAGGGCTGGAGTGTCCGTGTTCTGAGGGAGCCAGGTGCACTCTGAGGTAAATTTTCGCAGGTGCTGCTTCTGTGGGCAGGACTCAGGCAACGCAACCAGTGGAGAGGGACACATTCTGAGTGACAGATCATTGAGCCAACTCATTTGGGAGTGTGTGGCATGTTCTGGAAAGTGCCACCCCCAAAACGCAATTATATATAAGGAGAGATATTGTAGGTGCTGCTTCTGTGGGCAGGACTCAGGCAACGCAGCCAGTGGAGAGGGACACGTTCTGAGTGACAGATCATTGAGCCAACTCATTTGGGAGTGTGTGGAATGTTCTGGAAAGTGCCACCCCCAAAACGCAATTATATATAAGTAGAGATATTGTAGATTGATCATGGTATTTTTGTTTGTTTGTTTGTACTGGCCACTGTTTGAGACAGGGTGCTGGACGAGGTGGACCACTGGTGTGATTCAGCAGGGCTCTTCTTAGGGTCTTATCAAGGGAAGGCCTCAGCCTCCATCTAGAGGAACTGGTTGGCCACTGTGTGAAACTGGAAGCCGGACTAAATGGACCACTAGTCTGATCCGGCAGGGCTCTTCTTCAAAAATCCCACTACCAAGTCCTGGAACTCTTTGCCCTTGGATGAATAGAAGCCTTTCGGGTAGAATTTTGCTTACCAGGTCCGTTGTTTCCCAAAATGTGCTAACGAAGAAGGATGTGGGATTCTTTCTCTCTTTTTTTTTGTCTGTCTTTGTTGGTTTTGTCTCAAAAGGGGACTGCATCTTATCCATCAAGCCCCAAAAGGAGTCGGAAGTTCTCCAGCTCAATTTCCAACAGGTCGGTTGGTCTGAGTTTGTTCATTTGATTGATAGATTGATTGAGCCTGTTTCTCTCCCGCTTCTCCACAGTTCAAAGCTGCTAATGGGGGCAGGGGTGGGGGAACCAAGCCTTACATAATGAAAATTTAAAACAATAAATAAATAAACAGTTCACTATGGGTAGGCATCAGCTGGGAAAATACGGCTTGGTTTGGTTCACGGTTCGTGGTGTGCCTGATTCGTGAACCACGAACCATCATGAACTTTTAGTCACGAAACGAACTGGTGCGGTTCGTGACCCGGTAGAATGCCCCCCCCCCAGCATTCTAGAGACACCAAATTTGCAGGGGATCTCTGGCTGACTCTCCCCTAGCTGCCCTCCAGCATCGGTGAGGAATGGATTTACAGGGTCCAACTGATGGCGCCCCCAAAGAAGTTGCCCCCAGGAAAGAGCTTTCTGGGGAAATGACTTTTTAGCTACCGCACCACACTGCCGGCTCGTGTTCAGTGTATGGTCTGCTAAGACCCCTGGATTCTTTTTGCGCATACTATTGCCAAGACAAGTCTCCCTCATCCTATAATTATGCATTTGAATTTTCCTACCTAAATGCAGAACTTTACGTTTATCCACATTGAAATTCATTAAATTCCTTTTAGCCCAGTTTTCCAGCCTGTCAAGATCATCCCGTATCCTGACTCTGTCTTCGACTGTATTTGCTACCCCTCCCAATTTGGTATCCTCTGCAAATTTAATCAGCATTCCCTCTATCCCTTCATCCAAATCATTTATTTGCTCTGCTCTTCTTCTCTCCTCCGCCATCCCCAGAACGTCAACGACGCCATGACAGTCCTCCCCAAACTCTCCACGGGGCTGGATGTGAACGTGAGGTTTACGGGAGTCTCCGATTTCGAGTACACCCCTGAGTGCATCGTCTTCGACCTCCTAAATGTGCCCCTTTATCACGGGTGGCTGGTGGACCCACAGGTAAGTGTTTCCAACTTTCCCTGGGTGATGCAGGAATTGGGGCTGGCGACTGTAAGCAAGGGGGCCCCGTGGGTTCTGGCAAAAACCGGAAAAAAGGGGGGGGACTCAATCCAAGGTGTAACTGTGAACCAAAAGGGCTAAACTAACACGGTATATTATAAACGTACAAATGTTTATTAAGGTGTACCCATGTCAATTTGATCTTTTACTTTGATGGAGGTGACACACATCCAGACCAATGAAATCTTTGGTACCAGAATAATTTGA
Organism: Gekko gecko; assembly: GCA_029375565.1. NCBI lineage: Eukaryota > Metazoa > Chordata > Lepidosauria > Squamata > Gekkonidae > Gekko > Gekko gecko. The sequence goes on along the minus strand of JAPDNY010000001.1, from coordinate 11,966,928 downwards.
AGAATTGGCATGGCTATATCTATGACCCAACATATATACCAGCAACATCATTATAAACATACAAGGAAACAACATCTGGTTACATATAGGTAAAGGTAAAGGTCTCCCTTGCTCAAAAGCCAGTCGAATCCGACTCTAGGGTTGCAGTGCTCATCTCCGTTTCAAAGCCGAAGAGCCAGCGCTGTCCGAAGACGTTTCTGTGGTCATGTGGCCAGCAGGACTAAACACCAAGGCGCACAGAACGCTGTTACCTTCCCATCAAAGTGGTACCTATTTATCTACTTGCAATTTCTTGCTTTTGAACTGCTAGGTTGGCAGGAGCTGGGACCAGAGACGAGAGCTCACTCCATCATACGGCACTTGGATCTCGAACTGCCGAGCTACAGACCTTCCGGTCTGCAGCTTAGCGTCTTAACCTCTGAGTCACAGCAGCCCCTTGCAAAATGAAACAATTAGAGTCTCCCAAAAGCCTAAAAGTGCGGATGGGATGCTTCCCGTTGTGTCTCTGTGTGATACAGTGCACGCCTCCTTCCCATCCTGCTAAGTGTCCCAAACCTCCGTCTCTTTGAATGTGACTACTAGATCAATTTCTCCTACTGTACAGAATTTACCCGCCGCTCAGAGGAGGCTGCCCACCGCATCTCTGAATGAGCTATTTCTCCGGCCTCCCATTCTTCCATTTGGCCTCTACTGGATGCTGTAGATTTTCCAGGTTGTCCGGCCGTGGTCTTGGCCAGACAACCCGGACCACAGCCAGACAACCCGGGAAATCTACAGCAGCTAATGAACTCCGGCCGTGAAAGCTTCCGACAACATATTGGCCTCTACTGGAGTTTAGTTTGGCCATGTTTCCTCCCGTCGTGCATGTAGCACTCTCGGGTCTTGAACTGCTGAACTACTGACCTTCCGGTCGGCAGTTCAGCATCTTCAGCACTTGAGCCCCCGCAGCTCCTTGTTTATATATAGGTAAAGGTAAAGGTTTCCCTTGCTCGAAAGCCAGTCGAATCCGACTCTAGGGTTGCGGTGCTCATCTCCGTTTCAAAGCCGAAGAGCCAGCGCTGTCCGAAGACGTTTCCGTGGTCATGTGGCCGGCATGACTAAACACCAAGGTGCATGGAACGCTGTTACCTTCCCACCGAAGTGGTACCTATTTATCTACTTGCAATTTCTTGCTTTCGAACTGCTAGGTTGGCAGGAGCTGGAACTAGAGACAGGAGCTCACCCCGTCATGCGGCACCCGGGTCTCGAACTGCTGAACTACTGACCTTCCACAGCCTGCAGTTCAGCGTCTTCACCACTTGAGCCACCGCAGCTCCTGTTTATATATATATGTATACTAAAAACCTTTTATACATGTATTCGGATGTGTGTCGGTGCAATATAGAGAATCGCGACCACTGAGGAAGGCCCGAAGGGGCCGAAACGCGTTTGGTCCTAAAGTCTGAAACTGTTTACCCGTCATATGTATTTGTATTTGAAAAGCTTTTATAAGTCTGATATTCAGACGCTTTCTTTCAACCGTAATACGTTTTAACACGTGTGCACCTTAATAAACATTTGTACTTTTATAATGTACTGTGTTAGCTTAGCCCTTTTGGTTCCCAGAGGATTCTGGGCCTGGGCCGGCGGAACTGCTTAGCACCACACGTGTGGCTAGTAAACCACCGAGTTGAGACGGAGCTTCTAGCTGCCTGCTGCTCAAGGCCGCCCCCTGGCTGCTTAGAGGTTGAATTGCAATTAGCTGGGGAGGAGAAGGTCTCAATTCCCCCCCCCCTCCCCCCCGTCTTGCCACCAAGGTGCAGCCAACTTAACGGCAACCCTGCAGGTTTTTCAAGGCAAGAGAGATGCAGAGGTAGTTTGCTGTTGCCTGTCCCTGCATAGTAACCCCCTGGGCTCCCTCGACGGTCTCCCCTCCGGGTTCTAATCAGAGCCGACCCTGCTTAGCTTCCGAGATCCGAGGATCTTGAATCCAAGTCTTACGAGGAAAGGCTGAAGGAGTCGGGTCTGTTTAGCCTGGGAAAGGGAAGGCTTAGAGGGGACATGATTGCAGTCTTCAAGTATCTGAAGGGCTGTTGTGTAGAAGATGGAACAGATCTATTCTCTCTTGCTGCGAATTGCAAGACTAGATCTAATGGGTGGGAATTACAAGGGAGTTGTTACCAGCTAGATATCAGGAGAAAGTTCCCAATGGTAAGAGTGGTTGAACAGTGGGACAGTCTGCCTTGGGAGGTGGTGAATGCTCCTTCGCTGGACGTTTCCAAGCGGAGGCTGGACGACCATCTTTCGGGTATACGTTGTAGGGCTATCTTTCGGCTTTGCTCCTGCGGAGTGCCGGGGGTTGGACTAGATGACCTGCAAGGTCCCTTCCAACTCTAACATTCTGTGATTCCATGAGATTGGGTTACCCTGGGTTATCCGTGTCAGGGCCAGTTCTCCCTTCTTTTTCTTGAAAAGAGCAAGTTTCTAACCTTCTTCCTGGACGCAGAGGACAATGCCTGCTCTTTCAGAAGGCGGTGTACTCAACGTTACACGGTGGCCTGAAACCTGACAGCAACGCCGATCTTGTGAAGTTGGGCGGATCACGGGGCAGGAAGGGCTTAGTTCCCGTGGGCCTTTCTGACACAACCAGGGAAATGCCGGTCGCCACTTTGGGGTCAGGAAGCCATTTTTCTCCAGGCCAAGTTTGGCCGGAGATCGTGGAGGTTTTTTGTCACCTTCTGGGCGTGGAACAGCAGTCACTCGGGGTGTGTGGGGGGGGAGGTATTTGTGAATTTCCTGTAACTGTGCAGGGGGGTCAGACTAGATGACCCTGGAGGGTCCCTCCAGGAAATGCCGATCGCCACTTTGGGGTCAGGAAGCCATTTTTCTCCAGGCCAAGTTTGGCCGGAGATCTTGGAGGTTTTTTGTCATCTTCTGGGCTTGGAACAGCGGTCACTAGGGGTATGTGTGTGTGGGGGGTATTTGTGAATTTCCTGCCCTGTGCAGGGGGTTGGACTAGATGACCCTGGAGGACCCTTCCTGCTCTATGATTCTGTGAACATCAGGCAGGGAAGACAGTTCAGCATCGGAGACGGGCAGCAAAGCAGGAGGATTTGTATCTCTTCAGAGCTAATTTGTATCCCCCAATATAAACAAAGGTTGCCAACCACCAGGTGGGGCCTGGAGATCTCCTGGATGGAAAGAAGTAAAGTGCAGGGGTCCCCGACGTGGCGCCCATGGGCACCATGCTGCCCGCTGACCCTTTTTTTCCCGTGCCTCCCAAGTGCTTTTAAGGAAGTGGCTGGGGGCAAGTAGAGCTTTCACCCAGGAGGGCTTCTGATTAGCTATTGGAGATTTAATTGGCTGTGCAGATTGTTTAAAAACGTCGCTTTAGCAGAAACGGCCTTCACCGCGCAAGAATCTACGCCGCGTGACTGAATTCGAGCTGTGGCACTCGTGCTGTGGCCGGCTCCGCCTCCCGTGGCGGCCATCTTCCGGCGGCCATCTTGTGGCTGCCCCCACCGTGCCGTATCAGATCCCCAAATCTGCCCGCGGGCTCAAAAGTGTCAGGGACCGCCGAACTAGTGCCTCTCTCGTGCCCTGCGCTGTAGACCACCGCTTCTGTTGCAGTCAGTCCAGAACTCGGCGAAGAACGCGTTTCTGTTATTGTCTCTCCCCAGTTAGCGGAGGTGGCCCAGGCCATCGGCAAGCTGAGCTACAACCAGCTGGTGGAGAAGATCATCACCTGCAAACACTCCCGGGACCCCAACGTGGTGACGGAAGGTGAGAGCCGATCTACTGTGCCGGTTCGCTGGGAATCAGGGCTTTGTTCTCTCGGGTGGGGGGCTTACCGGGGTTGGGTCACCCACTCAGCCGCCTCATCTGCGGCCTGAAGATAGGTTAAGGACATAAGAGAAGCCATGTTGGATCAGGCCAATGGCCCCTCCAGGCCAACACTCTGTGTCACACAGTGGCCAAAAATACCAGGGGCCATCAGGAGGTCCACCAGCCGGGCCAGAACTCCAGAAGCCCTCCCACTGTGAGCCCCCCCCCCAAGAACCAAGAAGACAGAGCATCACTTGCCCCAGACATAAGAACATCAGAGAAGCCATGTTGGATCAGGCCAATGGCCCCTCCAGGCCAACACTCTGTGTCACACAGTGGCCAAAAATACCAGGTGCCATCAGGAGGTCCACCAGCGGGGCCAGAACTCCAGAAGCCCTCCCACTGTGAGCCCCCCCCCAAGAACCAAGAAGACAGAGCATCACTTGCCCCAGATATAAGAACATAAGAGAAGCCATGTTGGATCAGGCCAATGGCCCCTCCAGGCCAACACTCTGTGTCACACAGTGGCCAAAAATACCAGGGGCCATCAGGAGGACCACCAGCAGGGCCAGTGCTCCAGAAGCCCTCCCACTGTGAGTCCCCCCTCCCCCAGGAACCAAGAAGACAGAGCATCACTGCAATTTCATGGAGGGCCCACAAGGAGTTCTTGTATTGTGAGAAAAGAGAAAAGTACTTCTTTCTCTACCTGTTCTATCCTATGAATTTTGTAGACCTTTATCGTGTGATCTTCAGAAGGTAGTTCTGTTGGTCTGCAGTAGAACAGCTAGATTAAAGTATTCCGTATCTGGTATTCCAAGGGGAAGGGCCCATGGCTCAGTGGCAGAGCACCTGCTTGGCATGCAGAAGGTCCCAGGTTCAATCCCCGGCATCTCCGGGCAGTAGGTGATGGGAAAGACCTTCGCCTGAGACCCTGGAGAGCTGTAAAGAGGGGACGTGGCTCAGTGGTAACAGAGCCTCTGCTTGGCATGCAGAAGGTCCCAGGTTCAATCCCCAACATTGCCAGTTAAAAACAGCCAGGCAGGAGGTGATGGGAAAGACCTCCACCTGAGACCCTGGAGAGCTGTAAAGCGGGCCTGTGGCTCAGTGGCAGAGCCTCTGCTTGGCATGGAGAAGGTCCCAGGTTCAATCCCCGGCATCTCCTGTTAAAAGGACCAGGCAGGAGGTGATGGGAAAGACCTCCGCCTGAGACCCTGGAGAGCTGTAAAGAGGGGCTGTGGCTCAGTGGAAGAGCATCTGCCTGGCATGCAGGAAGGTCCCAGGTTCAATCCCCGGCATCTCCAGTTAAAAAGGACCAGGCAGGAGGTGATGGGAAAGACCTCTGCCTGAGACCCTGGAGAGCGACTACCAGTCTGAGTAGACAAGGCTGACCCTGAAGGATTGATTCAGTATAAGGTAGCTTTGTGTGTGTTCTCCACTGGGCCATGGCTCAGTGGCAGAGCCTCTGCTTGGCAGGCAGAAGGTCCCAGGTTCAATTCCCAGCATCTCTGTCTAGAAGAACCAGGTGTAAGTGATGTGAAAGGCCGCTGCCGTTCAGAGTAGACAATACAGACCGTGATGGACCAATGCTTTGATTCAGTATAAGGCAGCTACATGTCTTCATGTGTTCTTTTGGGAGGGTCCATAGTTGTTGTGGTAGAGCCTCTGCTCGGCATGCAGAAGGTCCCGGGTTCAATCCCCGGCATCTCCAACTAAAAGGCCCAGGCGGTAAGTGATGTGAAAGTCCTTTAACCTGAGACCCCAGACAGCCACTGCCAGTCAAAGTGGACAATACTGACCTTGACGGACTGATGCACCGATTCAGTATCAGACAGCTTCGTGGGTCTTCGTGTCAGGTACACTGCCCTTGGATGGGGAGGTTCTGTTCCTAGTTCTGCTAGCTAAACCGATCTGTTATTTGGGCAATGTCCACATCTCACTGCCTTTTGCTGACTGATGTTTCTCAGCGAGACGCCTGAACTGACTAGTCTGACTAGTCAGAAATGCTCTGCCTGAGATTTAACTCCGCGATGGCCCGTTCCCTCGGACCTGTCTGTGCTCACCCAAGGAAAGAAGGAGCCGCCCTGCATGAATTTGTATGGGGATATATATATATACACACATACACCTGTTTGGAAAATGTTTTTGGCCACGGCTACCTGGCGTGGGAAAACTCCCGTGAGCGGGTTATTCCCAGGCTACACCTCTGCCTGTTGCGAATCTGCCCAGCACTCTTTAAAACATCAGCAGCAGTCAAAACCTGCTTGCCTTTCAAAGTGGCTTAGATACTCGAGTGTAGCTCGAGACCCGAGAGTGCCGCGTGACGGTGTGAGCTCCCGTCTCTGGCCCCAGCTCCTGCCAACCTAGCAGTTTGAAAGAGCAACAAAATTGCAAGTAGATAAATAGGTCCCGCTTCGGGGGGAAGGCAACAGCGTTCCGCGTGCCTCGGCATTTAGTCCTGCTGGCCACATGACCACGGAAACGTCTTCGGACAGCGCTGGCTCTTTGGCTTTGAAACGGAGATGAGCATCGCCCCCTAGAGTCGGATTCAGCTGGCTTTCGAGCAAGGGAAACCTTTACCTTTACCTCTGTCATGGTCTTGGGACACCTTTACCAGATTTATTGTGGCGGAAACTTCAATGTTCCCTCTAAGCTGTGGAGTCTTGTGAGGAAAGATTGTACTTTGTGGGCTACTGGCATTAAAGTTTTGAGTGAGCAATTTGGCTGCTGCATAAATTAGTTTGCTCTGGAGCCCTCCTTCCTCAGCGAAGACAAAAATCTGTGAGCTGAGCACCAAAAAACTGTGAGCTAGCTCACACTAACTCAGCTTAGAGGGAACACTGGCAAGGAGTGAAGCCGAAGGGGTATGAAACTCAAGAGGTTTGGCGTGCGACCTCTCTGTGTAAAATTCGAACTCATCTGTCAAGTACAGGCCCCCCCCCATTTTCGAGCCTTTGGGCACCTTTGGAATTCTGGCACAGCGTGGTGGACGCAGCCACAAAATGGCTGCTGTGGGAGTCGGAGCCAGCCACAAAATGGCTGCTGTGGGAGTCGGAGCCAGCCACAAAATGGCTGCTGTGGGAGGCGGAGCCAGCCACAAAATGGCTGCTGTGGGAGGCGGAGCCAGCCACAAAATGGCTGCTGTGGGAGGCGGAGCCAGCCACAAAATGGCCGCCGCCACTTGCCTTCAAAAGTCACACCGTGAAGATCCTTCGGCTCCGGTGGTAGCTCCTGCCAAAGCAAAGTTTTTAGAAATCTGTACAGCCAATTAAATCTCCAATGGCCAATCAGAAGCCATTTCTAAAAGTGCTTGACTGGTGCCAGGAATTGTGTCAGCGGGTACCCTAGTGCCCGTGGGCACCGTGTTGGGGATCCCTGGTCTCCTACATTTTTAGCCCACCCTTTCTCGGGGTAGCATTGATGGGTTTCCCTTCCCCAAACTTATCCTTCTAAGAACCCTGCAAGGAGCTGGTTGGCCACTTCGTGATACGGGATGCTGAACTAGATGGACCCTCACTGGTCTGACCCAGCAGGGCTCTTCTGCGATTCTTCGCAGGGGAAGGCCTCGGCCTCTCTGCCCTGCTGTTGGCCCTCCAGAGGAACTGGTTGGCCACTGTGGGAGACAGGAGGCTGGACTAGAGGGACCCTCACTGGTCTGATCCAGCAGGGCTCTTCTGAGGTTCTCCTCAGGGGAAGGCCTCGGCCTCTCTGCCCTGTTGTTGGCCCTCAAGAAGAACTGGTTGGCCATTGTGTGAGACAGGATGCTGGAGTAGATGGACCTTCCCTGGTCTGACCCAGCAGGGCTCTTCTGGTGTTCTTATCAGGGAAGGCCTCGGCCTCTGTGCCCTGTTGTTGGCCCTCCAGAGGAACTGGTTGGCCACTGTGTGAGAGACGAGCTGGGCTAGATGGACCACGGGTCTGACCCAGGAGGGCTTTTTGTTTCTACTGTCTTTCTTTCCCTGCCAGGGCTGATAGCAGAGCAGTTCCTGGAGTCCACAGCCTCTCAGCTGACCTACCACGGCTTATGTGAGCTGACCTCCACGGTGAAAGAGGGGGAACTGAGCGTCTTCTTCAGGAACAACCACTTCAGTACCATGATCAAGCACAAGGCAAGTGTCACCCCCGAAGTTCTTCCAAGGCTGGGGTTCCCAGTCTTTTTGAGGCTGCGGTCACCTCTGGAATTCTGAGAGGTGGTGGTGAGCGCCAACCCAAAATGGCTGCCTCCAGAGGTGCAGACAAATCCAAAATGGCTACCTCCAGAGGTGAAGCCAAATCTAAAATGGCTGCATCCAGACGTGCAGCCAAAGCCAAAATGGCTGCCTCCAGAGACGGAGCAAAACCCAAAATGGCTGCCCCCAGAGGCGGAGCAAAACCCAAAATGGCTGCTTCCAGAGGTGCAGCCAGATCCAAAATGGCTGCCCCCACAGGCAGAGCCAAACTCAAAATGGCTGCCTCCAAAGGTGGAGCCAAACTCAAAATGGCTGCCTCCAGAGGCGGAGCCAAATTCAAAATGGCTGCCTCCGGAGGCGGAGCCAAACCCAAAATGGCTGCCTCCGGAGGCGGAGCCAAACCCAAAATGGCTGCCCCCAGTGGCGGAGCCAAACTCAAAATGGCTGCATCCAGAGTTTGGGTTTTGCCCGTCCCTTTTCTGGAAATGTACTGAAAGCAACCACACCGCCCTTTCTGCTGGCTTCTTTTTCAGGTCAGTCGGACCCCCTGGGTCCTGATTCCAACCAGCCTCACTCCCTGGCTACAGGGGGATGCTGGGGCTCTGCCCCCTTCCTTAAAGGGTCAGCCCCCTCCCTTACAGGGCCCCCGCTTCTTAAAGGCCCCCTGTACACCCTTCTCCCTCTGCTCCTGCAAGATTTAGAGGGCCCTTTGGCCGATCGGCAGGAGGGCCCTTTAAATCTTGCAGGAGGGGAGGTAGAGGGCCACACGCCACCCCCCTTCATTATGGCAAATCGTGGCAGCCCCACTGGGAAAATATTTGCCCCCGCAAGCCACAAAATCCCGGCTACAGGCTTGTTGACTCCTCGGTCGACCAGATGCTCTCTTGCAGCTGTGAGGTTTCATTTTTGGAGCTATTTCTCTTTTTGAAAGACACCTGTTAAAAAACTGGGGGTGACGGAGGCAGGAAGACGCTCGGGAGGCCTGCCCCGAATCTAGCTCGGCCCGAGAGCTTGCCTGCGAGTAGAGTCGGACCGGCGGGTCAAGCCCCCCCCGGCTCCAATGCTCCGTCTAAGCTGTGGAGTCTTGTGAGCAAAAATTCCTTTGCGAGCTGCCGGCATTAAAGGCGATGAGCGAGCGATTGGGCTGCTGCATGAATCAGTTTGCTCTGGGGCCCTCCTTCCCAGGCGGAGACAACAATCTGTGAGCCGGAGGCTAGAAAAATGTTGAGCTGGCTCACACTCACTCCGCTTAGAGGGAACCCTGCTCCCCCTAATCCGTGGACCCTTGTGAGCAAAAATTCTACTTTGTGCAGGGACTCCTTTCCATCTTAGGCGACACCCCCCCTGATGCAGCCAATCCTCCAAGAGCTTACAGAGCTCTTCTTACAGGGGCTCCTGTAAGCCATAAGAACATAAGAACATAAGAGAAGCCAATGTTGAATCAGGCCAATGGCCAATCTAGTCCAACACTCTGTCACACAGCGGCCAAAATATACCAGGTGCCATCAGGAGGTCCAGCAGTGGGGCCAGGACACCAGAAGCCCTCCCACTGCTGCCCCCTCCAGCACCAAGAATAGAGTGCATCACCTGCCCCAGACTGAGAGTTCTCATTCTATACCCTGTGGCTAATAGCCACTGGTGGACTTCTGCTCCAGGTGTTTATCTAATTCCCTCTTGAAACTGTCCATACTTGCAGCTGCCACCACCTCCTGTGGCAGTGAATTCCAGATGTTAGTCACTCTTTGGGTGAAGAAGTATTTCCTTTTATCTGTTCTAGCCCGACTGCTCAGCAATTTCATGGAGTGCCCACGAGTTCTTGTATCGTGAGAAAGGGAGAGAAGTACCTCTTTCTCGATCTGCTCAATCCCATTCATAATCTTATAAACCTCGACCGTGTCACCCCTCAGCCGTCGTTTCTCCAAGCTGAAGAGCCCCAAGCGTTTTAACCTTTCTTCATAGGGAAGGTGTTCCAACCCTTTTATCATCCTAGTTGCCCTTCTCTGCACTTTTTCCAATGCTATAATATCCTTTTTGAGGTGTGGCGACCAGAACTGTACACAGTATTCCAAATGTGGTCGCACCAATGATCTATACAGGGGCATGATGATACGGGCTGATTTGTTTTCAGTTCCCTTCCTAATAATCCCCAGCATAGCGTTGGCCTTGGAGGATTGGCTACGTTGGGGGGGGGTGTCGCCTAATATGCAAAGGAGTTCCTGCTACAAAAAGAGCCCCGACTTTGCGAGGTACTGGGCATTAAAGTCGTGAGCGAGCGATTCGGCCCCTGCACAAATCAGTTTGGTCTGGAGCCACGTCCTTCCTGAGCTGAGACAACCATCTGTGAGCCGGAGGCTAAAAAGCAGCGAGCTGGCTCACGCTCACTCAGCTTAGAGGGAACGCAGAGTCCAGGACCCCCATAGCGGAATCCCCCTTTCTCCTTCGGGCTGGTCGTTGTGGGGTCCAGGCCGAGTGAGCCCGATTGGGCCCAATGCCTGCCCGTCACCAAGTCCCCTGACTGACAGACAGTCTCTGTCTCCTCCTCCTCCTCCTCTTCCTCCTCCCCTCCAGAGCCACTTATACCTCCTGGTCACCGACCAAGGCTTCTTGCACGAGGAGCAGGTGGCGTGGGAGAGCCTCCACAACGTGGACGGGGACAGCTGCTTCTGCGACGCCGATTTCCACCTCAGCCAAGCCCTGGGGAAGGAGGCCACCGGCGGCTCCCCGCGGGAGCAGCACTCGAACCAGAGGCAGGTGGACCAGGTAAAGACACTCAGACACACAGAGAGAGCCAGCGTGGCGGAGTGGGGGAGAGCGTCGGACGAGGATCTGGGAGACCCGGGTCCGAAACCCCCCACTCTGTCGTGGGGGCTCGCTGGGTGACCTCGGGCCAGTCACGTCTCTCTCAGCCTGGACTACCTCGCGGGGTTGTTGTGAGGACGAGACGGAGGAGGATGTTGGCCACTTCGGGTCCCCCGTGGGGGAGAAAGGCGGGGGTAGAAATAAAGTCAGTGAGTAAACAGTCAAACACACAACCAGAGGAGGAAGCCAAGTTTACAAGCGTGGACGGCTTCGAGAGGGAATTAGATAGGCATATGGAGCAGAGGTCCACCAGTGGCTCTTAGCCACAAGGTATAAATAGGGACTCTCAGTCTGGGGCAAGGGATGCTCTGTCTTCTTGGTGCTGGGGGGAGTCAACAGTGGGAGGGGGCTTCTCGTGTCCCGGCCTCACTGCTGGACCTCCTGATGGCCCCTGGTATTTTTGGCCACTCTGTGACCCAGGTTGTTGGACTAGATGGGCTGCTGACCTGATCCAACACTGGCTTCTCTCTTATGTTCTTATGTTCTTATCAGTGGGCTAGAAACAGGAGGCACAGATCTGGGCTTCAGGGAGCGTGGAGGGGTGGGGTGGTGATAGGGAAGATGAACGTAAGAACCTCAGAAGAGCCCTGCTGGGTCAGACCAGGGAGGGTCCATCTAGTCCTGCATCCTGGCTCACACAGCGGCCAACCAGTTCCTCTGGAGGGCCAACAACAGGGCAGGGAGGCCGAGGCCTTCCCCTGAGAAGAACATCAGAAGAGCCCTGCTGGATCAGACCAGTGAGGGTCCATCCAGTCCAGCATCCTGTCTCACACAGTGGCCAACCTGTTCCTCTGGAGGGCCGACAACAGGGCATAGAGGCTGAGACCTTCCCCTGAGAAGAACCTCAGAAGAGCCCTGCTGGGTCAGACCAGGGAGGGTCCATCCAGTCCAGCATCCTGTCTCACACAGTGGCCAACCTGTTCCTCTGGAGGGCCGACAACAGGGCATAGAGGCTGAGACCTTCCCCTGAGAAGAACCTCAGAAGAGCCCTGCTGGGTCAGACCAGGGAGGGTCCATCCAGTCCAGCCTCCTGTCTCACACAGTGGCCAGCCAGTTCCTCTGGAGGGCCAACAACAAGGCAGAGAGGCCAAGGCCTTCCCCTGAGAAGAACCTCAGAAGAGCCCTGCTGGGTCAGACCAGGGAGGGTTCATCCAGTCCAGCCTCCAGGCTCACACAGCGGCCAACCAGTTCCTCTGGAGGGCCAACAACAGGGCAGGGAGGCCGAGGCCTTCCCCTGAGAAGGACATCAGAAGAGCCCTGCTGGGTCAGACCAGTGAGGGTCCATCCAGTCCAGCATCCTGTCTCACACAGTGGCCAACCTGTTCCTCTGGAGGGCCGACAACAGGGCATAGAGGCTGAGACCTTCCCCTGAGAAGAACCTCAGAAGAGCCCTGCTGGGTCAGACCAGGGAGGGTCCATCCAGTCCAGCCTCCTGTCTCACACAGTGGCCAGCCAGTTCCTCTGGAGGGCCAACAACAAGGCAGAGAGGCCAAGGCCTTCCCCTGAGAAGAACCTCAGAAGAGCCCTGCTGGGTCAGACCAGGGAGGGTTCATCCAGTCCAGCCTCCAGGCTCACACAGCGGCCAACCAGTTCCTCTGGAGGGCCAACAACAGGGCAGGGAGGCCGAGGCCTTCCCTGAGAAGGACATCAGAAGAGCCCTGCTGGGTCAGACCAGTGAGGGTCCATCCAGTCCAGCATCCTGTCTCACACAGTGGCCAACCTGTTCCTCTGGAGGGCCGACAACAGGGCATAGAGGCTGAGACCTTCCCCTGAGAAGAACCTCAGAAGAGCCCTGTTGGGTCAGACCAGGGAGGGTCCATCCAGTCCAGCCTCCTGTCTCACACAGTGGCCAGCCAGTTCCTCTGGAGGGCCAACAACAAGGCAGAGAGGCCAAGGCCTTCCCTGAGAAGAACCTCAGAAGAGCCCTGCTGGGTCAGACCAGGGAGGGTCCATCCAGTCCAGCCTCCAGGCTCACACAGCTGGCCAACCAGTTCCTCTGGAGGGCCAACAACAGGGCAGAGAGGCCGAGGCCTTCCCCTGAGAAGGACATCAGAAGAGCCCTGCTGGGTCAGACCAGGGAGGGTCCATCCAGTCCAGCATCCTGTCTCACACAGTGGCCAACCTGTTCCTCTGGAGGGCCGACAACAGGGCATAGAGGCTGAGACCTTCCCCTGAGAAGAACCTCAGAAGAGCCCTGCTGGGTCAGACCAGGGAGGGTCCATCCAGTCCAGCCTCCTGTCTCACACAGTGGCCAGCCAGTTCCTCTGGAGGGCCAACAACAGGGCAGAGAGGCCAAGGCCTTCCCCTGAGAAGAACCTCAGAAGAGCCCTGCTGGGTCAGACCAGGGAGGGTCCATCTAGTCCAGCCTCCAGGCTCACACAGCTGGCCAACCAGTTCCTCTGGAGGGCCAACAACAGGGCAGGGAGGCCGAGGCCTTCCCCTGAGAAGGACATCAGAAGAGCCCTGCTGGGTCAGACCAGTGAGGGTCCATCCAGTCCAGCATCCTGTCTCACACAGTGGCCAACCTGTTCCTCTGGAGGGCCGACAACAGGGCATAGAGGCTGAGACCTTCCCCTGAGAAGAACCTCAGAAGAGCCCTGCTGGGTCAGACCAGGGAGGGTCCATCCAGTCCAGCCTCCTGTCTCACACAGTGGCCAGCCAGTTCCTCTGGAGGGCCAACAACAAGGCAGAGAGGCCAAGGCCTTCCCTGAGAAGAACCTCAGAAGAGCCCTGCTGGGTCAGACCAGGGAGGGTTCATCCAGTCCAGCCTCCAGGCTCACACAGCGGCCAACCAGTTCCTCTGGAGGGCCAACAACAGGGCAGGGAGGCCGAGGCCTTCCCCTGAGAAGGACATCAGAAGAGCCCTGCTGGGTCAGACCAGTGAGGGTCCATCCAGTCCAGCATCCTGTCTCACACAGTGGCCAACCTGTTCCTCTGGAGGGCCGACAACAGGGCATAGAGGCTGAGACCTTCCCCTGAGAAGAACCTCAGAAGAGCCCTGCTGGGTCAGACCAGGGAGGGTCCATCCAGTCCAGCCTCCTGTCTCACACAGTGGCCAGCCAGTTCCTCTGGAGGGCCAACAACAAGGCAGAGAGGCCAAGGCCTTCCCCTGAGAAGAACCTCAGAAGAGCCCTGCTGGGTCAGACCAGGGAGGGTTCATCCAGTCCAGCCTCCAGGCTCACACAGCGGCCAACCAGTTCCTCTGGAGGGCCAACAACAGGGCAGGGAGGCCGAGGCCTTCCCCTGAGAAGGACATCAGAAGAGCCCTGCTGGGTCAGACCAGTGAGGGTCCATCCAGTCCAGCATCCCGTCCTCACATAGTGGCCTCAACCAGTTCCTCTGGAGGGCCAACAACAGGGCAGGGAGGCCGAGGCCTTCCCCTGAGAAGGACATCAGAAGAGCCCTGCTGGGTCAGACCAGTGAGGGTCCATCTAGTTCACCATCCCATCTCACACAGTGGCCAACCTGTTCCTCTGGAGGGCCGACAACAGGGCATAGAGGCTGAGACCTTCCCCTGAGAAGAACCTCAGAAGAGCCCTGCTGGGTCAGACCAGTGAGGGTCCATCCAGTCCAGCCTCCTGTCTCACACAGGGGCCAGCCAGTTCCTCTGGAGGGCCAACAACAGGGCAAAGAGGCCGAGGCCTTTCCCTGAGAAGAACCTCAGAAGGAGCCCTGCTGGGTCAGACCAGTGAGGGTCCGTCGAGTCCAGCCTCCTGTCTCACACAGTGGCCAGCCAGTTCCTCTGGAGGGCCAACAACAGGGCAGAGAGGCCGAGGCCTTTCCCTGAGAAGAACCTCAGAAGGAGCCCTGCTGGGTCAGACCAGTGAGGGTCCATCCAGTCCAGAATCCTTGTCTCACACAGTGGCCAGCCAGTTCCTCTGGAGAGCCAACAACAGGGCAGAGAAGCCGAGGCCTTCCCCTGAGAAGAACCTCAGAAGAGCCCTGCTGGGTCAGACCAGTGAGGGTCCATCCGGTCCAGCATCCTGTCTCACACAGTGGCCAACCAGTTCCTCTGGAGAGCCAACAACAGGGCAGAGAGGCCGAGGCCTTCCCCTGAGAAGAACCTCAGAAGAGCCCTGCTGGGTCAGACCAGTGAGGGTCCGTCGAGTCCAGCCTCCTGTCTCACACAGTGGCCAGCCAGTTCCTCTGGAGGGCCAGCAACAGGGCAGAGGGGCTGAGGCCTTCCCTTGTGAAGATCATCAGAAGAGCCCTGCTGGGTCAGACCAGTGAGGGTCCATCTAGTCCAGCCTCCTGTCCCACACAGGGGCCAGCCAGTTCCTCTGGACGGCCAACAGCGGGGAAGAGAGGCCGAGGCCTTCCCCTGAGAAGAACACCAGAAGAGCCCTGCTGGGTCAGACCAGTGAGGGTCCATCCAGTCCAGCATCCTGGTTCTCATAATAGAAGAAGAACAAGAGATTGGATTTATACCCCGCCCTTCACTACCAAAAGGAGTCTCAGAGCGGCTTACAAACTCCTTTGTAGGATTACCGCCTCTGAATGTGGAGGTTCCCCTCAGCCACCATGGCTAGTAGCCACTGATAGACTTCATGAATGTATCTAATCCCCTTCTAAAGCTGTTTATTCCTGTGGCCATCACTACATCCTCTGGCAACGAAGTCCACATTTTAATCACTCTCTGTGCAAAGTACTGTTTCCTTTTGTGTGTCCTGAACCTACTGCCCATCAGCTTCAGTTTGGTGTAGTGGTTAAGAGCGCGGACTCTAATGTGAGAGAACCGGGTTTGATCCCCCACTCTTCCATTCGCAGCTGCTGGATGACCTTGGAGCAAGCCATAGTTCTGACAAGAGATGTTCTCTCAAGTTCTCTCAGAGCTCTCTCAGCCCCACCTACCTCACAGGGTGTCTGTTGTGGGGAGGGGAGGGGAAAGGAGTTTGTGAGCCGCTCTGAGTCTTTGAGTAAAGGGCGGGGTATAAATCCAATCTCCTCCTCCTCCTCCTCCTCTTCTTATGGACATTTGAAGATCGTGTCTTTCATTCCATTGAAATTGTGAAAAGAGATTCTGTGAACTCTGTCTTTTGGGAGTGTCAAATAGTAAATGTTAGATGTTGGTTTAAATCTCTAGCCTATTCATTGCAGTCCATGTATTTCATATATTGAATACTGGTGTACATGTGGATAAATATTTGTAGCCTTATGTGATGTTAAGTCATATATGATCCACTTCTATTCATTCTAATTCCTTAAATTGCTGTTAGTTCGTTCCTCGGTACCGGCTGCCGTTGGTGCTGACCAGCGTTCCCTCTAAGCCGAGCTAGCGTGAGCTATTTCACAGTTTTTGAGCCTCCGGCTCACGCATTTTCATCTTAGCTCAGGAAGGAGGGCTCCAGAGCAGTGTTCCCTCTAAGCTGAGTCAGTGTGAGCTAGCTCACGGTTCTTTAGCCTCCAGCTCACACATTCTTTGCCTTAGCTCAGGAAGGAGGGCTCCAGAGCAGTGTTCCCTCTAAGCTGAGTTAGTGTGAGCGAGCTCACAGTCTTTTAGCCTCCAGCTCACACATTTTTGTCTTAGCTCAGGAAAGATAACTCCAGAGGAGTGTTCCCTCTAAGCTGAGTTAGTGTGAGCGAGCTCACAGTTCTTTAGCCTCCAGCTCACACATTCTTTGCCTTAGCTCAGGAAGGAGTGCTCCAGAGCAGTGTTCCCTCTAAGCTGAGTCAGTGTGAGCGAGCTCACAGTCTTTTAGCCTCCGGCTCACACATTTTTGTCTTAGCTCAGGAAAGATAACTCCAGAGCAGTGTTCCCTCTAAGCTGAGTTAGTGTGAGCCAGCTCACAGTTTTTTAGCCTCCGGCTCACACATTTTTTTTTCTCCGCTCGGGAAGAAGGGCTCCAGAGCAACCTGATTGATGCAGCAGCCAAATCGCTGGCTCACAACCTTAATGCCAGGAGCTCACAAAGTGGAATTCTTGCTCGCAAGACTCCGCAGCTTAGAGGGACCATCGGCACTGATCCCCCCCCCCAATCTTTTCTCTCCCCCCAGGACTACATGATTGCCTTGTCTCTGCAGCAGCAGCAAGGGGGGGCCGTGCTAAGCGACCTCGAGCTGGCCCAGCAGCTGCAGCAGGAGGAGTACCAACAGTCCGCACCGGCCACCCCCCCGGCACAGGTAGCGTGGGTCAGCTGGGGTGGGGGGCCCTCCTCTGGACCCGGTTTCACACCTGTCTTTTCGTCCATTGCCAGTTTTGGTGTAGCGGTTAAGAATGTGGACTCCGATCCGGGAGAACCGGGTTTGATTCCCCACGCCTCCAGATGTAGCCAGCTGGGTGGCCTTTGGGCCAGTCACAAGTCTCTTCAGAGCTGTTCTCTCAGGAGCAGTCCTCGAGAGAGCTCTCTCAGCCCCACCCGCCTCACAGGGTGTCTGTTGTGGGGAGGGGAAGGGGAAGGAGACTGTCAGCCGCTCTGAGCCCCCTTCATGTCTAAAGGTGTTTTTTTCTAATTGTGGAAAGTAACAGGATCTTAATTATCTCCTCTGAGGCGTGGAGGGCACTTAACGTTATATTTTGACCTGGGCGTAATGTTGTCAGCAGACATCCTTTCGGTATTCTAATATACTATTCCAAAAAAGAAATACACTAAAGTATAGGGGGATTTATAGATCTTCTTCGTGGTCTCTGTGCACCACGCCCCATGGGTGCATAATCCCATGGGTGTGACTGCACAGATGACCACTCAAAGATTATCAGTTACAGGTAAGCAACCTGTTTTTCTCCTTGTTAAGAATACATATGTAAAGACTGAATGAGTTAGCATATGTAATGGGATAAAAACCCAATATCCCTGTTAAGTCCTGGGGAGGTTTTTGTTCCAAGTGTCGCCAGTGTGTGTAGTGCAGTGGTAAAAAGTGGCAGACTCTAATCTGGAGAACTGGGTTCGATTCCCCACTCTTCCACATGCAGCCAAGCTGGGTGACCTTGGGCCAGTCGCAAGTTCTCTCAGAGCTCCCTCGGGCCCAAAAACAAGCCTAGCTCGCCACTAGCATAACGCTAAGAGCAAGAACTTGTGGCTGCCAGACCATCTTAGGATCTCCTGGCTATTTTACACACAATGCTATATGATAATTGTTATTAATTCCTCGCCACTGACCGGGCTGGGCTTGGCCCCGATCCATTTCAATGTCTGCAGCCGTCCTTTCCTTGGAAGAAAAAGCATCCGCGTTCTGTCGGTTTACGCCCGTGTTTCTTGTTTTCATTTCAGGGGAGAGGACCGCCCTCTGCCCGCCCCGCCGGGGAGCGCAGGCAGCGGCAGAAGCAGGATTCCGACTGCGTCGTCCTGTAACGCCAACGATGGCCCGGGCGCCCAGATCTCCCCCCCCCCTTTTGCAAACTGCCAGAACCTGCCGTGGAAGAAAAATCTCCCTTCCATGCACATTCAAAGACTTCTATTTAAAGTGTCTCCCCTTCTCCCAGGGGCCAAAAAAACCAAAATTTTAAAATGCAAAACCTTGGAAAAGAAACGTGTGTTCCGATTCTCTTCCTCCTAGCCATCCGGTGACTTGATCTCTGGTCCTTTCAAGTGGGGCGTGTGAGTCGGTTTCGGGATTGAGAGGATTGCTGGTTGGGATGTGGGGAGGGGGGGTCAATCGAGGCCGCAGGAGAGAGTGCCAACCCGTAGAGGCGAACGGAGGGCTAAGAACACAGCAGAGGCAAAGATCACAGACCTCTGTCCATCTAGAACTTGTTCTGCTTCAGGGTCCGTGCAAGGAAGGGAGAAAGGAATGTAACCCTTTCACATGCACTTGGTTGTGATAATCAAAACGGGCTGTCTGCTTAAAAACATGAGAAGCTGTGATCGATCAGGCCAGTGGCCCATCCAGTCCAACACTCTGTGTCGTACAGTGGCCAACACCCAGGGACCACCAGGAAGTCCACCAGTGGGGCCAGAACTCCAAAAGCCCCTCCCACTCTTGCCCCCCCCAAGCACCGAGAAGACAGAGCACCCCTGCCCCAGACAGAGTGCCCCATCTATGCCTTCTGGCTAATGGCTACTGATGGATCTCTGCTCTTAAGAACGTAAGAGAAGCCATGTTGGATTAGGCCAGTGGCCCCTCCAGTCCAACACTCTGTGTCACACAGTGGCCAAAACCCAGGGGCCATCAGGAGGTCCAGCAGTGGGGCCAGAACTCCAGAAGCCCTCCCACTGTTGCCCCCCAAGCACCAAGAAGACAGAGCATCACTGCCCCGGATATAAATACATAAGAGAAGCCATGATGGATCAGGCCAATGCCCATCCAGGCCAACATTCTGGGTCATAGAATCACAGAGCTGGAAGGGGCCATAGAGGCCATCTAGTCCAACCCCCTTCTCAATGCAGGATCAGCCTAGAGAACATAAGAACATAAGAGAAGCCAATGTTGAATCAGGCCAATGGCCCATCTAGTCCAACACTCTGTCACACAGTGGCCAAAATATACCAGGTGCCATCAGGAGGTCCAGCAGTGGGGCCAGGACACCAGAAGCCCTCCCACTGCTGCCCCCTCCAGCACCAAGAATAGAGTGCATCACCTGCCGCAGACTGAGAATTCCCATCTCTATCCTGTGGCTAATAGCCACTGATGGACTTCTGCTCCGTTTGTTTATCTCATTCCCTCTTGAAACTGTTCATGCTTGTAGCTGCCACCACCTCCTGTGGCAGTGAATTCCATATGTTAATCACTCTTTGGGTGAAGAAGTATTTCCTTTTATCTGTTCTAATCCGACTGCTCAGCAATTTCACGGAGTGCCCACGAGTTCTTGTCTTGTGAGAAAGGGAGAAAAATACTTCTTTCTCAACCTGCTCAATCCCATTCATAATCTTATAAACCTTGATCATGTCACCCCTCAGCCGTCATTTCTCCAAGCTAAAGAGCCCAAGCGTTTTAACCTTTCTTCATAGGGAAGGTGTTCCAACCCTTTTATCATCCTCGTTGCCCTTCTCTGCACTTCTTCCAATGCTATAATATCCTTTTTTGAGGTGTGGCGACCAGAACTGTACACAGTATTCCAAATGAGGTCGCCCCAATGATTTCTACAGGGGCATGATGATACTGGCTGATTTGTTTTCAGTTCCCTTCCTAATAATCCCCAGCATAGCGTTGGCCTTCTTTATTGCAGCTACACACTGTGTAGACATTTTCATTGAGTTATCCACTACGACTCCAAGATCTCTCTCTTGGTCCGTCTCTGCCAGTTCAGACCCCATCAACGTGTATTTATATTTAGGATTTTTGGCTCCAATGTGCATCACTTTGCACTTGGCCACATTGAACCCCATTTGCCACGTTGACGCCCACTCGCCCGTCCTCGACAGGTCCCTTCGGAGTGCCTCACAATCCTCCCTAGAGCATCCCTGACAAGTGTCCAGCTGCCACTTAATGACTGTCACTGAGGGGGAACTCATCACCTCCCGAGGCAGCTGGTTCCACATTTGCACAACTCTTGACTGTAAAAAAAGTTTCTCCTAAGATCCAGCCGGTACCTTCTCCCCCTTAATTTAAACCCGTCCTTGCGAGTCCTCTCCTCCGCTGCCAACAGGAACAGTTCCGTGCCCTCCTCTAAGTGACAGCCCTTCAGATACTTCATGGGGGCAATCATGTGCCCCCCTCACACAGTGGCTGAAACCCAGGGGTCATCAGGAGGTCCACCAGCAGGGCCAGAATTCCAGAAGCCCCTCCCACTCTTGCCCCCCCAAGCACCAAGAAATACAAGGTTTACATGGAACATGCTGTCTGGGGCAGTGATGCACTGTATTCTTGGTGCTTGGGGGACAAAATTGGGGGGCTTCTAGCATTCCGGCCCCGCTGGTGGAGCTCCTGATGACCTCTGGGTTTTGGCCACTGTTTGATGCAGAGTGTTGGACTGGATGAGCCATTGGCCTGATCCAACATGGCTTCTCTTAACGTTCTTCTCTTACAGAGCGTCACTTGCCCCAGACCGAGAGTTCCTATCTATCCCTTGTGGCTCATAGCCACTGGTGGACCAGCGCTCCAGATGTTTCTCCAATCCCCTCTTGAAGCCGTCCTTGCTTGTCGCTGCCACCACCTCCTGTGGCAGTGAATTCCACGTGTGAATCACTCTTTGGGTGAAGAAGGACTTCCCTTTATCCGTTCTAACCCGACCGCTCAGCAATTTCAGGAAGCGCCCACGAGTTCTTGTATTGTGAGAAAGGGAGAAAAGGCCTCTTTCTTGACCTGCTCTGTCCCGCGCATAATCATGTAAACCTCTGTCATATCGCCCCTCACATCATACCAGGAAATCTCCAGGTCCCACCTAGAGGTTGGCAACCGTAACAGGAGCACAACCTTCCCTCCGCTTCTTGCGTTGCTACTCAGGGAGGAAGAGCTTAGTTCCCCCCACCCCAATTAAAAAACATTTCCGGCACTCAGGTTCGTACAGGAGCTATTTCAGACAAAAACCTGCTCCGTAATTCTTAACTGCGCAGGGACAAGGCTGCAGTTATGCAGTGGGAATAGAAAGGCACTCTGCGCATGCTCAGAAATATTTATCTTTATTATATATATATGTTTTCATATGTAAGGAAGGGCTGAGGTCCAAAAAGAGGAAGAGGCATGTTAAATGGGCGTGGCCTGACGGGCAGAGGTTCGAGAGCAAAAACCCTACTTGCGAAGACATCCCCCCCCCAGTTGCATCATCAATTGATTCCCTAGTAAAGGTAAAGGTTCCCTTGCTCGAAAGCTAGTCGAATCCGACTCTAGGGTTGCGGTGCTCATCTCCGTTTCAAAGCCGAAGAGCCAGCGCTGTCCGGAGACATTTCCGTGGTCATGTGGCCGGCAGGACTAAACACCAAGGCGCACGGAACGCTGTTGCCTTCCCACCGAAGTGTTACCTATTTATCTACTTGCAATTCCTTGCTTTCGAACTGCTAGGTTGGCAGGAGCTGGAACTAGAAAGGGGAGCTCACTCCGTCGTGCGGCACTCTCGGGTCTCGAACTGCTGAACTACTGACCTTCCACAACCTGCAGTTCAGCGTCTTAACCACTTGAGCCACCACAGCTCCTAATTCCCTATTGCCCTGCAAAATCTTTTATTCCACACTTCCCCCAGGAGCTCAGAAAGACATATGTTCTTCTCTCCCTCACATTTTGTCCACACAACAGTCCTGTGAGTTAGGTCAGGCTGAGACCAGACGCAATAGTTTCAAGGTCAATATGTTGTCGAAGGCTTTCGCGGCCGGGAGTTCATTAGTTGCTGTCGATTTTCCGGGCTGTCTGGCCGTGGTCTTGGCACTGTAGGACCAGACGTTTTGCCAGCAGCTGTGACTGGCATCCTCAGAGATATAACACGGAAAGATGGAGGACTCTCTGTGTCCAAGTGAGAAGAAAAATGGTAAGCGGGTAATTTATCTCAGCCCCACCCCACCTTCCTGAGTAGATATAAACTACCTGCCTACCATTTTTCTTCTCACCTCGACACAGAGAGTACGCCGTCTTTCTGTGTTATACCTCTGAGGATGCCAGTCACAGTTGCTGGCGAAACGTCAGGTCCTACACTGCCAAGACCACGGCCACACAACCCGGAAAATCTACAACAGCTAAAGTTTCAATGTCACTGAAAGGGCTCAGTAGGAGGAACCCAGAGACTGCGGGTTACACCTCTGTAGCTATTTCGATAGTAGGGTTGATCTAAAGGGTTTTTTTTTTGGGTGATATCAGAAAGGGCCTCCTCTTTTGAACCCTGAGTGGCCCGTTTGCCCTAAATGACGTGGCCGCTGATTGGCCGCACAGTCCTGTGACATCCATCGTCCTATCCCCGATTGGCCGGGAGCACTCACGGACAATGAAAAGGAAGGAAAGAGGAAAAGGGGGCAGAGAGGAAAAACAGCAAAGATCCGTGAGAAAAAGCACAACTAACGGGGTGGTTGGGGGGTGGGGGTTGTCAGGATTTTTTTTATCAACACCGGCGGGGCCCCGCTCGAAAGAACTTCATTCCCCCACCCCAATAAAAATGGCCCAAACCCTTTTGGCACTGACCCAGAGCTTTTCCGCATCCTCATTTTCGTCACTTGTGTGTGTGTGTCCCTATGGCTTTGGGGTTCTTCCTGTTCTGCTTGTGTCTTGCGGTTGGCTGGATGTCACGTCGCTGTGCGTCCGGCGTTATCTCCCTGCAGATTTAAACTACAGGATTTTATGCTCGACAGACAGCGATGTAATATCGAATCGACCACTAGAGGGGGCGAAAGACACGTGGAAAACTAACCCTCCCACCCCCGAAGCAATAGGGACACACAGGCAACGAAAACGATAATGCGGAAGAGACCCCCAAGTTTGGAAGCAGCAAGAGACCTGCGAGAACCTTAGCTCTGCCGGTCCTCGATTCATGGATCTTCAGACCCAGGCGACTGCGAGGCGGAAGGAATTGGCACAAGCAGCCCTGCAAGTATCTTCCTTGATTCAATGCGACGTCATCTTTCTTGACCCAGCCTGGCATAACTGCAGATGGTGATCCGAAGAAGCGAGCAGCGGTTTCGTGGTTAGGAGCGCGGACTCTAATCTGGGGGATTTGGGTTTTTGTGATGTTAGCTGCCCAGAAGCCTGCCTTGACAGGGAGGGCGGGGTACACATTTGAGGAGATAAATAAACAAATAAAAATTCCTCCACATAAGAACATAAGAGAAGCCAATGTTGAATCAGGCCAATGGCCCATCTAGTCCAACACTCTGTGTCACACAGCGGCCAAAATATACCAGGTGCCATCAGGAGGTCCAGCAGTGGGGCCAGGACACCAGAAGCCCCTCCCACTGCTGCCCCCTCCAGCACCAAGGATAGAGTGCATCACCTGCCCCAGACTGAGAGTTCCCATCTATACCCTGTGGCTAATAGCCACTGATGGACTTCTGCTCCAGATGTTTATCTAATTCCCTCTTGAAACTGTCCATGCTTGTAGCTGCCACCACCTCCTGTGGCAGTGAATTCCATGTGTTAATCACTCTTTGGGTGAAGAAGTATTTCCTTTTATCTGTTCTAACCTGACTGCTCAGCACTTTCATGGAGTGCCCACAAAGAGTCCTTGTACTGTGAGAAAGGGAGAAAAGTACTTCTTTCTCAACCTGCTCAATCCCATTCATAATCTTATAAACCTCGATCCTGTCACCCCTCAGCCGTCGTTTCTCCAAGCTGAAGAGCCCCAAGCATTTTAACCTTTCTTCATAGGGAAGGTGTTCCAACCCTTTTATCATTCTAGTTGCCCTTCTCTGCACTTTTTCCAATGCTATAATATCCTTTTTGAGATGTGGTGACCAGAACTGTACACAGTATTCCAAATGAGGTCGCACCAATGATTTATACAGGGGCATGATGATACTGGCTGATTTGTTTTCAATTCCCTTCCTAATAATCCCCAGCATAGCGTTGGCCTCCTTTATTGCAGCTACACATGCAGCCAGCTGGGTGACCTTGAGCCACTCACAAGTCCTCTCAGAGCTGTTCTGTCTCGAGCAGTCCTCGAAAGCGCTCTCTCAGCCCCGCCTACCTCACAGGCAGCCCCGCCTACCTCCGAGCTGAGTTAGTGTGAGCTAGCTCACAGTTTTTTAGCTTCCAGCTCGCAGGTTTTTGCCTTAGCTCAGGGAGGGATGACTCCAGAGCAAACTAATTTACACAGGAGCCAAATCGCTTGCTCAGAAGTTTAATGCCGGCCGCTCGCAAAGTAGAATTTTTGCTCACAGGACTCCATAGCTTAGAGGGAGCATTGCTCCCAGGGTAGGGTGTCTGTTGTGGGGAGGGGAAGGGGAAGGAGATTGTCAGCCGCTCCGAGACGCCTTCGGGTAGTGAAGGGCAGGGCATAAATCCAATCTCTTCTTCTTCTTCTTCTTCTTCTTCTTCTTCTTCTTCTTCTTCTTCTTCTTCTTCTTCTTCTTCTCCCACCCTGCCACAAATGTTGTTAGTCTTGAAGGTGCTACCGGACCCTGGCTCTTTTTTATTGCAGACGGTGGGGAGGGGAGAACAGTTTCTGTGGGGGGTTCAGAGGTAGACTGCCCCCGTCCAGTGCGTTTCCTCGCCAGAGAGTCTTACAGATCTTCGGCCTTACACAGACCCAGCAACACCTCCCGGTAATAGCCTTGCGTTTCAGCCTGGAAGGAAAGAAAGAGTGGTTCATAAGAACATAGGAGAAGGCAGTGTTGGGTCAGGCCAACGGCCCATCCAGTCCAACACTCTGGGTCACACAGTGGCCAGAAATACCAGGGGCCATCAGGAGGTCCAGCAGTGGGGCCAGGACACTAGAAGCCCTCCCACTGTTGACCCCCCCAAGCACCAAGAAGACAGGGCATCCCTTGCCCCAGACCGAGAGTTCCTACCTATACCTTGTGGCTAATAGCCATTGATTGGACCTCTGCTCCATATGTTTATCTAATTCCCTCTTGAAGCTGTCCATGCTTGTAGCTGCCACCACCTCCTGTGGCAGTGAATTCCATACATTAATCACTCTTTGGGTGAAGAAGTACTTCCTTTTATCTGTTCTAACTCGACCACTCAGCAATTTCACTAAATGCCCACGAGTTCTTTAATTGTGAGAAAGGGAGAAAAGTACCTCTTTCTCTACCTGCTCTGTCCCATGCATAATCTTGTAAACCTCGATCATGTCACCCCTCAGCCGTCGTTTCCCCAAGCTAAAGAGCCCCAAGCTCGCATCGGCACAGAAGTTCTCTCAACGGCCGGCAGAAAGAGTCCTGGGCAGTGTAGTCGAGTGGGAAGGGGAAATGCCAGGACTGGAAGCCTCCGATGACCACCCCCTCTCAAGCCCCCACTGAAGGTCCCCCTGGTTTTCATCGGGATGAGAAGGCAGGTCTGCCCTTGCATTTTCCGTGCTCTCCGTTTTTAATTTGAAATACAGGAAAATTCAAGATTCAGAGGAGGGGCCTGGGATTTGCTTGGGAGGAGGTGAGCGACTTCGGAACACCAGAAGCCTGGGTCAAACAGAGGAAGAAAGGTTCCTTCATGGCTTGCTCATGGCCTACCTAGAGGTCATCCAGCTGCTCCTTGGTGGGAACAGTATACTGGGCTGGGATTCCATATTTTCCTTGAGCCCTAACCTGACCCCCTCCAAAAAACGGTACACCTTAGAATCATAGAGTTGGAAGCGGTGTTCCCTCTAAGCTGAGTGAGTGTGAGCTAGCTCACCGTTTTTTAGCCTCCGGCTCACACATTTTTTTGTCTCGGCTCAGGAAGGGATGGCTCCAGAGCAAACTAATTTATGCAGTAGCCAAACTGCTCACTCCCGACTTCAATGCCAGGAGCTCACCAAGCAGAATTTTTGCTCACAAGACTCCACGGCTTAGAAGGAGCATTGGTCGGAAGGGACCTCTAGGGTCATCTAGTCCAACCCCCTGCACAAGGCAGGAAATTGACAAATACCTCCTCCTCCCGACACCCCCCTGTTCCATGTTCAAATGATGGCACAAAAAACCCTCCAGGATCTCCAGCCAAATTGGCCTGGAGAAAAACTGCTTCCTAACCCCAAAGTGGCGATCGGCATTTCCCCGGGCGTGTAAGAAAAGGGCCACGAGAACTAAGCCCTGAGGCAGCCCTTCCTGCCCTCCCTCTCGTGATCTGCCCAAGTTCACAGAATCCGCGTTGTGGTCAGAGGACCACCCAGCCTCTGCTTGAAAACCTCCAAAGAAGGAGAGCCCGCCACCTCCTCCCGAGGAGGCCTGTCCCACTGAGGAACCACTCTGACTGTCTGGAAGTTCTTCCTCATGTTTAGCCGGAAAGCGCTCCTGATTTAATTTCAACCCATTCGTTCTGGTCCGACCCTCTGGGGCAACAAGAAACAACATCATTAACAAGTGCAATATCACAGTATACAATACACAGCAAAACAAACAAGCCCTGCACAAATAACGCAGACCACAAGTGCTCAAAAAGTTATACACAAAATTATATAAGAGGACCACATATATCAGTGAAACCAAAATGCATCATACAGTGTAAAGGTAAAGGTAAAGACGTCCCTTGCTTGAAAGCCAGTCGAATCCGACTCTAGGGTTGCGGTGCTCATCTCCTTTTCAGAGCCGAAGAGCCAGCGCTGTCCGAAGACATTTCCCTGGTCATGTGGCCGGCACGACTAAACACCAAGGCGCACAGAACGCTGTTACCTTCCCACTGAAGTGGTACCTATTTATCTACTTGCAATTTCTTGCTTTCGAACTGCTAGGTTGGCAGGAGCTGGAACGAGAGACGGGCGTTCACCCCGTCATGCGGCACTCACGGGTCTTGAACTGCTGAACTACTGACCTTCCACAGCCTGCAGTTCAGCATCTTAACCACTTGAGCCACCGCAGCTCCTTCATACAGTGTGCAGGTCCATAAATAGGCTTACCGACTCTTGCAGAGCATGTGCTATTGTCAATCGGATGCCTGGCTTTGAATGATTATAATAGGAATGAATTTTTCCTGTAATATTGGATTGAAGGCTTTTATCCACTGTGAGTGCTACACTAAGGGTTTTTCCTTCTAAGAGTCTTCTGTACACTACGAGTACTGTATGAAGTAGTGTGAACTTACTGAAGAAGAATGATCGAAACGGAGATCAGAATCCGGAGTCTTCGTCCATTCTGTCTGTGTGCCATTTATGGACTTGTGCTATTCATTTTTGTTTGTGTACCATTTATGGACTTGTAGTATTTATGGACCTGCACACTATATGATGTGTTTTGGTTTCACTGATATATGGGGTCCTCTTATATAAATAGGAGCTGCGGTGGCTCAAGTGGTGAAGACGCTGAACTGCAGGCTGTGGAAGGTCAGTAGTTCAGCAGTTCGAGACCCGTGAGTGCCGCATGACGGGGTGAGCTCCCGTCTCTAGTTCCAGCTCCTGCCAACCTAGCCGTTCGAAAGCAAGAAATTGCAAGTAGATAAATAGGTACCACTTCGGCGGGAAGGGAACAGCGTTCCGTGCGCCTTGGTGTTTAGTCCTGCCGGCCACATGACCACGGAAACGTCTTCGGACAACGCTGGCTCTTCGGCTTTGAAACGGAGACGAGCACCGCAGCCCTAGAGTCGGATTTGACTGGCTTTCGAGCAAGGGAACCTTTACCTTATATAAACTGATTTTCGTGCATAACTTTTTGAGCACTTGTGGTCTGCGTTATTCGTGCAGTCCTTGTTTATTTTGCAACGGGAAGCAACTCCGCCCCGTCCTCTAGATAGCAGCCCCTCAACGACTTGAAGATGGACATCATATCCCCTCCGAGTCGTCTCCTCTCCAGGCTAAACACACCCGGCTCCTTCAGCCTTTCCGCATTGGACTTGGTCTCCAGACCTCCCTCACCATCTTCGTTGCCCTCCTCCGGACGCACGTTCCAGCTTGTCGATATTCTTCTTAAATCGTGGTGCCCAAAACACAGAGTAAAGTCGAACCACCACTTTGCCTCATCGGGACGGTACACTTCTGTGGCTCCAGCCCCAATTGGACTGGTCACTTGCTGGGTCCGTCATCTGCCACCCCTTCCCCACGCCAGTAAAGGCCTAAACAGAGTCAGGGGTCTTACCCGGACGAACGAATAGAGCGACATCCCGTACTGCTTCCTGAATTCCGCTCGTACGCTGAGGAGGTCAGTCTCACTACGGGAGATCAGGATGCGAATCAGGGTTTTGTGGCTGGCAACCGGACCCTGCGGGAAGAAGGAGAAATTAATGGAAGCGGGACGGGTGTTTCAGGATAAGACGGGCAGGCGACCGTTCCAAAGACCCATATCTTCCCTGAAAACCTTCGACACTCTCTCCGAGCACAACCGCTCCCCCCAAAAAAGGATGCTGAACTAAACTAAACTCAGATTCTGCACTAGCTGTCCCGACCTCTATCTCCTTTCCCTAAGACTGGATTTTAGATTGACAGCTCTCTGGGGCAGAGACCCATCTTGTCACTGCAAAGCACCAGGATGGCGTAAGGACACACGCATGAAGCTGCCTTGTACTGAACTGGACCCTCGGTCCATCAAAGTCAGTGTGGTCTACTCTGACTGGCAGCAACTTCTCCAGGGTCTCAGGCGGAGGTCTTTCCCATCACCTGCTGCCTGGTCCTTTTTAACTGGAGATGCCGGGGATTGAACCTGGGACCTTCTGCATGCCAAGCAGAGGATCTGGCAGTGAGCCACGGACCCTCCCCAGAAAGAGCTCTCCAGGGTCCCAGGCAGAGGTCTCTCACATTACTTCCTGCCTGGTCCTTTTAACTGGAGACACCAGGGACTGAACTGGAGACCTTCAGCATGCCAAGCAGAGGCTCTGCCCCTGAGCCACGGCCCCTCTTAACAACTCTCCAGAATCCCAGGCTGAGGTCTTTCCCATCACCTACTGCCTGGTCCTTTTTAACTGGAGATGCCGGGGATTGAACCTGGGACCTCCTGCATGCCGAGCAGATGCTCTGCCACTGAGCCACGGCCCCTCTTTACAGCACTCCAGGGTCCCAGGTGGAGGTCATTCCCGTCACCTCCTGCCTGCTCCTTTTAAACTGGAGAGGCCGGGGATTGAACCTGGGACCTTCTGCATGCCAAGCAGATGCTCTGCCACTGAGCCATGGCCCCTCTTTACAGCTCTCCAGGGTCTCAGGCAGAGGTCTTTCATATCACTTGCTGCCTGGTCCTTCTTAATTGGAGAGGCCAGGGATTGAACCTGGGACCTTCTGCGTGCCGAGCAGATGCTCTACCACTGAGCCATGGCACCTCTTTACAGCTCTCTGGGGTCTCAAGAGAGGTCTTTCCCATCACCTCCTGCCTGCTCCTTTTAAACTGGAGAGGCCGGGGATTGAACCTGAGACCTTCTGCATGCCAAGCAGATGCTCTGCCACTGAGCCATGGCCGCTCTTTACAGCTCTCCAGGGTCTCAGGCAGAGGTCTTTCATATCACTTGCTGCCTGGTCCTTTTAAACTGGAGAGGCCAGGGATTGAACCTGGGACCTTCTGCATGCCAAGCAGATGCTCTGCCACTGAGCCATGGCCCCTCTTTACAGCTCTCCGGGGTCTCAGGCAGAGGTCTTTCATATCACTTGCTGCCTGGTCCTTTTCAACTGGAGAGGCCGGGGATTGAACCTGGGACCTTCTGCATGCCAAGCAGATGCTCTACCACTGAGCCATGGCCCCTCTTTACAGCTCTCCGGGGTCTCAAGCAGAGGTCTTTCCCATTACCTCTTGCCTGGTCCTTTTAACTGGAGATGCCGGGGATTGAACCTGGGACCTCCTGCATGCCAAGCTGATGCTCTGCCACTGAGCCACAGCCCCTCTTTACAGCTCTCCGGGGTCTCAAGCAGAGGTCTTTCCCATCACCTCTTGCCTGGTCCTTTTAACTGGAGATGCTGGGGACTGAACCTGGGACCTTCTGCAGGCCGAACAGATGCTCTACCACTGAGCCACGGCCCAGCGGCTTTCAGAAATGTTGGACTGATCCCCAAATCAGGTCATACGAATAGGCGAAAAATGGTATTTTCCCTAGAGAAAAACGGGATCGCCTCTGGATAGCCTGCCCGGAAGGCTTTCAGGAGCGGTGTGTTAGAGAGGCCGTTGGGCAGACTTTGATGGAACGACGCTCACCTTAATCGCTTGGCGGAGTTTGATGGCGAAATAGAGAGGGGTGTTCCTCAGGACCGAGACTGCCAGAGAGAGAGAGAGAATACAAGGACATGAGAACAGCACTGCCGGTTCAGGCCAAGGCAGGAGCCAACTACCCCGGTATCCTATTTCCAACAATGTCCAGAGGTACTTCCATGAAATCTGAAGGGCCTTCCCTGGTTGGTTTTTCTGTCCCCCACCCCGCAACAAGCCAAGCAAGCGATCCTTGTGGCGGTGAGTTCCACAGGGTAATTATGCACCGTGGGAGGAAGCATTTCCTTTTGTCTGACTTGAAATGGACGGCAAATCAATTTCATTGTGCGATCCCATGTTCTCCTCTTTGGAAGGGGAGGGAAACGAGCCTCTCCATTCACCCCTTTTCCACACCAGGAATAATTTTAGAAACCAGTAGTCCTTTTGTCCTCTTAAACAAAATGCTCTTTAGGCTTCCCTCACCGGGAAAGACACTAGATCTCTCTCTCTCTCTTTCTCTTTCTTTTCATGTAAGAACATCAGCAGAGCCCTGCTGGGTCAGACCAGTGAGGGTCCACCCAGTCCAGCCTCCTGCCTCACCGAGTGGCCAACCAGTTCTTCTGGAGGGCCAGCAACAGGGCAGAGAGGCCGAGGCCTTCCCCTGAGAAGGACATTAGACGAGCCCTGCTGGGCCAGACCAGGGAGGGTCCATCTAGTCCAGCCTCCTCTCTCACACAGGGGCCAACCATTTCCTCTGGACGGCCAACAAGAGGGCAGAGAGGCCGAGGCCTTCTCCTGAGAAGAATTTCAGAAGAGCCCTGCCGGGTCAGACCAGTGAGGGTCCATCTAGTCCAGCCTCCTGCCTCACACAGTGGCCGGCCAGTTCCTCTGGAGGGCTAACAAGAGGGCAGAGAGGCCGAGGCCTTCATAAGAACATCAGAAGGGCCCTGCTGGATCAGACCACTGAGGGTCAATCTAGTCCAGCCTCCTGTCTCACACAGTGGCCAACCAGTTCCTTTGGACAGCTAGCAACAGGGCAGAGAGGCCGAGGCCTTCATAAGAACTTCAGAAGAGCCCTGCTGGATCAGACCAGTGGTCCATCTCATCTGGCATGCTGTCTCACACAGTGGCCAACCAGTTCCTCTGGCCGGCCAACAACAGGGCAGAGAGACCATGGCCTTCATAAAAACCTCAGAAGAGCTCTGCTGGATCAGACCAGTGGTCCCTGTCACCAAGCATCCCATCTCACACAGTGGCCAACCAGTTCCTCTGAATGGTCAACAACAGGGCACAGAGGCCAAGGCCTTCATTAGAATATCAGAAGAGCCCTGCTGGATCAGACCGGTGGTCCATCTCGTCCAGCATCCTGCCTTTCCACCAGCTTAATTAATGCCTTATCTCAGCTCCGGGACACGGGAAATGATCAAAGATAAGAATGCCCCCGAGCACGTGCAGAGGGCCTTTCCGCAGTCAATCTTCACACGCATGCTGGCTTCACACAGAGGGCCTTCAAGTGAGAAGAACACGGCTTCAGTGCAGAACTGAGCCCCCCAACCCCTCTGGTTGGGAAAGCCCCCTGTCCTGAGTCTGTACCTACCCAGGGTCGAGAGGGCCACTTGGGCGTTGCCCTGGAAGAACTTGGCCACGGCTTCCTCCATCTGGAGCCCGGTCATCTTGTGGTACAAGCTGAACACTGTGAGGGAAAGAGAGAACACAAACATGAGGTTGCACGCATGCGTTAAACCAAGCCGGCTGTGTTTCCTCCGAGCTCCTCCTTCGAACTAAAGAATTTATAGCTCAAAGTTTGTAAATACTACGCAAACCCAGATAAGAGGCTGATAACCAAGAAGCAGCTGGCTAGAACAACTTCAGAGTGGTAAGAAACTAATTTACTGCTGTGCTAGAAAGGAAAGCCTTGAGATTCTTAAGGCCGCTCCCAAAGCTTTGAACCAGATATGGCGAAGACAATTAAGGACCTATCTGAACAAATTTTAGGACTCCAAAATACAGTCCTTGCCTTTCAAGAAAAAAATCAGTAGTGAGTTAATCTCACTACGTGGAGAAATTAGCAAAACAGGCACAGAAATAGCTTCTATAAAGCAGACAGCTACAACAGCCAAAGAGCTTGCTGAAGCTAATGAGCAAAAAATAACCGCTCTGAACCGCCAAATAAATGACTTGTCAGACAGAAACAGGAGAGCTAACCTTATTTTATCAGGGATATCTGAAGAAATTTCCATAAATAAATTGGAGGAATCGCTGATACAGTGG
This sequence comes from Gekko gecko, assembly GCA_029375565.1. NCBI lineage: Eukaryota > Metazoa > Chordata > Lepidosauria > Squamata > Gekkonidae > Gekko > Gekko gecko. The sequence goes on along the minus strand of JAPDNY010000001.1, from coordinate 11,934,311 downwards.
CTGCAGACAAACGAAGTAGAAATAAAAACAGAGGATGTTGAGAGAGTGCATCGACTACAAAGGAATGGGAGGGGAGGGGCCCCTAGAGATGTAATAATTAAATTTGCCAGAGAGAAAATTCAACAGCAAATATATACAGCACTAAAGAAGAGGAAAGACCTGACTTTTAGAGGAAGAAAAGTCTGGGTGAGACAAGACTTTTGTCAAGAGACCTTAAGGAAAAAAAACCTCATGCGCCCCTTTGCCCAAAAGCTTTATGCAAATAACGTGAAATTTTCATGGGGCTATCCATCCTCGATAATTATATTTCGGGAAGGAAAGCGACTGATGGCAAGGAACACTACAGAGGCAAAGGAACTACTTAAACAATTAGGTATAAACACAGACGATATGGGAGAGCAAGAAATGGAAGCGGAATCGGGGGTTCCTGAAGATGGCGACGAAGGAACTTCAGAGAGAGGAGGGAAACGCCTCAGGACCAGCTCCCGATAACCAATTAAGGGAAGTATACCTTTATTGATTGAGCTAATGACTATTAATAGTATTATCATTTTTTACAGTATCAAGAAGGAGGAGGAGGGGGATGCGTGCACCCCATGCAGTGGAGAGAGGGGAAGAGATTTTCTTTCCACCTTTACTCTCAACCACGGGGGGGAAGGGAAGGGGAAGGGTAAACTAACTAACCATTCAAATTTTTCACAGCCACGAGATGTCAAAGCCTTTATTGATGTGGGATATGGATAAAACAATAAAAATTTTATCACTGAATGTCAATGGTTTAACATCAGAAATTAAACGATATAGGATAGCCAAGTTGGCAAGAGAGCAAAAAACTGATGTTCTGTGTTTACAGGAAACACATAAGAAAAGAAATGACAACAAGCCTTTGCTAAAAGACTCGACCTGGATGATGTTAGCGGAAGCTAGAAGCCACACCAAGGCCAGAGGAGTGGCAATAATGACTCATAAGAAACTTAGAGTAGAGGTACTAGAAAGAAGGACAGACAGGGAAGGGAGATATGTGATGGCTAAATTCAGATTAGAGGGGAAGAAATTTACATTGGTAAATATATATGCACCCAATAAAGGACAAAAGAAATTTTTAGCCAGGCTAGTTAAAAAAACTAAGCAATTCACAGAGGGAGAATTAATTATGACAGGAGATTTGAACATGGATCTGACTAAAAATAAGGCAATTAAAATAGGAGATTGGGGCTTGAGGGAAGCACATGAATTGATAGGACAGCAGCCAAAACCCACCCATGTATCCAGCCAGCACAAAACCCCATCATGCATAGATTACATAATTGTAGAAAAAAGCAGCAACCTGACTATAAAAAAAATTACAACGCACCCAATCTGGATATCGGATCATGCACCAATCACTATAGAAATAGAAGGCAATCAAAAACCAAAAAATAGAACTTGGAGGTACAATAATTTAATAATGGCTAAAGAGGAAGATAGGAGCTATATGATGGAGCAGATAAGATTATATTTTGAGGAGAATAGAGGGACTGTCCCAACTAATACCCTGTGGGATGCCGCGAAGGCGGTGATAAGGGGACACTGCATAAATAAGGAAAAGTACATCAAAAGAGAACGCTATCTAAAAAGACAATCTAAAATTCAGGAACTGGAGAGGTTGCAAAAGGAACAAATCAACAATCATGATTTAAAAGTACAGAGTCAGATAACAACAATTAAAAAACAATTAGATGAGTTGGACTCAGTTACATTATGGAAGAGAGAAGCAATGGTAAGAAATGACTTCCATAGAAATAGTATTAATTCGGCCAGAAGGTTAGCTAACTATTTGAAAAACAGGAAGGCAAGGCAAAAGATAGAAAATATAAAAGTGAATGGCCAAAGAACTGGCAACTCAAAAGATATAGTAAAAGCCTTCGAGACCTTTTATAAGGAGTTGTATAAAAAAAAGGACATAGTCATATATGAGGAAGATATAAGAACAACACTCAAAGAAAATGATAAAATTATGTTAAGGGAGGAAATAACACTACAGGAGATAAAGGTGGTAATTAAAGAATTGAAAAAGGGCAAATCCCCAGGCCTAGACGGTTTCACAAGTGAATTCTATAAGGAGATGGTAGACATATTGGCCCCAGAGCTCCAAGAGGTATTTAATGGAATATTGAAAGGGAAAAAAGCCCCAGATTCGTGGAGGCAATCAGAAATAGTGGTAATCCCTAAACCACATAAAGACCCAGAGGAAGTGGGCTCATATAGACCTATTAGTTTACTAAATCAGGATTATAAAATACTGGCAAATAGATTAAAGAAGATCATACCTAGCATAATAAAGGAGGACCAATATGGATTTGTAAAAGACAGGAATATAGCCCACCCCATAAGGAATATTATAAATGTATTACAACATGGCCACAAAAAAAAGCTAGGCCTCTTGAAATTAGATGTCTACAAAGCATTCGATACACTCTCCCAGGATTTTCTGTGGCAGGTAATGACTAAATACAAGATGGGGGAGCCATATATAAAAGCGATCCAAGAAATGTACAGAGAAGGGACAGCAGTGGTGAGAGTTAATGAAGAACACTCACAACCCCTCAAGATTCAAAGAGGAGTCCGGCAAGGATGCCCGCTCTCGCCCCTCCTATTTATACTAGCAATAGAACAGCTAGCTGAAAGAATAAGAAATTCTGCAAGGGTGGAAGGATACAGGGTAAAGAAGGAAGAAATGAAAATCAATTTATTTGCCGACGACATTATAATCGCTATGACAAACCCCAAAGAGGCAGTAAAAGAAATAAAAGTTATATTAGAGGACTTCGAAAAATGTTCAGGACTGAAGGTGAACATGGCTAAATCAGAAATTATGTACCTTAATGTGACTAAAGAGGAAAGGGAACAAATACATGGGATTATAGAATGATTAAGGAAGTTAATGGAAAAGGAAATATTTGGACAGAAGAACCAATTGAAGAAATACATAATAGGATGCAAAAATTTAAACAAGGATTAGCAGGATATATTTACAAGAAAATGTTATCCAATAAAGATAAGGCAATACTTTATTTACAGAAAACATGGTGTAAGGAAGGCCAGATATCGGAAAACGATGCAAATAGAATAATGAAGGGAATAGAAGAAACCAAAATTATTAAATTTAATGAATTGGAACATAAATTTTTCACAAAGTGGTATAAAACACCAGCGCAGATAGCAAACATGTTTCCGGGATCGAGTTCTATGTGTTGGCACTGTAAACAATTTAAGGGCTGGTTCTCTCATATGTGGTGGGAATGTCCAGAGGTGAGAGTCTTTTGGTCAAAAATAATACAAATTATAAAGAAAATATGTAGAATTTCATTGAATGTAGACTTTAAACTAATGTTAATGGGTATATTAGGAAATAAGGCAGTCAATAAGGAAACCCAGGCTATACTCAAAGCTATGGTGTTAGCAGGCAAGGCAGTGATAGCTCTGGGCTGGAAAGATAAGAGCAAATGGACAATAGATACCTGGCACACTTATTTGTTTGATTTTGTGCAGTCGGACATCATTGAGAAATTGCGCCAGAAGACCACATGGGAGGATAAAGCCGAAGAAATTAAAGCGAGATGGAAGACCTATCTAAAGTGGATAACAGTGGAAGGAAGACAGGACATTCGGTGGAAGATTCAGACTTTGTGCCCGTGGCTATGAATAAAGGATCAACAAACAAGGGGTAGAGGGAGGGAGGGGGGAACTTATTGAGTTAAGTAAAGTAAGGAGACAAAAGATATTGTGTAATATATAGAAAATTCAAAAAAATAAACCTATTAAAAAAGAGAGAACACAAACATAAGAACAGAAGAGAAGCCAATGTTGGATCAGGCCGAGGGCCCATCTAGTCCAACACTCTGTCACACAGCGGCCAAAATATACCAGGGGCCATCAGGAGGTCCAGCAGTGGGGCCAGGACACTGAGCAGCCCTCCCACTGCTGCCCCCTCCAGCACCAAGAATAGAGGGCATCACCTGCCCCAGACTGAGAGTTCCCATCTATGCCCTGTGGCTAATAGCCACTGATGGACTTCTGCTCCAGATGTTTATCTAATTCCCTCTTGAAACTGTCCATGCTTGTAGCTGCCATCACCTCCTGTGGCAGTGAATTCCATACGTGAATCACTCTTTGGGTGAAGAAGGACTTCCTTTTATCCATCCTAACCCGACTGCTCAGCAATTTCATGGAGTGCCCACGAAGTTCTCGTATGGTGAGAAAGGGAGAAAAGTCCTCTTTCTCGATCTGCTCTATCCCATGCATAATCTTATAAACCTCGATCATGTCACCCCTCAGCCGTTGTTTCTCCAAGCTAAAGAGCCCCAAGCGTTTTAACCTTTCTTCAGAGGGAAAGTGTTCCTCTTTGATCATTCTAGTTGCCCTTCTCTGCACTTTTTCCAATGCTATAATATCCTTTTTTTTTTTTTTTGGTAAATACAATTTATTATTGGATATTTCACATACTCATACATTTTCAACCAACCTATATATCCATTTTTCTAATTTCCCTTCTACCCCCCAAACAAGGCTTCCGCACTGCTCCAACCCCATTAATATCTCTCTTGTTCTGTTACAGTTACTTCTAAACCTATTTTCTCTTACTAACGGTAACAATTCAAAAATCTAATTCTATTTCATTTCCCTCTTAATAACTATCAAAACAAATCAAACCACGTTTAATGTCCCAATTTTTCAACAAGTATTTTTGAAAGTCTTTCCAGTCTTCAAAGAACGTTTCATCTTCTTCGTTGTTTAACTTTCTCGTTAATTTGTCCATTTCTGCCAAAAACAACGTCTTTTTAATCCATTCCCATGTTTCAGGTACTTTATCTTGTTTCCAACATTGAGCAAAAGTCAGTCTTGCAGCTGTAGTCAAGTACCATAGTAATGTTCTCTTGGCTACATTTATTTCTTCCATTTTAAGACCTAACAATAACATCTGTGGGTCTTTCTTAAAAGTACAATTCAAAATTTTTTGTATCTCATTGTGGATCTCTGTCCAATACTTTACTGCTTTATCACATGTCCACCACATATGGTAAAAAGACCCTTCATGTTTCTTACATTTCCAGCATTTGTTAGACATACTTTCATTTATGATAGCAATTTTTTTAGGCGTCATATACCATCTGTACATCATTTTATAACAATTCTCTTTTAACATTTACGCAAGTTGAAATTTTCATCGACTTTTTCCACAAATGTTCCCAAGATGTCATTAATATCTCATTATTAACATTTACAGCCCATTTTATCATTTGCTCTTTTACAACTTCATCCTCAGTATACCATTTCAATAGCACCTTATACAGTTTAGAAATCATTTTTTTATCTTTCTCAAGCCATACAGTTTCAATTTCGATATTCTTTTCTCTAAAACCATGTTCTCTTTTATCGGTCTTAAATAAATCATAAATCTGTCTATACTTCAACCAATCATATTCAAATTCAACATCAAATCTATCTTTTAACACAAAATTTTTCCCTTCAGATTTTAAAAGATTTTTATAAGGTAGCCAGTCTAGTCCTTGATTTCTTGAATATGGATTGATCACTTCAGCTGGTACAATCCAAAGTGGTCTTTCTTCTGAGAAGAATTTTCTATATCTCATCCATGTCTCGAACAGTGATTGTCTTACAAAGTGGTGTTTAAAAAATTTGTCCATTTTTACTTTTCCATACCATAAATATGCATGCCATCCGAATCTTGTTATCATGCCCTTCCAGGGCCAATAGCTTGTTTGCACCCTCAAATGCTTTTTGCTGTAATTTCTTCAAATTCCAATATAATTCTCTGTTTAGTAAAACATTCAGCTGATCTTGCAGAAAGTGGATCTCTTTAATAATCTTCTTCTTCCCCTGGTCTTTTCTTTAATTCCTTTTCTTTTGTCGAATTTTTTCATGAAGGTCTTTCTGTTGTTGAATCTTTTGTTTTTTGTCCTTGGAGTTCAGAGAGATAAGCATACCTCTCATTACTGCTTTGTATGCATCCCATACAACTTGTATGTCCGTACCTTTATTCAAATTCAGTTCAAAAAAACTTTTCGTTTCCTTTTTTAAGATTTCATTAATTTGTTTTTGATCCAATAAATCTTCATTAATTCTCCAATATAGCTGTTTAGGTTTTGCTTTAGATATCCAAAGTAAGGGATTATGATCAGAATTAGTTTTCGGTAAAATTTGTATTTTATAAGTTTTTGCGCCATCTCCTCTGACATCCAAATCATGTCAATTCGAGAAAAGGAATTATGTCTATTCGAATAAAACGTGTAGTCCTTAGTCTTGGGATTCCACTTCCTCCAAACGTCTTCCAGTTTCTCTTGCTTCATCAGTTGAAAGAAATTTTTTGGTAACTTTCCAACTGTCTCTCCACTTGCTTTAGATTTTCTATCCAATGTATTATTCACTGTACCATTGAAGTCTCCAGCAAGAACAATTTGGTCATAGTTTAAACACTCCAACTCTTTGGTCAAGTCACTAAAAAAAGTCTCTTTTGCACCATTGGGTGCATATATATTTACAAGCAATGTCTTTTTTCTATTCATCCATATTTCCACGCCAACATACCTTCCTTCTTTGTCCGAGAAAATTTGTTTAGGATCCAAATCCTTTGAGATATAAATCACTGTTCCTTTTTTCTTATTAGCTGCTGAGGAATAAAATTCTTCTCCCAATTTTTTATTAATCAAATATTTGTCAGTCTTGTTTTCTTATATGTGTTTCTTGTAAACAAATTATATTACATTTTTGTTTCTCCAGCCCAATGATTCACCAGTCTTCTTTTACCTGGTGAATTTAGTCCATTTACGTTCCAAGATAAAAATTTGTAATCCATAATGGTGTTGGATTAAATATCTTTAAAATCGTCCAGATTGCTCAGCTTTAAATCTATATAAATCTCCTTCAGTTTTAAGAGTAGTTCTCACCGAGTTGTACATAAATGTAAGTCCATATGGAATCTCCCATCTAAACCTAATGTTCATTTCTTTTAGTCTGTCTGTCAATTTCTTGAACTTCTTCCTGTCTTGTAGGATCAATCTCGGAATTTCTCTCAAAATTATTATTTTCTTTTCCATTTATTTCCAACGGTTGTGTAAATTGTTTCTTGAAAACGTCTTCCTTCATCTTTGTTGTCACAAATTGAACAATCACATCTCTGGGTAGTTGCTTTCTTTTTGGCATAAGCTGAATTTACATCTGTAAATCAAGTCAAAGTCTGCATCCAAATCTCCTTCATCTTCTCCTATATAGGTTGTCAATGTCTTAATTACTAGAGCCCGTAGATCCTGATCTTCCTCCTCTTCTATCCCTCTCAATCTCAAGTGATTCTGAGTAGCCCTGTAATCCATCATGGTCTCCAGCCTTGTATTTTCAGACAGAGTTTTTTTACCTTTTGTTCCATATCTTCAGATTTTGTCACCAGACTTTGACTTCTTTTTTAAGTTCTTCTGTATCTTTTTTTATCCCTGACACTTCAGTAAGTACCAGTTCTTTCAATTCTTCCATATTTTTTTTCTGTACTTGAACTTGCACTTGTTCTATTTGTCTCAATTGACTTTGCAGTTGTTGTTGCAACTGTGATTCTATTTGTTTTCCCAGGTGTGATTCTATTTGTTTTCCAAGATTCTGCACCACTTCGGTCATCCGTTTTTCCATCGCTTCCATAGCTGCTTGCCACTCTTTTTTTTTCCTTTGCAGTCATTCTTGGACTGGGTGATGAAGCAGCTCTGGGTCTTGTTCTCAAATCCGTCTTGAGGGCACTTCAATGCTAATCAATCTTTATATTAGCAATCTTCAAGCCAAATCGCCACTTTTATAACTTGCTTAAACACATTTTCGGCTTAAAAATAACTTTTTTAAATTTTAGTCCTCCCAAAAATGTCGGGCGCAATTTCTCTATGGTTTTCCGGCTAGAGTAGGCTCCTTTCAAACTTCCTGTGCCTCTGTCCGTCTCTGTAATCCGACTTCCGGTGAGGATAGTGTCACACAGTAAAATGTCCATCTGCTTCAAACACAACAGCCTCTAAAATCTCCACTCTAGCCCACTTCCTGTATCACAGAGTCACAGTTAGTTTCTGTTTCTGCTACGTAACGTTTAGCCTTAGCTGACCACAGGAATGCAAAACAAAGTCACTTTTCAGCCTTTATCTCTAAAGGAAAGCTTTCATTTTACTTTTTAATTCAAGCGGAATAGTTCCTTAAATGTTTCAGCGCTTATCCGTGCGTTTCAATATCACAATCTTCTTTAAACCGGTAAGCGCTTATTCGTTTGTTTGTTTGTTACCTTGCTTGTAATCTCGGGTTTCGCGGTGCTTCTTCTGTAAACGATGTTAATCTGATGGTAAAGAGATCGGTAGATGGCGAATTTATGCTGAATTCTCAGCCCGGCTGGCATCTGTAGAGTTGATTTACAACTGCCCTCTTCACGGAAGGAGATCAAAGTGTAAACAAGCTTCCTCCGAAGCTTATCTCCACCGATCTCAACTCCCCCTCAGGCTTCGCTGTTTGCTTGCCACTCTCCCGCCTGGAGAGTGCTGCGCTGGGTCCGATAGAGCCCAGACTGTCGTCTGATGCCGCAGTACACTCTGCACAACTCGCAAAGTGTGTCAATTCGCCATTTTCTCCGACCGGAAGCTACCTATAATATCCTTTTTGAGGTGTGGCGACCAAAACTGTACACAGTATTCCAAATGAGGCCGCAGCAGTGATTTATACAGGGGCATGATGATACTGGCTGATTTGTTTTCAGTTCCCTTCCTAATAATCCCCAGCATAGCGTTGGCCTCCTTTATTGCAGTTGCACACTGTCTCGACATTTTCATTGAGTTATCTACTATGACTCCAAGATCTCTCTCTGGGTCCGTCTCTGCCAGTTCAGACCCCATCAATGTGTATTTATATTTAGGATTTCTGAGAGCACTCAGGTTACATTTCCCAAACGTCTGGCAGTCGGGGAATTGACGCCAGAGCTATATTTTCACACACGTCCCTGAAAAGGCTAACTTTGAGGGAGACGGAACGTTCAAAGGGGGCCAATTTCCATAGTCGAAGTCTCCAAAAAGAAAGCCTGTCCCGCTACCCGGTGCATGGCTCGGGGCCAGATCTAGCCAGGCTGAAGCCAAGCAGCGCAGTTCCTCCCCAAGGAAAGCATCCCTTTTGCCTTGCGGAGGAGAAATGTCTTCTCCTTTAGCCTCTCGGTCACAGCTTCTAGATATTCTCCAGAGACAGATCAGGACGGGTTAGAGCCGTATTAGTCCGTCTGTAGCCGTGCGGCTGAACAACAACAAAAGCAGCAGGAAAGAGCCAAGAACTTGAAGACTAAGCAAAGTTGTGACGGGAGGAGGGGCTTCCGTGAGTCGTGGCCAGCGTTCCCTCTAAGCTGAGTGAGCGTGAGCCAGCTCACAGTTCTTTAGCCTCCAGCTCACCCATTTTTGCCTTCGCTCAGGAAGGAGGGCTCCGGAGCAAACTAATTGACGCGGGAGCCGAATCGCTCGCTCACAAGTCGAATGCCTGTAGCTCGTCGAGTAGCACTTTTGCTCACAAGACTCCGCAGCTTAGAGAGAACACTGGTTGTGGCTCAGTTCTTCAGTTACAGCTAGAATGGGAGTCCATCTGTCCTTCTGTCCTGGAGAGCGGGGTGACAACGTTGTTGTTTTTCTTTCACACAGTCGAGTCCGACTCCTTGCGACCCCGTGGACCACATCACGCCAGGCCCTCCTGTCTTCCGCCGTCCTCCAGAGTTTGCTCAGTTTCATGTTCGTTGCATCGATAACACTGTCTAAGCCATCTCATCCTTTGCCGTCCCCTTCTTCTTTGACCTTCAATCTTTCCCAGCATCAGGGTCTTCTTCTCCAGTGAGGGCTCCCTTCTCATTTGGTGGCCAAAGTCTTTGAGTTTCAGCTTCCGTCTCTGGCCTTCTGGGGAACAGTCAGGGTTGATTTCTTTTAGGATTGACTGATTCAATCTCCTTGCAGTCCAAAGGACTCTCAAGAGTCTTCTCCAGCACCATAATTCGAAAGCATCTATTCTTCGGCGCTCGGCCTTCCTTGTAGACCAACACTCACAACCATACAGTACTACCGGGAATACCATTGCTTTGACCATGCAGACTATTGTTGGGCAGGATGATGTCTCTACTTTTTATTACGCTGTCTAGGTTTGCCATCGCGTGATCCACTGGAGAAGGAAATGGCAACCCGCTCCACGATCTTTGCCAAGAAAACCCCATGGAGTGACAATAGCGGGTAACAATAGCAGGCGAATGACAACAGCATTCGGCACCTGAAATCGCGCCGCTCTCCAAGTTATAAGGACAGACGGACTCCTATTCTAGCTGTATCTGGAGAAGTGAGGATCGGTGACTCACGACAGCTCCTCCTCCCCTGCCACAAATTTGGTTAGTTTTTAAGGCGCTCCTGGACTCCGGCTCTTTTCTCCTCCTGGCAGAGACGGCCGCTCCTAGAGACTTAGTCAAAGTGCTAGATAGCTGGCCATCACCGGCAGACCCGATGCCACCCACACCAGAGCTTGGTATTGCTGGAAAATTGGTAAAAATAGTTAGAAATTCAGAGGTCGCGATGGATCTTTGTTCATTGGAGAGGAGGCATTTTCTTTGTATGTAAAAATCTTTATTTCTGAAGGGAAGGGTACATGGGAAAATCTACAACACAACACTTATGACTACATGCTTGCAACAACAGACAGACACAGATAGTAATGGGGACTCTTCCTTTCTTCTTGACCTCTAGAAGGAAATCACCTGAATGCATTAACCAATGATTGTTAGTAAACAGGCTTCAGTTTCCCCGGGCTTTCTTCCCATTGGCTTTCTGCCAGGTTCCCTTCCAGGCCAATCTAAACAATAGCACTCAAGGTAAAGCACATTAACCCTATAATGACTGACTGTAGACCTTGCAACACACATATTTCCAACATGTATGAGCTCAGACAGTGAGTCTTACGGACAATAACTCTGGTTCTTATGGGACTCCCCGTGAGGGCTCCCAGGGTAGGGGGGTGGGGGGTGGGTATGACAGATCCAGAACCAGGCTGAGTTAAAGCAAGTTTGGGAGCCCAAAAGGGTGCGTCTGGGTGGGGGTGTGTGAATATGAAGGCGATAGGAAGAAGGTCAAGCGTCAAGGATCTCCCCCAAGAGGCCAACTTGCATGCTGAAGAGAGAACGCTAGAACTGGAAGGTTACAAGAAAAGCCACGGAATAATCAGGGGTCTGTTGTTTCTGGGGTTCCGGGAAATCCAGGATGCCGCTGCCTGAATATATGGTGTTGGGTGCAAGATGTTTTGTGCCAGTGGGGGTGACCAACCTCCAGGTGGGGACTGGTGATCCCCCCAGAAATTATGATTGATCTCCAAACTACAGAGGTCAGTTCCCCTAGAGAAAACGGCTGCTTTGGAGGGTGGACTCTGTGACATCATACTCCTGCTGGGGCCCCTCCCCTTTCCCTAAACCCTCCTCTCCCTGGGCCCACCTCCAAATCTCCAGGAATTTATCAGGCTGGCTACAAGAATATCATAGAATCATAGAATGTTAGAGTTGGAAGGGACCTTGAAGGTCATCTAGTCCAACCCCCTGCACTCTATAGCTATGTGCAGTCCGCCCTTCCACCCACCCACAGTGCTTTCCTGTGCAGAAATACTCTAATCAACACCCATTGATACCCATGGACTAGGGGTACCAGGTCCCCCCTGGCTACTGGTGGGGGAATGGGGGGTTGGGTTGCCAGATCAAGGTTGGGGAATCCCTGGAGATTTGGGGATGGAGCCTGGGGCAGACAGGGACCTCAGTGGGACATAATGCCATTGAGCCCAACCTCCAAGGAATCCATTTTCTCCAGGGGAACTGATCTCTCTAGTCTAGAGATGAACTGTAATTCTAGGAAATCCCCGGGGTCCCACGTGTCGGAAATGTGTGACTTGCAAGATCTAGATTCCAGTCATTATAGGGTTAATCTGTTTTACCTTCTGTACTGTTGTTTAGACAGACCTGGAAGGGAAACTTGGCTCAGAGCCAATGGGGAAGATAGCCCGGGGAAAATCGAAGTCTGTTTACTAGCAATCATTGGCTATTAGTTGCTGTAGATTTTCCGGGTTGGGTGGCTGTGGTCTTGGCATTGTAGGGCCTGACGTTTCGCCAGTAGCTGTGACTGGCATCCTCAGAGGTATCACACAGAAAGATGTACTACTCTCTGTGTCAAGGTGAGAAGAAAGATGGTAGGCGGGTAATTTATATCTATCCTGGAAGTTGGGGTAGGGCTGAGTCATTATCTTGTAGTAGTTCCCCAGGCTATGAACATGCTAATGGAGGAGCTTTCCTGAGGAGGTTCTTTTGTCTATGGATTGTTTCCTGAGGAGGTTCTTTTGTCTATGGATTGTTTCCTGAGGAGGTTTCATGAGGAGGTTCTTTTGTCTATGGATTGTTCCCTGAGGAGGTTTCCTGAGGAGGTTCTTTTGTCTATGGATTGTTCCCTGAGGAGGTTTCCTGAGGAGATTCTTTTGTCTATGGATTGTTTCCTGAGGAGGTTTCCTGTTCCTGAGGAGGTGTGTGGCGAAAGAACCTCCTCAGGAAACAGGAAACCTCCTCAGGAAAGACAAAAGAAAATCTATAGTAACTAATGAACTCCAGCTGTGAAAGCCTTTGACAATCATGGGTTACTGTGTTCAGGTGACTTCCTTCTAGGGGTCAAGAAGAAGGAGAAACTCCATTGTTGTGTGACCGTGTGTTCTGTGCTGTAAGGATGTGATATCTCTTCTGTTTTGTAGCTTTCCGTGTGAACCCTTCCCTTAGAAATAAAGATTTTTTTTCCATAGAAAGAAATGTCTCCTCTCCAGTGACGCAAAGATCCATCGCAAACTCTGACTATTTAGGTATTTTTGCCCATTTTCCCCAACACCGTGGGCTTAGCCTGCAGTAATTCAACACAAGATGGCACAGTGAATTTCCCACATCCCCCAAATTACAGGCGCGTCATGATCTTGCCTCGGTTTAGGTGTTCAGGGCTGCGCTGGGTTAGGATCCTGATCCACTTTTTCTCATCCGTCCCGCCCACGTAGCCAATGCCTGCATCCACGAGAGCCTGGAAGGAGACATCACCAACGGCAAGCAGATTTTGTGGGGTGTTTCGATATGTGGTTCTACTCTTAAGTAACGAGGGCACCTCTCTCCTACAAATGTGGTTCAAGGTTCAGTCTCAGTACCTATTTTTAGTGCCTGAGAACACCAAGAATAGGGAGGAAGGAAGGAAGGAAGGAAGGAGGAAGGAAAGGAAAGAAGGAGGAAGGAAGGAGGAAGGAAAGGAAGGAAGGAAGGAGGAGAGGAGGAGGAAAAGGGAAAAAAGGAAGAAGAGAAGGAGGGGATTGGATTTATACCCCGCCCTTCACTACCCGCAGGGGTCTCAGAGTGGCTTACAATCTCCTTTCCCTTCCCCTCCGGACAACAGACACCCTGTGAGGTAAGTGGGGCTGAAAGAGCTCTCTCTAGAACTGCCCGTGAGAGAAAAGCTCTGAGAGAACCTGTGACTGACCCAAGGTCACACCAGCTGGCTGCATGTGGAGGAGTGGGGAATCAAACCCGGTTCTCTCAGATTAGAGTCCGTGCTCCTAACCACTATGCCAAAACTGGCTGTCAGACTTGAGGAATGATATCTTCAAGGCATGTAAAGGTAAAGGTAAAAGTTTCCCTTGCTCGAAAGCTAGTCGAATCCGACTCGGTGCTCATCTCCGTTTCCAAGCTGAAGAGCCAGCACTGTCTGAAGACACTTCCGTGGTCATGTGGCCGGCATGACTAGACGCCAAAGTGCACCGACCACTGTTCCCACCGAAGTGGTACCTATTTATCTACTTTTACTTTCTTGCTTTCGAACTGCTAGGTTGGCAGGAGCTGGGGCCAGAGACGGGAGCTCACTCCGTCACGCGGCACTCGGGTCTCGAACTGCTGACCTTCTGGTCTGCAACTTCAGCGTCTTAGCCTCTGAGCCACCACGCCCCCTTCTAGGCATGTACAGAGTACTTTTTCCTTTTGGGTTAGACAGGACAGAAATCCAAATCAGTCCAATCGCTGGAGTCGCCGGAGCTTGCCCCCACATTTAGGGGGCTGAACAGTGTAAGCCCCCGCCCCTCTCATTTCTACAGAACTACTCGAGTCTCAGTTACCTTGCAGGGCGTTCACCGTAAGCCCCAGGAGGTGAAGCACACAAGAAGAACCTTCTCTGTGAGAAGCGTCTCGAGGGTCCCAGTCTCTGAGCCCCAGTCTCTGAGCCCCTTATGAAGTACCCCCAATAGTGCACCAAGGGGCTTTCCTAGATCAAGACGGGTAGCCATGTTGGTCTGTCTGTAGCAGTAGAAAAGAAGAAGAGAAGAGAAGAGAAGAGAAGAGAAGAGAAGAGAAGAGAAGAGAAGAGAAGAGAAGAGGAGAAGAGGAGAAGAGAGAAGAAGAAGAAGAAGAAGAGAAGGAAGAAGAGGAAGAAGAAGAGGAGGAGGAGAAGTAAGAAGAGGAGGAAGAGGAAGAAGAAGAAGAGGAGGAGGAGGAGGAGGAGGAGATTGGATTTATACCCCACCCTTCACTTGGAGTCTTACAATCTCCTTTCCCTTCCCCTCCCCACAACAGACACCCTGTGAGGTAGACGGGGCTGAGAGAGAGCTCTTTGGAGGACTGCCCTCGAGAGAACAGCTCAGAAAGGACTTGTGACGGACCCAAGGTCACACCAGCAGCTGCACGTGGAGGAGCGGGGGATCAAAGCCGGTTCTCCCAGATTAGAAAACAGGCTCTTAACCACGACACCAAACTGGCTCTGCTTCACCAAACCGAGTCCAGGAGCGCCTTAAAGACTAACGAGCCTCAGACGGGCTCTCATTCTCGCTGTATCTGAGGAAGTGAGCGGTGACGCCGGAAAGCTCTTCCCCTGCCACATACTTTTGTTGGTTTTTTAAGGTGCTGCTGGACTCTGGACTCTTTTCTCTCCCTCATTACCTAGTCAGAATTACAGGGAGGAATTCCAGGCTAAGCAGCGCCACTCCCAGATGCGGCTAGAGCAGCAGAAATTCCTTGTTTCTCATTCATATGCATAGATATATATATACACATGCATAAATAAAGACATTTGCATCTGCTTAGTACTGTTCCGTCAGCGTTCTGTATCAACGAGTTCCCAGCAGTTGCTCGTCTCGTGCCGAGAATCAACGGGCCAATGCCCATTTTACCTCCTTGCTTTTCTTCCCTAGGAGGAAGAGGAGGAGGAGGAGATTGGATTTATACCCTGCCCTTCACTCGGAGTCCCAGAGCGGCTTACAAACTCCTTTCCCTTCCCCTCCCCACAACAGACACCCTGCGAGGAAGGTGGGGCTGAGAGAGCTCTAACAGAAATTGCTCTTTTTCAAGGACAGCTGTGGAAGAAGAAGAAGAGGAGGAGGAGGAGATTGGATTTATACCTCACCCTTCACTACCCGAAGGAGTCTCAGAGTGGCTTACAACCTCCTTTCCCTCCCCACAACAGACACCCTGTGAGGTAGGCATGGCTGAGAGAGCTCTGACAGAAACTGCTCTTTTTCAAGAACAGCTGTGGAAGAAGAAGAAGAGGAGGAGGAGGAGATTGGATTTATACCCCGCCCTTCACTACCCGAAGGAGTCTCAGAGTGGCTTACAACCTCCTTTCCCTCCCCCTCCCCACAACAGACACCCTGCGAGGTAGGTGGGGCTGAGAGAGCTCTGACAGAAACTGCTCTTTTTCAAGAACAGCTGTGGAAGAAGAAGAAGAGGAAGAGGAGGAGATTGGATTTATACCCAGCCCTTCACTACCCGAAGGAGTCTCAGAGCGGCTTACAACCTCCTTTCCCTTCCCCTCCCCACAACAGACACCCTGCGAGGTAGGTGGGGCTGAGAGAGCTCTGACAGAAACTGCTCTTTTTCAAGGACAGCTCTGACAGAATTTATGGCTTGCCCAAGGTCATCCAGCAGCTGCGAGTGGAGGAGTGGGGAAATCAAACCCCGTTCTCCCAGATTAGAGTCCACACTCCCAACCACAACACCAGAGTGGCTCTTAGAAAGTCCATTCACTGTTGGTGGCATGGCATCGTGACTGTAAAAGCAGAGAGCCAGTGTTGTGTAGGGAGCAGTCTCAGGCTAGGATCGGAGAGACCCGGGTTCGAAACCCCGCCGTGCCACGGAGCCTTGCTGGGTGGCCTTGGGCCTATCATGCACTCTCAGCCTAACCTACCTCACAGGGTTGTTGGGAGGATGTAATGGAGGCGAGGAGAAGGTGGTAAGATGCTCTGGATTCCAATTGGGAGCAGGGTTGCCAATCTCCAGGCGGTGGCCAGAGATCTGCCAGGATTATGGCTGATCTCCAGACGACAGCAATCGGTTCCCTTGGAGGAAATGGTCAATTTGGAAGGTGAACTCGATGGCATTAGACCCCATTGAAGTCCCACCCCTAGGGTCGACAGCTTGGTGTAGTAGTCTGGTGCAGTGGTGAAGTGCGCCGACTCAAATCTGGGAGGACCGGGTTTGATTCCCCCACTCCTCCACTTGCAGCTGCTGGTGTGACCTTGGGTCAGTCACAAGCTCTGGCACAGCTGACCTTGAAAAAGGGCAGTTTCTGTCAGAAGTTCTCTCCACCCCCACCTACCTCACAGGGTGTCTGTTGTGGGGAGGGGAAGGGAAAGGAGTTTGTGAGCCGCTCTGAGACGCCTTTGGGTAGTGAAGGGCGGGGTATAAATCCAATCCCTTCTTCTTCTACCTCACAGGGTGCCTGTTGTGGGGAGGGGAAGGGAAGGGAGTTTGTTAGCCGCTCTGAGACTCCTTTGGGTAGTGAAGGGCGGGGTATAAATCCAATCTCTTCTTCTTCTACCTCACAGGGTGCCTGTTGTGGGGAGGGGAAGGGAAAGGAGTTTGTGAGCCGCTCTGAGACGCCTTTGGGTAGTGAAGGGCGGGGTATAAATCCAATCCCTTCTTCTTCTACCTCCCAGGGTGTCTGTTGTGGGGAGGGGAAGGGAAAGGAGTTTGTGAGCCGCTCTGAGACGCCTTTGGGTAGTGAAGGGCGGGGTATAAATCCAATCCCTTCTCCTTCTTCTACCTCCCAGGGTGTCTGTTGTGGGGAGGGGAAGGGAAGGGAGTTTGTAAGCCGCTCTGAGACTCCTTTGGGTAGTGAAGGGCAGGGTATAAATCCAATCTTTTCTTCTTCTACCTCGCAGGGTGTCTGTTGTGGGGAGGGGAAGGGAAGGGAGTTTGTAAGCCGCTCTGAGACTCCTTTGGGTAGTGAAGGGCAGGGTATAAATCCAATCTCTTCTTCTTCTACCTCACAGGGTGCCTGTTGTGGGGAGGGGAAGGGAAAGGAGTTTGTGAGCCGCTCTGAGACGCCTTTGGGTAATGAAGGGCAGGGTATAAATCCAATCTCTTCTCCTTCTTCTACCTCCCAGGGTGTCTGTTGTGGAGAGGGGAAGGGAAGGGAGTTTGTAAGCCGCTCTGAGACTCCTTTGGGTAGTGAAGGGCAGGGTATAAATCCAATCTCTTCTTCTTCTACCTCGCAGGGTGTCTGTTGTGGGGAGGGGAAGGGGAAGGGAGTTTGTCAGCC
This sequence comes from Gekko gecko, assembly GCA_029375565.1. NCBI lineage: Eukaryota > Metazoa > Chordata > Lepidosauria > Squamata > Gekkonidae > Gekko > Gekko gecko. Next base: position 11,916,708 of record JAPDNY010000001.1, on the reverse strand, counting down.
GCTCTGAGACACCTTTGGGTAGTGAAGGGCGGGGGTATAAATCCAATCTCCTCTTCTTCTTCTCTGAGCTGGGAAATACCTGAAGATTTGGGGGGTGGAGCCTGAAGTGGGTGGGGTTTGAGGAGGGGAGGGACTTCAGTTTGGTGTAGTGGGTTCAGTGTGCGGACTCTAATCTGGGAGAACCAGGTTCGATTCCCCACTCCTCCACTTGCAGCTGCTGGATGACCTTGGAAAAAGCTGTCCTTGAAAAAGAGCAGTTTCTGTCAGAGTTCTCTCAGCCCCACCTCCCTCACTGGGTGTCTGTTGTGGGGAGGGGAAGGGAAAGGAGATTGTAAGCAGCCCTGAGACTCCTTTGGCTAGTGAAGGGCGGGGTATAAATCCAATCTCCTCCTCCTCCTCCTCCTGAGAGCCAGTTTGGTGTAGTGGTTAAAGTGCGCAGACTCTAATCTAGGAGAACCGGATTTGATTCCCCACTCCTCCTCCACTTACACCTGCTGGATGACCTTGGGCAAGCTCTAGTTCTGATAAGAGCTGTCCTTGAAAGAGAGCCGTTTCTGTCAGAGCTCTCTCAGCCCCACCTACCTCACCGGGTGTCTGTTGTGGGGAGGGGAAGGGAAAGGAGTTTGTAAGCCGCTCTGAGACTCCCTTGGGTAGTGAAGGGCGGGTTAGAAACCCAATCTCTTCTTCTTCTTCTTCTCTTCTCAGTGGGGTATGATATCATAGAGTCTACCATCCAAGGCAGCCATTTTCTCCAGGGGAACTAATTTCTCTCCTCTGGAGATCAGTTGCGATAGCGAGAGATCCCCAGACATCACCTGGAGGCTGTAGTTAAACAAAAAACAACCGTGATATTATTAGTTGCTGTAGATTTTCCGGGTCGTGTGGCCGTGGTCTTGGCATCACAGGACCTGACATTTCGCCAGCAGCTGTAACTGGCATCCTCAGAGGTATAACACAGAAAGATGGAGGGCTCTCTGTATCAAGGTGAGCAGAAAAATGGTAGGCGGGTAATTCTTATGCAATTCGTTCACTAAAGAAGCAGGGGTATAATCATTCCAAACGTCTGATCAACTGGAGCCACGACCCGTGTTCCCTCTAAGGTGAGTGAGTGTGCTCACAGTTTTTTAGCCTCCAGCTCACAGATTTTTGTCTTCGCTCTGGAAGGAGGGCTCCAGAGCCAAACTAGTTTGTGCAGAAGCCAAATCGCTTGCTCACGATTTTAACGCCGGGAGCTCACAAAGAAATTTTTTTACTCACAAGACTCTACAGCTTAGAGGGAGTATGGGCCGTGACAGTTGATCAGACATTTGGAATAATTTACGTCAAAGGACTGTGTTAAGCTACTTTGAGCTGTATTCTTCTTCTTCACCCAAAGAGTGATTAACATATGGAATTCACTGCCACAGGAGGTGGTGGCAGCTACAAGCATGGACAGTTTCAAGAGGGAATTAGATAAACAGATGGAGCAGAAGTCCATCAGTGGCTATTAGCCACAGGGTATAGATGGGAACTCTCCGTCTGGGGCAGGTGATGCCCTCTATTCTTGGTGCTGGAGGGGGCAGCAGTGGGAGGGCTTCTGGTGCCCTGGCCCCACTGCTGGACCTCCTGATGGCACCTGGTATATTTTGGCCGCTGTGTGACAGAGTGTTGGACTAGATGGGCCATTGGCCTGATTCAGCATTGGCTTCTCCTATGTTCTTATGTTCTTATTCAGAGGAACTTCGAGGACAGGCAGTTCGGCTGACAAGGACACTTTAAATATTTGTATATTTTGTATTGGAACGTGTTTTGTCATTTATAAAGGTAAAGGTTTCCCTTGCTTGAGAGTGAGTCGAATCCGACTCTAGGGTTGCGGTGCTCATCTCCGTTTCCAAGCCGAAGAGCCAGCACTGTCCGAAGACGTGTCCATGGCCATGTGGCCAGCATGACTCGACACCAAGGCACACAGAATGCTGTTCCCTTCCCACCCAAGTGGTCCCTATTTATCAACTTGCAATTTCTTGCTTACGAACTGCTAGGTTGGCAGGAGCTGGGGCCAGAGACGGGAGCTCACTCCGTCATGCGGCACTCTCAGGTCTCGAACTGCCGAATTACCGACCTTCCGGTCTGCAGCTCAGCGTCTTAGCCTCTGGGCCACCGCAGCTTACAAAGACAGTTTAAATATTTGTATATTCTGGACGGGGATGTGTTTTGTCGTTGGTGCCCAAAACATAAACGCTTGAGAATAATTATTGAATGGATTGCATAATAATATCACGGCCTGTTTTTTGTTTAAGTGCAACCTATCCCGTGATCTCACGTTTGTATAATAACTGCTTGGAGGCCGGCAACCCTCCCCTCCCCAAACCCCGCCCCTCCTCAGGCTCCACCCCTCAAATCTCCAGATATTTCTCAACCTGGAGCTGGCAACCCAGCTTGGGACAAAGCCGGAGAAGAAATGAAGTAGGTGAAAATAGTTAGAGACTGGGACGTGACTGCAATGACCCGCAACTGGATTTCCCAGGAGGTGAATGACTGCTGATAGCCAACGATCTGCAGAAGTAATTCAGGACCGGCGGAGCCAGGATACGGCTCTCTACTTCCCACTTCTGCCACCCCTGCCCCGAACCTCGCTCACCTTGGCATCTTGTTCGATCAAGACGTAGTCAATGACCCCAGAGTACTTCTCTCGGCTGGTCTGCGGGAGACGTAAAGACAGGAAACGAGGAGTGGCTATTTGACCGGACAAATCTGATTGTCCCATTGGGAGAGCTCAGTGGAATTCCACTCACTGTCACGGGCCCTTTCTGCACCCGTGTCTCGCTTCGGTTTCTGAGCACATCCTATTCTTCCATCCTGCCTTCCCTCCCGCTTCCACTTCCGGTTTGTGCCGGGGGCTTCCTCTCGTTTCTGCATTCGTTTGTACAGGAATCTGCATTCGGACTGCTCCCAGCACACCCTTGCCCCGCAGCTACCAAAACTCCTTTTTGCTGTGATTCTCTGTTCTCACCCGCTTTCAAATCGCTAATCCTTTCTAAAGTAGAATTGTTTCTGTGGGGTATGTAAGTGCTGCCCACTGCCCTCCCCCGTTTCCGCCTCTCTCTCTCTCTCTTTAGGCCGACGCTCCCCTTCCTGTTCTGCTTTCTTTCCCTCCTTCTCCAAAGACGAAAGAGGACGTGTCCTCCCACTCAGACAAACTTTTAAAAAGCCAGAGAGAGCGTAAGAAGGAATCAGTAAATATAAAGGACTAGGAGGTTCCCTGCTCCCAAATGTGTCAGTCTTCAATGTGTGGGTCTGGATTTCCCCCTTCTTTCCCTTTCTTTTCGCAGAATCACGGAGGGAGGGAGGGAGGGAGGGAGGGAGGGCAGACATTAGCTCAAAAAGCCAGTTAGCTCAAAAAGCCAGTTAGCTCAAAAGCCAGGTAGCTCAAAAAATGTGTTTTGCTTGTAGATGCAGAATGCATACAGAATTCACAGAGTGCATTCAGACGGGCAGCTAATCCTGCCATTAGGCCAGCTCGAATTAGATCCCGATGTTTTTAATCCATCGTGGCATGACCAGACATTCCCCCGGGGGAATTGCCTTACCGCACGCTGCCTCCGTTGTGGATTGTCTAGATGGCGTTCACTGAAGGAGGCATGTGCAGTGGGTTGTTTTTTTAAAAAAAAACCCCTTTTGCGCATGCGCATAGGCATCACAGCGCGTCCTTGTTGATCCGCGCATGGGTAGAGATTTTTTAAAACGGCGCCCGCTCGGGATGGTCTGGCGTCAGACCACCCCGACGGGAGGATTGCGCACTGGTGAAACGATCAGACGGATGAAAGTCCGCAGTTGTCCCACAGGTAACCGAAACCCCCCCGATTTAAAGTGGTATCTTTTAAGTACGGCTCCGCAAAGTGGCAAAACGGGATGCCTATGGGAAAGGGATGTTTCCCAGATGTTTGTGTCTGGACATTAACTTTAGATCCGTGAGGCAATCGTGCCTCGTGCGGATCTAAAGAGCCGTCTGATCGGACTCACAAATAAATAAACCAGAGAGGGGGGGACAAACCAACACAGAGGGAACGCGTACGACTGTGATAAATGAAAATGAAGATTTTTAATTGATTTGATTAACATGTTAAGCTTGTGCTTTGTGTACCTTGAAAGCTTAATGCATTTGCTTCATGAATCTATAAGACTAAAAGGCCAGACGACCTAAGATTAGAATCTTGAAATAAGGAAGATAGGTCATGTCTAGCCCGTCTGGAAAGTACCTATTCAGAAACACAATGGTCAGCATAGAGACATGTTTGCTATCCTCGATTTGCTTGCAGAGTATAACCAACAGAAAAATGGGAAGTTAACTCTGTCGAACAGATGTTTCGAAAGGAGACAGGCCTAAGGATAGAACATCCTGCGGTCTGAAGGCCCAGTAACAGGAAGACATGACAGAAGAATGACCAGGCTCACCCGAGAGTGACATTTGCAGTAGATGGTGGAAAAAAATGTCAGGGGAAGGCTGGGAAGATTAATAACTTTTTTTTTTAGGAGAAAGTAAACAGATATGCAGACGATACCAATCTGATGGCAGAAAGTGAAGAGGACCTAAAGAGCCTCTTGCCCAGGGTGAAAGAGGAGAGCGCAAAAGTGGGCTTGAAGCTCAACATCAAAAAAACTAAGGTCATGGCATCTGGGCCCATCACTCCTTGGCAAATAGAAGGGGAAGTCGTAGAAGTAGTGACAGACTTCACGTTCCTAGGATCCCAGATCACTGCAGATGGTGACTGCAGCCATGAAATTAAAAGACGCCTGCTCCTTGGGAGGAAAGCGATGGCAAACCTAAACAGCATGATAAAAAGCAGAGACATCACCTTGCCAACAAAAGTCCGCATGGTCAAAGCAATGATATTCCCCGTAGTAATGTATGGCTGCGAGAGTTGGGCTATAAGGAAGGCCGAGCGCCGAAGAATAGATTCTTTTGAACTATGGTGCTGGAGAAGACTCTTGAGAGTCCCTTGGACTGCAAGGAGATCAAATCAGTCAATCCTAAAAGAAATCAACCCTGACTGTTCCCTGGAAGGCCAGATCCTGAAGTTGAAGCTCAAATACTTTGGCCACCCAATGAGAAGGGAGCATTCACTGGAGAAGACCCCGATGCTGGGAAAGATTGAAGGTCAAAGAAGAAGGGGACGGCAAAGGATGGAGATGGTTAGACAGTGTCATCGATGCGACGAACATGAAATTGAGCAAACTTCAGCAGACAGCGGAAGACAAGAGGGCCTGGCGTAATCTGGTCCATGGGGTCACGAAGAGTCGGAATCGACTGTGCGACTGAACAACAACAACAACAACAAAAGAGATTTTAGCATATTTAGAGGAGTGGACTAATTAGGAAAAGAGGAAGAGTAATCAGAGATGTGTTGTCACGGGGTCCTAAAGGCGAGACGTGATTTGAGAATGTGAGCCACGTACTCCAGCCTATGGGGACTGGCCAGGGCGTTTCTTATTTTCCAAAGCGTCGGGGAAGGAAGTATAAAACTGCCTGCTTTCAAATACAAGGTGTGTTCAGTTCATTTGAATCGATCACCCACGCTTGCAAGAGTGTAACAATAAAATATTCTGCTTCACTGAAAAAGGTCTATCTTCAGACGTTCTTTTTTTTTTGGTAAAGAACAACCTGCATTTCTGACACGACGGTGAAGTCAACCCTTAAGGCGCGACTCCCCAGATTCTCCGGAGCGGGCCGTCAGTGCGGAAAGGGCCTCGATCCCGAAGCGGTCTTCTTACCTTGATCAGCGCGAGGAGGAGGTCTTTGAAACAGCCGCTGGGTCCAGACGCGACGTCCGCCTCTAAGTCCGATTTAAAATCTAGACGCGGTGGAGGAAGCGGGGTGGGTTTTGGGGATGGGGAACAAATCCAGATGGAGAGAAAAGGATGACACCAGGAGCGTCACGGGAGGTGTGGAATCAGTTCGAAAGAGGGGGCTGTCGGGGACCGAGCAGCAGTTGCTACCCGAGAAACAGAGCCCTGATGGAACCAGCAGTTGGCGACTAGAGCAGGGCAGGGCGATGCCAACTCCAGGTTGGGACCTTCCTAGAGATTTGGGGACGGACACTTGGGGGGACCTCAATGGGGTGTAACGCCAGAGTCATAAGAACATAAGGAGAGCCCTGAAGGAGAGCCCGGTTGGATCAGACCAGTGAGGGTCCATCTAGTCCAGCATCCCGTCTCACACTGTGGCCAACCAGTTCCTATAAATGGCAAACAGCAGGGCAGAGAGGCCGAGGCCTTCCCATGAGAAGAACACCAGAGGAACCCTGCTGGATCAGACCAGTGAAGGTCCATCTAGTCCAGCATCTTGTCTCACACAGGGGCCAGCCACTTCCTCTGGAGGGCCCACAACAGGGCATGGAGGCCGAGGACTTCATAAGAATCTAAGAGCCCTGCTGGATCAGGCCAGTGGTCCATCTAGTCCAGCATCCTATCCCACACAGGGGCCAAACAGTTCCTCTGGAGGGCCAACAACAGGGCAGAGAGGCCAAGGACTTCCCCTGAGAAGAACCTCAGAAGAGCCCTGTTGGATCAGACCAGTGGTCCACCTAGTCCAGCATCCTGTCTCACACAGTGGCCGACCAGTTCCTCTGGAGGGCCGACAACAGGGCAGAGAGGCTGAGGCCTTCATAAGAACATCAGAAGAGCCCTGCTGGATCAGACCACTGAGGATCCATCTAGTCCAGCATCCTTTCTCACACAGGGGCCAACCAGTTCCTCTGGAGGACCAGCAACAGAGCAGAGAGGTCGAGGCCTTCCCCTGATGTATTATACAATCCCCTTCTCCTGGCTCTGGGATTCACAGATTGACTGCCTCTGTGAAGAAAAGCTTTTTTCCTTTGGAGGTCTGAAAAGAGCAAAACCTTCACTCTAAAAGGTATTTCCCCCATCTGGGCAGAGAACAGGCAGGGAGGAGGAACTCAGTCAATCTCTTTCCAGACTCAGCTCAGCTACCTCTTAAGATATGCTAATAGATCTAGCGGTAGAGATAATGAACCCATGAATCTCCATGAATCTAATCCCCTTTTAAAGCTGCCAATGCCTGTGGCCATCACTATATCCTCCGGCAGCGAATTCCACTTTTTAATCACTCGCTCTGTGAAGTGGTGTTTCCTTTTGCCCGCCCAGAACCTACTGCCCATCAGCTTCATCGGATGCCCTCAAGTTCTGGTATCATGGGACAGGGACAAAAAAGTTCTCTTTGTCAGTCCAAAACACTCGAGACAGTTTGAAAACAAATGTTCGGGCCCCTGAAAACCCCTCCCCGAGTTGCTCCGACACTTACCGTGCTTATAAAAATCCAAGATTTCCCGAAGCTGCTGGGTTGTCCGAGTGCAGAGGATTTCGGCCAACGTGGCTCCGTCTGGAACCTGTGGCGACGAAGGGCGGATGACTGAGGAACTCTGTGGGGACAGCAATTCAAAAGGATGCAAGGTTGTCGACTCCGGCTTCGGAAATTCCTGGAGATTTGGGGGCACTGAACGAGGAAGGCAGGGTCTAGGGAGGTGAGGGAACTGAGTGGGGCCATAGACATTCCTCCGGGGGAACTGGAGGTCACGAAAGATATTTTACATGAGGAAAGACTGCAAAACAACAGAGACTCTTTAGAGAAGAGGAGGGGCTGTGGCTCAGTGGTTGAGCATCTCCGGCCTACGGAGATCTGTTCCCCTGGAGAAAAATGGCTACTCGGCAGGGCTATTTCTGGGCTGGAACGCACAGGAGCGGAGTTCCGGCCGGCTCCAGAGTTGGCCACGCCCAGCAGGAACTCATTAGCATAACAGGCCCCACCCAACAGCAGGAACTCATTAGAATTGGCTACATTCGGGGTGTGTGGCCTAACATGCAAAGGAGTTCCTGCTACAAAAAAAAAAGCCCTGGGTTTGGACAACCAACAAGGTAAACAGAATAAAAAGCAAAAGGTGGGTGTGGCTGGATGACCACACTTCTGGTAACATGGGGGTGTGGCTTAACATGCTAATGAGCCGTGATGTCTTGTGGCCTAATAGGCTCATGAGTTTCTGCTGTTGGGTGTGGCCTATTATGCTAACGAGTTCCTGCTGGGCTATTTTTACAAAAAAAAACACCCTGCTACTCGGGAAGGTGGACTCCACGGTGTACCCCACTGCAACCCCTCCCTCCCCCCCATGCTCCAAATCTCCAGGAAAACTCCAGCCCAGAGCAACGGTGTTTCATCCCGCTGGGGCTGCGATAGACTTGAAGGATGTCTGCCATTTCACAAAGGGAAGAACTCCAAACTGGAGGCAGAGAAGGAACAGACTGGGACGTTCCAACCAGTGTTCCCTCTAAGCTGAGTGAGTGTGAGCTAGCCCACAGCTTTTTAGCCTCCGGCTCACACATATTCGTCTTCGCTCAGGAAGGAGGGCTCCAGAGCAAACTAATGTATGCAGCAGCCAAATGGCTGGCTCACAACTTTAATGCCGGTAGCTCGAAAAAGCAGAATTTTTGCTCGCAAGACCTCACAGTTTAGAGGGAGTATGGGTTGCAGCCAATGTTCCCTCTAAGCCGTGGAGTCCTGCGAGCAGAAATTCTGCTTTGGGAGCGACTGGCATTAAAGCTGTGAGCGAGCGATTGGGCTACTGCATAAATTAGTTTGCTCTGGAGCCCTCCCTTCCTGAGCTAGGACAAAAATGGGTGAGCCGGAGGCTTAAAAGGCTGTGAGCTAGCTCACACTCACTCAGCTTAGAGGGAACACTGGTTACAACAGCCCTGGACTGATACCTCAAACTTTAAGAGAGGCAGTACTTGATAATGGCTAGAATACTGATTAGCCATTAAGCAGACTAAGCATGTGCTTAGGGCACTGGGGCCAAAGGGGGCACCGAAGTTGTGGAAAGGGTGTTCCTGATGCCACCCAATAAGGTGCTAATCCCCAATTATTAGAAAGTGAAAGGGACTCAAAAGACTTGTCAGGCACTCGTTGATCCCTATCCAGATGACATAAGAACATAAGAGAAGCCAATGTTGAATCAGGCCAATGGCCCATCCAGTCCAACACTCTGTCACACAGCGGCCAAAATATACCAGGTGCCATCAGGAGGTCCAGCAGTGGGGCCAGGACATGAGAAGCCCTCCCACTGCTGCCCACCTCCAGCACCAAGAATAAAGTGCATCACCTGCCCCAGACTGAGAGTTCCCATCTATAGGTAAAGGTAAAGGTTCCCTTGCTCGAAAGCCAGTCGAATCCGACTCTAGGGTTGCGGTGCTCATCTCCGTTTCAAAGCCGAAGAGCCAGCGCTGTCCAAAGACATTTCCATGGTCATGTGGCCGGCATGACTAAACACCAAGGTGCACGGAACGCTGTTACCTTCCCACCGAAGTGGTACCTATTTATCTACTTGCAATTTCTTGCTTTCGAACTGCTAGGTTGGCAGGAGCTGGAACTAGAGACGGGCACTCACTCCATCATGCGGCACCCGGGTCTCGAACTGCTGAACTACCGACCTTCCAAAACCTGCAGTTCAGAGTCTTAACCACTTGAGCCATCCATCTATACCTTGTGGCTAATAGCCACTGATGGACTTCTGCTCCACATGTTTATCTAATTCCCTCTTGAAACTGTCCATGCCTGTAGCTGCCACCACCTCCTGTGGCAGTGAATTCCATGTGTTAATCACTCTTTGGGTGAAGAAGGACTTCCTTTTATCTGTTCTAACCCGACTGCTCAGGTATTTCATGGAGTGCCCACGAGTTCTTGTCTTGTGAGAAAGGGAGAAAAGGACTTCTTTCTCAACCTGCTCAATCCCGTTCATAATCTTATAAACCTCGATCATGTCACCCCTCAGCCGTCGTTTCTCCAAGCTAAAGAGCCCCAAGCGTTTTAATCTTTCTTCACAGGGAAGGTGTTCCAACCCTTTTATCATTCTAGTTGCCCTTCTCTGCACTTTTTCCAGCGCTATAACATGAACAACACTTTGTCTACATGGTTTTGGCAATTCCATTCATGTGTTCTTCATAAATTTAAAGCAACCAAGAAAACATCTCTCACTGACGTGGAACTTTATAACACAATTACAGAAGACAAACTAGAGAGCGTGCCTTTCCGGAGGTTGAAATTGCCTTGAGAATATTTTTAACATTAATGGTCACCGACTGCACAACAGGGAGGTCTTTCTCACAACTGAAATGTGTAAAAAAAAACCCCAAATAGGTCAGTTACGCTTCAAGAAAGACTGAACTCACTGTGCATATTAACAACTCAAGCAGACATTCTGAGAAGTATTAATTCCGAGGATGTTATCAGTGATTTTGCGAAAATGAAATGTAGAAAAAATGCCTTTCGGGGCATGAATATTGGAACGCTGACACATTTAACTTGTGACATATTAAAATAGATGTCGTGTTGCGTTTTTGTGGAACTTTAGGTAGCCAAAGCCTGGCTGGCTTAGTTTGTACAGTATATATTGTGCTCTCACATGGATAAATTTTTGTATTGCTGCAACCTGCATTGTAGATCTGGTCAGACAAGTCAACCACTAAAATGGACTGGGGGTCAGTGTGGAAAGGAGGGGGGCACCAAGATGGGTCAGTGCTGCTTAGGGCACCAGGGAGCCTTCACCCACCACCGCTGATTAGGGGCTACGGTGGCTCAGTGGTTAAGACACCGAACTGCTAGACCGGAAGGTCAGTAGCTTATCAGTTCGAGACCTGAGTGCCGCATGACGGAGTGAGCTCCCGTCTCTGGTCCCAGCTCCTGCCAACCTAGCAGTTCGAAAGCAAGAAATTGCAAGTGGATAAATAGGTACCGCTTCGGTGGGAAAGGTAACAGCCAGGGTTCTTTTTGTAACAGGGACTCCTTTGCATATTAGGCGATGCACCCCTAATGTAGCCAATCCTCCAAGAGCTTACAGTAGCCCCTGTCAGAAGAGCTCTGTAAGCTCTTGGAGGATTGGCTACATTAGGGGTGTGTCGCCTAATATGCAAAGGAGCTCCTGCTACAAAAAGAGCCCTGGTAACAGCGTTCCATGCGCCTCGGCATCTAGTCATGCTGGCCACATGACCACGGAAACGTCTTTGGACAGCATTGGCTCTTCGGCTCAGGAACGGAGATGAGCACCGCAACCCTAGAATCGGATTCGACTGGCTTTCGAGCAAAGGAAACCTTTACCTCTACCTTTACTAGAATACTGATTAGGGCTGGGAAGACCTGAGTTCAAATCCTTCCTTAGCCACCACGAAGCCCACTGTGTGATGTTGGGACAGTCATGCTCTCTCTTAGCCTAACCTGCTCCACAAGGTTGCTGGGAGGATGGAACTGAGGAAGGGAGAACCTTGAACGCTGCTTCGAGTGGAAGGAAGCCAGGAGAACAGCATTCAGAAAGACGGCTTCTTGCAGCACGCAACATCAGCGGGAGGGTTAAAGGGCCAGGGCATTTTTCTCCGGGGTGATGGCAACCCCAGGCGGTGCTGACCCAGCATCAAGCCATACCTTCATGGCCAGTTTGATCTCATGAGCATCATATTGCGCCGCCGGCTTCAGCAGTCCCACCACAGCTGTCTCCAAGTTCCCGGACACAGCAGCTTGCAGGGTCTTCAGCAGATCCTGGAGAGGGAAAGCAAAGGAAAGTTTTACAGGCAAGATCCCCAAAAGGGCACCCACGGGCACTTGCCACGTGTTTATAGAAAGTGGGTGAGGTTAGGCGGGGCTTTTGCCCAGCAAGCCTTCTAATGGCCCACTGGAGATTTGATTGGCATCAGACTTTTAAAAATATTGCTTAGGATGCTTATTAAATTTGCAGATGGTCCTAAATTGGGAGGGGTAACAAATACAGTAGAAGACGGAGTCAGGATACAGGATGATCTTGACAAGCTGGAAAACTGGGCTAAAACAAATAAAATGAATTTCAGTCGGGATAAATGTAAAGTTCTGCATTAAGGTAGGAAAAATCAAATGCATAATTATAGGATGGGGGAGACTTGTCTTGGCAGTAGGATGTGCGAAAAGGGTGTAGGGGTCTTAGTAGGCCATATACTGAACATGAGTTGGCAGTGTGATGCAGTAATAACTAAATGTGTATCACCGAATTTAATAACTAAATGTGTAACTGGTTGGCCACTGTATGAGACAGGATGCTGGACTGGATGGACCCTCACTGGTTTCATCCAGTCGGGCTCTTCTGATGTTCTTCTCAGGGGAAAGCCTCGGCCTCTCTGCCCTGTTGTTGGCCTTTCAGAGGAACTGGCTGGCCACTATGTGAGACAGGATGTTTGACTAGATGGACCCTCACTGGTCTGATCCAGCAGAGCTCTTCTGATGGAGGTAAACAAACTCTGATTGAGCCTCTATTAAGAGGATGGGACATTTTGGGCAGGATATTTCTTCAGTGATGGTTTCTCTTTCGACATCTGTTCCCTCTGGGCCTGCCAACCACCTGGAGGGAAAAAATGTCCTGTCCCTTCAAGACAGTCACAGTTGGATGTTGTTTGCCAGGTGGCATTAGTGAACTCCATGCCCAGAAAAGATTCATTTCCACACAATGAGGCTCTCTTAAAGGCATGGGATTTTTTATTTGTGGAGGGCCCGTGGCTCAGTGGAAGAGCACCTGGTTGGCATGCACAAAGACCCTGGTTCAATTCCCAGCATCTCCAGTTAAAAAAGATGAGGCTGTAGGTGTTAGGAAAGACCTCCGCCTGAGACTCTGGAGAGCCATGGAGAAAGGCCAAAGCTCAGTGGCAGAGCACCTGCTTGGCATGCAGGAGGTCCCAGGTTCAGTCTCCGGCATCTCCAATTAAAAGGACCAGGCAGGAGATGATGGAAAAGACCTCCGCCTGAGACCCTGGAGAGCTGTAAAGAGGGGCCATGGCTCAGTGGAAAAGCCTCTGCTTGGTACGCAGAAGGTCCCAGGTTCAATCCCCGGCATCTCCAGGCAGCAGGTGATGGGAAAAGACCTCTGCCTGAGACCCTGGAGAGCAGCTGCCGGTCTAAGTAGGCAATACTGAACATTGATGGACACTGATGAACCAAAGGTCTGATTGAGTATAAGGCAGCTTCGTGTCTTCATACCTCCAGGTCGCTGGCAACATGAATCCCACCTCCCAGGCAACAAATTCCTGTATGTACCTATTTCTTCACTTTCCCCCCGCCTCCACATGCTGCAATGAGATCTTCTGCAACATTCTGCTTGGACGACAGAAATCGGTTTTTGTAGACCCTGGCAGGCAGAGTCGCCAACCTCCAGGTGGGCCCTGGGGCTTTCCCAGAAGTTCAACTGCTCTCCAGACTACAAAAGGTCAGTCCCCCAGGAGAAAATGGCTGCTTTAGGGGGTGGACTCTATGGCTGAATCCCTCCCCTTTCCAAACCCCGGCCCTCCCCAGGCTCCACCCCCCAAATCTCCAGCAATTGGCCAGGCCAGGGTCGCCAGTTCTATAACCAGTCTGATCCAGTGCAGCTGTTCTTAACTTTTTATCAGCTGGGACAGCTACACAGGACTTCCACGTACAGAGGCAGTCTACCCCTGGGAATGGGTAGTAGGGAGTCTGGCTGAGGGCTACCCGGACTACGCAGCCTGGGCCCAGGACGACTGGTCCACTAGCCAAGTACACTCTGCGTGGTGTCCCATCCCCCCCAACACTGTGGCCTTCTCCCCACCTTACCTGTTGAGTGAACGCCTGGAAGCCTTCGGCAATTTGCTGTCTCTGCCCGTTGGTCCTGTTGGTGAGCAGGTGCGTTATGGTCCTGTAGTCGACGGCTGATAGGATGGGGAGGGGGAGAGAGAGAGAGAGTTTGCTGGCCAGCAAAAGCATGGCACAGTACACATAAGAACCTCAGAAGAGCCCTGCTGGATCAGGCCAGTGAAGGTCCATCTAGTCCAGCATCCTGCCTCTCACTGTGGCCAGCCAGTTCCTCTGGAGGGCCAACAACAGGGCAGAGAGGCCGAGGCCTTCCCCTGAGAAGAACCTCAGAAGAGCCCTGCTGGGTCAGGCCATGGAGGGTCCCTCCAGTCCAGCCTCCCGTCTCACACAGGGGCCAGCCAGTTCCTCTGGAGGGCCAACAACAGGGCAGAGAGGCTGAGGCCTTCCCCTGAGAAGAACCTCAGAAGAGCCCTGCTGGGTCAGGCCAGTGAGGGTCCCTCCAGTCCAGCCTCCCGTCTCACACAGGGGCCAACCAGTTCCTCTGGAGGGCCAGGAACAGGGCAGAGAGGCCGAGGCCTTCCCCCGGGAAGAACATCAGAAGAGCCCTGCTGGGTCAGACACAGTGACCAACCAGTTCCTCTGGAGGGCCAACAACAAGGCAGAGAGGCCGAGGCCTTCCCCCGAGAAGAACCTCAGAAGAGCCCTGCTGGGTCAGGCCAGTGAAGGTCCATCTAGTCCAGCCTGCTGTCTCACACAATGGCCAGCCAGTTCCTCTGGAGGGCCAGCAACAGGGCAGAGAGGACGAGGCCTTCCCCTAGGAAGAACATCAGAAGAGCCCTGCTGGGTCAGACCAGTGAGGGTCCACCTAGTCCAGCCTCCTGTCTCACTCAGTGGCCAACCAGTTCCTCTGGAGGGCCCACAAAAAGGACAGAGAGGCCGAGGCCTTCCCCTGAGAAGAACCTCAGAAGAGCCCTGCTGGGTCAGGCCAGTGAAGGTCCATCTAGTCCAGCCTGCTGTCTCACACAATGGCCAGCCAGTTCCTCTGGAGGGCCAGCAACAGGGCAGAGAGGACGAGGCCTTCCCCTAGGAAGAACATCAGAAGAGCCCTGCTGGGTCAGACCAGTGAGGGTCCACCTAGTCCAGCCTCCTGTCTCACTCAGTGGCCAACCAGTTCCTCTGGAGGGCCCACAAAAAGGACAGAGAGGCCGAGGCCTTCCCCTGAGAAGAACCTCAGAAGAGCCCTGCTGGGTCAGACCAGGGAGGGTCTATCCAGTCCAGACTCCCGTCTCACACAGGGGCCTCAACCAGTTCCTCTGGAGGGCCAGCAACAGGGCAGAGAGGCTGAGGCCTTCCCCTGAGAAGAACCTCAGAAGAGCCCTGCTGGGTCAGGCCAGTGAAGGTCCATCTAGTCCAGCCTCCTGTCTCACACAGGGGCCAACCAGTTCCTCTGGAGGGCCAACAACAGGGCAGAGAGGCCGAGGCCTTCCCATGAGAAGAACATCAGGAGAGCCTTGCTGGGTCAGACACAGTGAACAACCAGTTCCTCTGGAGGGCCAACAATAGGGCAGAGAGGCCAAAGCCTTCCCCTGAGGTTACCTCCTCCTGGTTCTGGGATTCAGTGGATTAGTGCCTGTGAATGTGGAGGTTCCCTTTAGTCACAGAAGAACATGAGAGAGAAGCCAACATTGGATCAGGCCAGTGGCCCATCCAGTCCAACACTCTGTGTCACACAGTGGCCAAAATTACTAGGTTCCATCAGGAGGTCCAGCAGTGGAGTCCAAACTTGAGAAGCCCTCCCACTGTTGCCCTCCCAAGCACCAAGAAGACAGAGCATCACTTGCCCCAGACCGAGAGTTCCTATCTATACCTTGTGTCTAATAGCCCCTGATGGACCTCAGCTCCATATGTTTACCCAATTCCCTCTTGGAGCCATCCATGCTTGTAGCTGCCACCACCTCCTGTGGCAGTGTGTCACCATGGCTAATAGCCACTGATAGACCTGTCCTCCAGGAATCTGTCTAATCCTCTTCTAAATCCAGCTTTCACTACACCCTCTGGCAGTGAATTACAGTTTAATCACTCTCTGTGTAAAGTAGTATTTCCTTTTGAATGTTGTGAACCTACTGCCCATCAGCTTCTTTGGGTACCCTCGAGTTCTTGTATTTTGGGAGCGGGAGAAAAGATTCTCTCTGTCCACTCTGTCCATCCCGTGCATAACCTCAAAAACCTCTGCCATTTCCCTCCTTAGTCATCTCTCTTCCAAACATGAAACACACAGAATCCAATGTGCAGAATTCCTCTGGCCGGGAATAGTTTACATGGCATCTCTACAACACTACAGAATTTCTTCTGGCATTTTCAGCCATGAAGAGAAGGCAAAAGACCACTGTGGCACTGAAACCACATAAAACCTCATCCACGAACTTGCTGCTTACCGCTCAGTTCTTTATTACTTCCATGTATCCCATCTTCCCTCCCAGAAATAAAGTTGACAGATATGTCATCGTCACAACAACCCTGTAATGTAGACCAAATCGAGAGCGTGACTGGCCCCAAATCACTTGGTAAACTCCAGAGCTGAGTGAGAACTTGAACTCAATTCTCACTAGCCCTAGTCTGATGCTAAAACCTGAGATTTCAGTAGGCATTGTGATGCTTGCAAGCATATCTTCTCAGTCACGAGGGCTAGAAACCTGGATTTTTAAATCAAGCCATGATCGTTTTCTTTGACTGTGCCCCGCAGGATTGCAGTATACCCCCTGTCAGGATCTGGGCTGTGCCACCAGAGGCCTAGTAGGTCCAGGGAGCCTGGCTAGCAGTAAGAGAAGCTGGGCCTACAAACCCCAGAAGGCCTTGGGAAGTTTTGCTGCAAGGCTGGGGAATAAAAGAACTGGTGCAAGAGGAGAAGCTGTTCTTCTTCTTCCCAGGGAACAGGGCCAGAAGGGAGGCTGCTGTGGGGAAGAAACCCTCATCCTGAGGGAAGGGTGAGTAATCTAAGGCCACTCGAGATAGTGAGCTAGGGACAGTAAATTCAGACGCATTAGGACATTTGATTTATTTTATTTTCACCCACTTACTGCTATTATTCCTGCACCTTGTTTGTTTGACCTCCTATAAAATAAACCGTTTTCATTGTTCACTCTGCCTGGTCCTCACGCTCATTTCGGCTGAAAAGGGAGGCCTAAAGGCCTGGGAGGGTGATCTGGGCCTTCCCAGAGGAGCCTGGAGCCAGAGTGGTGGCAGCTAATGCTCCCTCTAAGCTGTGGAGTCTTGTGAGCAAAAATTCTACTTTGTGAGCTACTGGCAGGAAAGTTGTGAGCAAGTGGATTTGGCTACTGCATACGTTAGTTTGCTCTGGAGCCATCTTTCCTGAGCTAAGGCAAAAACCTGCAAGCTGGAGGCTAAAAAACTGTGAGCTTGCTCACACTAACTCAGCTTAGAAGGAACACTGGTGGCAGCATCGGGTGACACCCCACTGGAGCCGTGACACCCCCCCCTCCCCAGCTAGGCACAAAAGGATGACCGCAGTTCCAATACTTTAAGAGAGCCATCATGCCCCCCCTCAACCTCACCTTCTCTGGACTGAACATTCCCAAGTCCTTCAGCCTTTCCTCCAGAACTGCACGCAAGACTCCAGGTATGGCCTGACCAGTGCAGTGTACAGCGGGACCGTGAGATCTTGCAATCTGGACGTTATGCCTCCATTGAGACACCCCAAGATTGCATTAGCCTTTTTTGCTGCTGCACCACACTGGCAGCTCATATTTAGTGTACTGTCCACCCATACCTCAAGATCTGGGTTCAAGGCCTGCTGAGCCACGGTGGCAAAGAGTGTCATCTAGGTGGCCAGTCCTTTATCTCTCAACCTAACCAACCTCACAGGGCTGTCGTGCAGATTCTAACGGTCGGAACAAATCCACAGGCAGGCTCTTGGATAGACTGCTGTGACGGTGACGAACAATAAAGCCTTACCTTCGCCCGTGATGGCATCGAGGAGAGACTGGACATCTTGCTCTACTTCAAAGCTCAGGAGAGGCCGAATGGTCCCCAAAGTCCCCCAGACTGCAGTCTAAGGAAAAGCAGGGCAGCAAAAGGAACCATCAGAATCCCAGACTTTCTGCGGAAACTGGAGAACTCAAAGGAATGAGGCCAGGAAGGAGAGCCAACCTGTGGCGTAGTGGTTAGAGCATCAGAACAGTACTTGGGAAATTGTTTTACTCAGGGCTTTTTTTGTAGAAAAAGCCCAGCAAGAACTCATTAGCGTAACAGGCCACACCCATCACCAGAAACCCATTAGCATATTAGGCCACACCCCGACAGCACAGCTTATTAGCATATTAGGCCACACCCACATGTTACCAGAAGTGTCGCCATCCAGCCACACCCACCTTTTGCTTCTTATTCTGTTTACCTTGTTTGTTGTCAAAACCCAGGGCTTTTTTTGGAGCAGGGACTCCTTTGCATGTTAGACCACACCCCCCTCATGTAGCCAGTCCTAATGAGTTTCTGCTGTTGGGTGTGGCCTGTTATGCTAATGAGTTCCTGCTGGGCATGGCCAACTCGGGAGGCAGCCGGAACTCTGTTCCTGTGCGTTCCTGCCCAGAAATAGCCCTGGTTTTACTGTTTTTAGCTATTTTAAACTCGGTATCAACTGTAAATTTGACTGTTGTGCACTGCCCTGAGTGTGTTGAAGGGTGGTCTAGAAACTGAACAAATAAATTAATAAATAAACAATAGAGGCCGAGGCCTTCCCCTGACATTTCCTCCTGGCTCTGAGATTTAGAGACTTAGTGCTTCTGAATGTGGAGGTTCCCCCTCAGTCACCATGTGGCTGGTGGCCACTGATAGGGTGCGGTCACACTGGCAGCTTGGCATGGTATTGTGGCGCCTCTTATTTTACCGGTTCCAAGTGTCGCGGGGCATATCATCCAGACAGCGCGCCCTGTTGCGGGTGACCCACGCGGCCGTCCTGTGGTCAAGCATCCACATCACTGCACCACCTCAGCCATGGAGCGCACTGCCCAGTCAGTTTTTTAAAAAATGCAGGCGGATGCAATATGTGCATATGCTCAGGCACATATGCGCTCACGTGCTTATGCGCATATAGGCAAAACCTTTTTTTAAAAAAATGCAGATGCGGAAAGGGATCTGCAGGTTGAGACGCCCCTTCCGGGTTCCTTTCGCTGCAGGAGAGTTCAGGTGTTGGAAACCTGGAGAGAACCCCAAACAACCCTTTAATACCAGACTTTATAATTTATGTATTGTTTCTGTTTCCCCGGTACCAATTGACTCCACCTCTATTGTGGAAGAGCACGGGTTGTCGATGACTGCACCGCAAGAGGCAGATGTTCTTGTCTGGAGGGGCCCATTTATTCCACTCAGATAGCACTACTATAGTGCCACAAACTGCATGTGTGACCACGGCCTTTGTCAACTCTCTCCACCCTGTGAATAATTTGATAAAGCTCTGTCATTTCCTCCCTTAGTCGTCTCTTCTCTAAACTGGAAAGTCCCCGACTCTCAAGTCAGTTTGGTGTAGTAATTAAGTGCACAGACTCTAATCTGGGAGAACTGGGTTTGATTCCCCCACTCCTCCATTTGCAGCTGCTGGTGTGACCTTGGGTCAGTCACACGTTCTCTCAGAGCTGTTCTCACAAGGGCAGTTCTCTCAGAGCTCTCTCAGCCCCGCCGACCGCACAGGGTGTCTGTCGTGGGGAGGGGAAGGGAAAGGAAAGGAGTTTGTAAGCCGCTCTGAGACTCCGAGTGAAGGGCAGGGGATAAATCCAATCTCCTCCTCCTCCTCCTCCTCCTCCTCCTCCTCCTCTTCTTCTTCTTCTTCTTCTTCTTCTTCTTCTTCTTCTTCTATGTCCTTTTTGAGATACGGTTTCACCTGGCTTTGTTTCAAGCAAGGGAAATCTTTACCTTAACCAGAACTGTACACAGTACTCCAAATGGGGCCCAACCATAGATCTATGCAGGGGCATTACAATAGTGGCAGTTTTGTGTTCAGTGTCTTTCCTAATCATCCCCAGCATAGCGTTTGCCTTTTTCGCCGCTGCAGCACACTGTGTTGACACTTTCATTGAGCTATCCACTAGGAACCCAGGATCTTTCCCCGTCTCGGTCCCAGCCAGTTCAGTCCCCAAGTTCAGAGTGCCATCTCAGCCTGCACGAAACAGGAGGAGGAGGAGGAGGAGGAGGAGGAAAAGGAAGAGGAGATTGGATTTATCCCCCGCCCTTCACTCGGACTCTCAGAGCGGCTTACAGTCTCCTTTCCCTTCCCCTCCCTACAACAGACACCCCGTAAGGTTGGCGGGGCTGAGAGAGCTCTTTCGAGGATTGCCCTTGAGAGAACAGCTCTGAGAGAACTTGTGACAGGCCCAAGGTCACCCAGCTCGCTGCACGTGAAGGAGTGGGGGAATCAAACCCGGTTCTCCCAGATTAGAGTCCGTGCCCTTAACCACTACACCAAACTGGCTCTTTGTGGCCTGCTTTGGACTCCTCTATCGCCACGGCCGAACCCTGGGAGAAAGGAAACCTGCAGGCATCTTCCCCCACCCACCCACTCACCTTATCGGCCAGGGGTAACTGCTTGAGGATTTTATTTGCCAGGGAGGTCTTCTCCGGCCTGCTGGCGAGGGGCATCCTGGGTCCACGGGAGCCGCCCGCAAGCCCTCAGAGGCGACGGAGGGGAGGCAGGAATACAGCAGCCGTGCAGTGAACAGGAATCCACCGGCGACGAGGGTGCTTCTTTTTGATTGGTCAGTTCTGTTTAACACACTTATGAACGCCTTTCTTCCTCACGGAGCCCGGTGCAGCTTACAAACAGAGATTTAGAAATGCGTAAGATAAAAGGCGTAAGATAAAAGGAAGGAGCTGCGGTGGCTCAAGTGGTTAAGACGCTGAACTGCAGGCTGTGGAAGGTCAGTAGTTCAGCAGTTCAAGACCCGAGAGTGCCACATGACGAAGTGAGATCCCGTCTCTAGTTCCAGCTCCTGCCAACCTAGCAGTTCGAAAGCAAGAAATTGCAAGTAGATAAATAGGTACCACTTCGGTGGGAAGGTAACAGTGTTCCGTGCACCGTGGTGTTTAGTCATGCCGGCCACATGACCACGGAAATGTCTTCGGACAGCGCTGGCTCTTCGGCTTTGAAACGGAGATGAGCACCGTAACCCTAGAGTCATATTCAACTGGCTTTCGAGCAAGGGAACCTTTACCTTTACCTAAGATAAAAGGACATTAAAAACTAAAAATTTAAGATCGCCACCAGTGTTCCCTCTAAGCTGAGTGAGTGTGAGCTAGCTCACAGTTTTCTAGCCTCCGGCTCACACCTTTTTTGTCTCCGCTCGGGAAGGGATGGCTCCAGAGCGGACTGATCTATGCAGCAGCCAAATCGCTCGCTGACAGCTTTAATGCCAGGAGCTCACGAAGTAGCCTTTTTGCTCACAAGCCTTCACAGCTTAGAGGGAGCATCGGAACCCGGGACTGCTAGACGGAGCGCAACGGCAGGGGCTCGGCTAATAACTCTCAGTGCTCCACAATCAAGGCTACATCGATCTACCCGTCAGTCTCCAAGTCTGACATATTTATTTCCTTGTGAATCAAGGGGGCCAAGCTGACTAATTAATATAAACATACAAATTTATTAAGGTGTACACTTGTTAAAATAACTTCTGATTAAAATTTTTCCAGTATCAGACGTATAAAAACATACAAATGCTCATACAAAAGATGGGTCAACACTAAACAACTGAAGACCAAACGTGTTTCGGCCCCAAAGGGCCTTCCTCAGTGGTCACTATTACAGATATATCATTGACACACATTCATAGACATATATACATATATCAACCCAGGTGTTGTATCCTGAAATTATAAGGGGGGGGGAAAGACAAATTATTTTATATTCTTGAATTATATGCCAAATTTTAATTAAAAATTGCTTCTTACAAAAGTAGTGTTACCTTATATGATTATACAGCTATTGCTGAAATTAGTACTGGGCCATAGGTATATCTATTGCAGTCTCACCAGTACTTCTACATTAAAGGAAAAGTAATAAAGTTATGAATTAGCTATCATTACATCCATTAGTATCTTAAATTTATTTCTTTCACTACATTTCCCCCTTGGAATTAGAGTCATAGAATGACAGAGTTGGAAGGGACCTCCGGGGGTCATCTAGTCCCACCCCTTGCACAATGCAGGGAATTCACAAATACCTCTCCCCTAGACACACCTAGGAGCTGCGGTGGCTCAAGTGGTTAAGACGCTGAAGTGCAGGCTGTGGAAGGTCAGTAGTTCAGCAGTTCGACACCCGAGAGTGGCCGCATGACGGGGTGAGCTCCCGTCTCTAGTTCCAGCTCCTACCAACCGAGCAGTTCGAAAGCAAGAAATTTCAAGTAGATAAATAGGTACCACTTCGGTGGGAAGGTAACAGCGTTCCGTGCGCCTTGGTGTTTAGTCACGCCGGCCACATGACCACGGAAACGTCTTTGGACAGCGCTGGCTCTTTGGCTTTGAAATGGAGATGAGCACCACAACCCTAGAGTCGGATTCGACTGGCTTTCGGGCAAGGGAACCTTTACACACACCCAGTGACTCCTGTTCCATGCCCAGAAGAGCGGTGGGGGGGAATCCCCGTCCAAACAGACCTGGAAGAAAATTGCTTTCTGACCCCAAAGTGGTGATCGGCGTTTCCCTGGGCGTGTAAGAAAGGGCCATGAGAACTGAGCACTGGTGCAACCCTTCCTGCCCTCCCTCTCGTGATCTGCCCAAGTTCACAGGATCTGCATTGCTGTCAGATGGGGCCATCCAGTCTCTGTTCGAAAACCTCCAAAGCAGGAGAGCCCACCGCCTCCTCCCGAGGAAGCCTGTCCCACCGAGGAACCGCTTCAATTGTCAGGACATTCTTCCTAAGGTAAAGGTAAAGGGTTCCCTTGCCCGAAAGCCAGTCGAGTCCAACTCTAGGGTTGCGGTGCTCATCTCCGTTTCAAAGCCGAAGAGCCAACGCTGTCTGAAGACGTTTCCGTGGTCATGTGGCCGGCGTGACTAAACACCAAGGCGCACGGAACGCTGTGACCTTCCCACCGAAGTGGTACCTATTTATCTACTTGCAATTTCTTGCTTTCGAACTGCTAGATTGGCAGGAGCTGGAACTAGAGACGGGAGCTCACTCCGTCATGCGGCACTCTCGGGTCTCGAACTCCTGAACTCCACAGCCTGCAGTTCAGCATCTTAACCACTTGAGCCACCGCAGCTCCATATTCTTCCTAATGTCTAGCCAAAAACTCTTCTGGTTTCATTTCAACCCGTTGGTTCTGGTCCGACCTTCTGGGGCAACAGAAAACAGCATAAGAACATAAGAGAACATAAGAGAAGCCAGTGTTGAATCAGGCCAATGGCCCATCTAGTCCAACACTCTGTCACACAGCGGCCAAAATATACCAGGTGCCATCAGGAGGTCCAGCAGTGGGGCCGGGACACTAGAAGCCCTCCCACTAATAAGCCCTCCGCACCATCCTCTATGGGACAGCCCTTCAAGTACTGGAAGATGATTCTCATATCCCCTCTGGTTAAGCACGCGGGCTCTTATCTGGGAGAACCGGGTTTGATTCCCCACTCCTCCACTTGCACCTGCTGGTGGGACCTTGGGTCAGTCACAAGCTCTGGCACAGCTGTTCTCTCAAGGACAGTTTGTGTCAGAGCTCTCTCAGTCCCACCTGCCTCACAGGGTGTCTGTTGTGGGGAGGGGAAGGGAAAGGAGTTTGTAAGCCGCTCTGAGACGCCTTTGGGCAGTGAAGGGCGGGGTACAAATCCAATCTCTTCTCTCTTCTTCTTCTTCTTCTCTCAGTCGTTTCCTCTCCAGGCTAAACACACCCAGCTCCTTCAACCTTTCCACAGAGGACTTGGTCTCCAAACCCCCCTCCCCATCTTCGTTGCCCTCCTCCGGACACGTTCCAGCTTGTCTATATCCTTAACTAGCGGTGCCCAAAACTGAACACAAGACTCTAAGTGAGGTCTAACCAGAGCGCAGTAAAGTGGTACCGTCACTTTGCGTGACCTGGATGCTATACTTCTGTTGATACAACCCATGATCGCATTTGCCTTTTTAGCTACCGTATCACACTGCTGGCTCATGTTCCGTGAATGGTCTACTAAGACCCCGAGATCCTTTTCGCACACAGTACTGCCAAGACAAGTCTCCCCCATCCTATAATTGCGCATTCGATTAAACCCAAACAAATTGTAACCATATCAACTAAGCTGGTTATTCCTGTTTGGCCTTTGAATTTGGTAAACACCTTCCACATGCTGCATGCTAATTTACTGCTCACTCTCTACTTATATGCATGGACTGGTAACTTCCATTTCACTGTCCCTGAAGAAGTGTGCAAGCACACCAGAGTTTATACCCAAAAGTAAATTCTGTCGGTCTTAAAGGTGCCACTGGACCAATGTTCCCTCTACGCTGTGGAGTCTTGTGAGCAAAAATTCTACTTTTGTGAGCTACCGGCATTAAAGTTGTGAGCGAGCGATTTGGCCGCTGCATAAATTAGCTCGCTCTGGAGCCCTCCTTCCTGAGCGGAGACAAAAACGTGTGAGCCAGAGGCTAAAATACTGTGCGCTAGCTCACACTAACTCATCTTAGAGGGAACAGTGCACTGGACTCAGACTTCGTTTAACCAAACGCAGTCCTAAATGGAACTGTCTTCAACTGCTTCCTAAAGATCGACAGGGAGGGGGCCTGGCGCACCTCCCCGATCCGGCATTGAGCAGGGGGTTGGACTAGATGGCCTCCATGGCCCCTTCCGACTCTACGATTCTGTGATTCCGTAACCGTGGGGTTGCCACCGAAAAAGCCCCGTCTCGTATAACCACCAAATGACCGTCAGGAGGGCTTCTCCCTGTGATCTTAATTCCCGAGCAGGAACATTTGGATAAAGAGGGTCCTTCTGAGACCCCAGTCCCAAGCCATGTAGGGCTTTGAATGTATGCCGATAGCATACCAGATTCGCTTCAAGGCGCTGGTTCTGACCTTTAAAGCCCTTTATGGCCAGGGACCTACACACCTGAGGGACTGCCTTTCCCCCACATCTAGAGCCAGTTTGGTGTAGTGGTTAAGTGCGCGGACTCTTATCTGGGAGAACCGGGCTTGATTCCCCACTCCTCCACTTGCACCTGCCGGTGTGACCTTGGGTCAGTCACAAGCTCTGGCACAGCTGTTCTCTCAAGGACAGTTTCTGTCAGAAGTTCTCTCAGCCCCGCCTGCCTCCCAGGGTGTCTGTTGTGGGGAGGGGAAGGGAAAGGAGTTTGTCAGCCGCTCTGAGACACCTTTGGGCAGTGAAGGGCGGGGTATAAATCTAATCTCTTCTTCTTTTTCTTCTTCTTCATCTACCCCAGAGCAGTGTTCTCTCTAAGCTGAGTTCGTGTGAGCTCCCTCACAGTTTTCTTAGCCCTCGGCTCGCACATTTTTTTGTCTCGGCTCAGGAAAGATGGCTCCCGGGCCAACTAATTTATGCAGCAGTCGAATCGCTCACTCACAGTGTTCCCTCTAAGCGGAGTGAGTGTGAGCTAGCTCACAGGTTTTTGGCCTCTGGCTCACGCATTTCTGTCTTAGCTCGGGAAGGAGGGCTCCAGCACAGACTAATGTATGCAGGAGCCAAATTGCTCGCTTACAACTTTAATGCCAGGAGCTCACAAAGTAGAATTTTTGCTCGCAAGACACCGCAGCTTAGAGGGAACACTGCTCACAACTGTAATGCCGGTAGCTCACAAAGCAGAATTTTGGCTCGCCAGACTCCTCAGCTTAGAGGGACCATTGCCCAGGGATCGGGGGCCTTAAACCGGCTGGCCCCTCCGAGACTCAAGGAAGCCAGACTAGCAACAACCAGGGGCCAGGGCTTTATTGGTGGCGGCTCCATTCTGGTGGAATGACTTCCCAGAGGAGATCAGAGCCCTGCGGGACCTTCCACAGTTCCGCAGGGCTGAGACAGGAGAGCCCTGTCCCCCCCCCCTGGAATTCCCAACTACAGCCTGAGCCGGCCAGCCAAGACGACCTAAGAAGACCACAGAGCCGACGGCGAAGTGCGGGAAACCGTGTAACAACTGCCGACACTAGCACTTGATTATATTTACGGCTAAATGCTTTTAGGCCTGTCGAGCGGTTTAATTTGTCGTTCTTAAGAACATAAGAACATAAGAGAAGCCAATGTTGAATCAGGCCAATGGCCCATCTAGTCCACCTCCTGTGGCAGTGAATTCCACGTGTTAATCACTCTTTGGGTGAAGAAGGACTTCCTTTTATCTGTTCTAACCCGACCACTCAGCAATTTCATGGAGTGCCCACGAGTTCTTGTCTTGTGAGAAAGGGAGGAAAAGGACCTCTTTCTCAACCTGCTCAATCCCATGCATAATCTTATAAACCTCGATCATGTCACCCCTCAGCCGTCGTTTCTCCAAGCTGAAGAGCCCCGAGCGTTTTAACCTTTCTTCATAGGGAAGGTGTCCCAACCCTTTTATCGTTCTAGTTGCCCTTCTCTGCACTTTTTCCAATGCTATAATATCCTTTTTGAGATGTGGTGACCAGAACTGTACTTACTTTTTATGAGTATTGTAATCTGTTTTATGCGGTATTCTAGAATTTTAGGCTGTTTAAATAATAATAATAATAATAACAACAACAACAACAACAATAACAACAACAACAACAATAATAAAGACCAGTGCCTTGTATTGGGCTCAGGAGTGGATCAGTAGAGGTAATTTCAGTAATATCAGGGCCACGTGCCCCTGGCAGCGGACTCCAACTAGCAGTTCTGCGCTAGCTGCCTCCTCTTTGAACAGTCTTCAAGGGTAGCCCCTAGCCGAGTGCACTGCACGAAAGACCCGTGTGAGCCTATGAGGTTGGGCCACAGCCACCCAATTCAGTATCCTGTTTCCAGCAGCAAGTAGCCGGGTTCTTCCAGCCAGCCCTCGAGGCAGGCATGGAGGCTGCGGCCCTTCCCTGAGGTTTATTCCCCTGCAGGTGGCATTCAGAGGTAGACTGCACCAGAGTTTGGAGGCTTCATCTTAATTTCACAGCAAATAGCTGCTGGTAGATCTATTTAAGGGTTACAAGGTTTGCCCGGCCAGATCAGACCCAGGGTGTGTCTAGCCCAGTACCTTGTTTCTGGTGGTTTCTGGCTGGCCAGACTCCCACCCAAGTTCCCAGCCTGGTGAAACGCCTTGGGAGACCCAGGTTCGAGTCCTCCCTCTGCCGTGGAAGCTCACTGGGTGATCTCAGCCTAAATCTACCTCGTAGGGTTGTTGTGCGGCTAAAACGGAATTGCTATGATGCCTTGGTATGATGCCGACAGCCCTTTCCTGTTGCTCATACCCCGCCTCTGGTATGCCAAGGTACACTGCCTCTCTTCACGGAGGCTCCATTTACATTGTCACGACTGATACGCTCATTGCCTCTCCCGTCTGCTGCAGACATTTGATCGCTTGATTATAATTGGATTACGTTGCGCTTCTCCACCCTGTCAGATCTTGAGTTCACAATACGGAGCGATTGTTTTATAAGAATGAACAGACACCAATTGGGAAGGAACGATCCGTCCCAAACTGGCCTTCACGGGAAAGCAAATGAGCAGCCCTGACATTAGAGTCGCGACAGAGACTGCCGTTTGGCGTAGTGGTTAGGAGCGTGGACTGTAATCGGGGAGAACTGGGGTTTGATTCCCCCACTCCTCCACATGCAGCCAGCTAGGTGACCTGGGGTCGGTCACAAGTTCTCTCAGAGCTGTTCTCTCATGGGCAGTTCTCTCAGAGCTGTTCACTTAATTGTTGGGACTTGAGCCCTGCTTGGTGGAGAAAGAAGAAGAAGAAGAAGAAGAAGAAGAAGAAGGGAAGATATTGGATTTATACCCCGCCCTTCACTACCCAAAGGTGTCTCAGAGTGGCTTACAAACTCCTTTCTCTTCCCCTCCCCACAACAGACACCCTGTGAGGCAGGTGGTGCTGAGAGAGCTCTGACAGAAACTGCTCTTTTTCAAGAACTGCTCTTGCCAGAACTATGGCTTGCCCAAGGTCATCCAGTAGCTGCACATGGAGGAGCAGGGAATCAAACCCGGTTCTCCCAGATTAGAGTCCATGCACATAACCACTACACCAAACTGGCGGGATCAAAATGAAAGGAGGAGGGAGGGGAGGGAAGGAAGGGGTCCCCAACATTTTTGAGCCTGTGGGCACGTCTGGAATTCGGACGCAGAGTGGTGGGCGTAACGACGAAATGGGCCGCCGGTAGGGGGTGACGCCAGCTACAAAATGGCTGCCGCGGGAGACAAAGCCAACCGGGCACAAAAGAGTGAGGGGTCTGTGCAATTCTAACAGTAACTCTTCGACATTTTTCCACCGGCCAATCAGAAGCCCTGCCGGGCGAAAGCCCCTCCTGGCCCCGCCCACTTTCTAAAAACAGAGCCCACGGGCGCCCTGTTGGGGACTCCTGCTGTACATGCTGCATTGGCCGTGAGGAGGAATTCGGGGTTCCTTCCCTCCCTCCAAGCATCCTTCACGGTTCCCGTCTTCTCCCAGTTCCCCTTGGAATCATAGAATCAAAAGAGTTGGAAGGGGCCATACAGTTTGGCTCGGTGAGAACCAGTTTGGTGTAGTGGTTTAAGTGCGCGGACTCTAATCTGGGAGAACCGGGTTTGATTCCCCACTCCTCCACTTGCACCTGCTGGATAACCTTGGGCAAGCCCTAGTTCTGACAAGAGCTGTCCTTGAAACAAGAGCAGTTTCTGTTAGAGCTCTCTCGGCCCCGCCTACCTCACAGGGTGTCTGTTGTGGGGAGGGGAAGGGAAAGGAGTTTGTCAGCCGCTCTGAGACACCTTTGGGCAGTGAAGGGCGGGGTATAAATCCAATCTCTTCTTCTTCTTCTTCTTCTTCTTCTTCTTCTTCTTCTTCTTCTTCTTCTTCTTCTTCTTCTTCTTCTTCTTCTTCTTCTTCTTCTACCTCACAGGGTGTCTGTTGTGGGGAGGGGAAGGGAAGGGAGTTTGTAAGCCGCTCTGAGACTCCTTTGGGCAATGAAGGGCGGGGGATAAATCCAATCTCCTCCTCCTCTTCTTCTTCTTCTTCTTCTTCTTCTTCTTCTTCTTCTTCTTCTTCTTCTTCTTCTTCTTCTTCTTCTTCTTCTTCTTCTTCTTCTTCTACCTCACGGGGTGTCTGTTGTGGGGAGGGGAAGGGAAGGGAGTTTGTAAGCCGCTCTGAGACTCCTTCGGGCAATGAAGGGCGGGGGATAAATCCAATCTCCTCTTCTTCTTCTTCTTCTTCTTCTTCTTCTTCTTCTTCTTCTTCTTCTTCTTCTTCTTCTTCTTCTTCTTCTTCTTCTTCTTCAGACCCTCTAGTCCAACCCCCTGCCCAACGCAAGACCAGCCTAAAGCATCCCTGGCAAATATCCGTCCAGCCTCTTCTTGAAAGCTGCCGGTGAAGGGGAGCCCCCCACCCCCCCTAGGCAGCTGATTATTCCACCGCTGAGCCACTCTGACCGTGAAAAAGTGCTTCCTAATATCCAGCTGATACTTTTCTGCATGTAATTCGAACCCGTCGCTTCGGGTCCTCTCCTCTGCTGCCCACTGGAATGGCTCCTTGCCCTCCTCCTCCTCCCAATGACCGCCTTTCAGATATTTAAAGAGAGCAATCCTGTCCCCCCCCCAATCTCCTCTTCTCCAGACTAAACGTCCCTCAGCCTTTCCTCGTCGGGCCCCGTCTCCAAACCAATGTTCCCTCTAAGCTGTGTTGTGAGCAAAAGTTCAACCTTGTGAGCTACTGGCCTTACAGTTGTGAGCGAGCGATTGGCCTACTGCATCGATTAGTCTGCTCTGGATTAGTTTGCTTCCTGAGTTAAGACAAAAATCTATGAGCCGGAGGCTAAAAAACTGTGAGCCGGCTCACGCTAACTCGGCTTAGAGGGAACACGGCTCCAGACCCCTGATCATCCTCGTCGCTCTCCTCTGCCCCCTCTCCCGTCCTTCGCCACTGAAAATCAGGCAGAAACTCACCGGTGTAGCTCTCAACCACTGCTGGTCTCTGCCCTGGGGGGGAAAGACAGAGTAGGAGAGGTGTCAGCCCAGCAAGGATGTTTGTTCATTTATTATTTCTTTCCCCTGTTTACATCCCGCCTTCCTCCCCCCAAGGGGACCCTAAGCGGCTTCCATCACTCTCTTCCGTTTTAGCCGCACAACAACCCTACGAGGGAGGTTTAGGCCGAGATCGCCCAGTGCGCTCCCACGGCAGAGGGAGGACTCAAACCTGGATCTCCCAGGTCCTAACCGCCACGCGAGTCTTCCCAGAACACGGGAAGATCTGGAGGGAGCCCGGGCCAGATTGGACTAACTCGTTCGACTAGGGCCTCCGGGGAAAGAATATCATGCAAAGCACGAGATGTCGAAGTCTCTCGCTTATTTACTGGCCCCGAGGGTCTGGAGAGAGAGGAAAACCGGCTGCTCTGTCCCTCCTCCCCAGCCCTGCAGCCCCCGAGCCTACCTCTCCGGCTGGCGTTCCGTCCCGGTCTCCTTTCTGGACTGCCGAGGGCATTCGGCACCCCTGCCCCGCCCCGCAGGGAGGTTCGATCGCCGGCCTCGTTTCTGATAAGAGCAGAACTGGCTCGGCACGTCCTCACTCTCCAAGCCAAGGAGTTTCTGCCTTTCGCAAGACGCCCTGCCAGGGAGCCAGAATTCCTTTCTCCTTGGCGGGGCGGCTGTACCTGCCAACTTCTGGATGGGCTGGGACACAGGCAGACAGGTGCACCAGGAAGGGAAAGCCCTACACCATCGCCCTCGCAGGTCGGACAGGTGATTGGCAGGCGTCAGGCGTCCGGCCCAGACTAAGAATGAGGCTATTTAGAATGGACAGATTTCCCTTTATAGGAGTGCTTTACACTCACGTGCAGGCGTGGCTGTCGCAGCGTTCCCTCTAAGCTGAGTGGGTGTGAGCCAGCTCACAGATTTTTTAGCCTCCAGCTCACACGTTTTTGCCTTCGCTCAAGAAGGGAGGGCTCCAGAGCAAACTAATCTACGCAGCGGCCCAATCGCTCGCTCACAACTTTAATGCCGGTAGCTCACAAAGTGGAATTTTCGCTCACAAGACCCCACAGCTTAGAGGGACCATTGGTGGTGGATAACTGGCTGAAGATGTCAGCTCAGCGTGCGGCGGCAATAAAATAGCTCACGGTTTTTTAGCCTCCGGCTCACACGTTTTTGTCTTCGCTCAGGAAGGAGGGCTCCAGAGCAGTGTTCCCTCTAAGCTGAGTCAGTGTGAGCTGGCTCACAGTTTTTTAGCCTCCGGCTCACCCGTTTTTGCCTTAGCTCAGGAAGGAGGGCTCCAGAGCAGTGCTCCCTCTAAGTTGAGTCAGTGTGAGCTGGCTCACAGTTTTTTAGCCTCCGGCTCACCCGTTTTTGCCTTAGCTCAGGAAGGAGGGCTCCAGAGCAGTGCTCCCTCTAAGCTGAGTCAGTGTGAGCTGGCTCACAGTTTTTTAGCCTCCGGCTCACCCGTTTTTGCCTTAGCTCAGGAAGGAGGGCTCCAGAGCAGTGCTCCCTCTAAGCTGAGTCAGTGTGAGCTGGCTCACGGTTTTTTAGCCTCCGGCTCACACATTTTTGCCTTCGCTCAGGATGAATGGCTCCAGAGCAAACTAATTATGCAGCAGCCAAATCACTCGCTCACAACTTTAACGCCAGTGGCTCACAAAGTAGAATTTTTGCTCGCAAGACTCCACAGGCTCAGAGGGAGCATCAGCTCCCAGGTAGGCACATATGTAACGCGAGAGAAACTCAACGGGGGGAAAGCATAACGTCACAGAAAGCAAAAGCAGTCACGACCAGATTGCTAATGTCGTTTCCATTATATTTCAGATCTGAATGATTCATGCATTCCGAATCTGAATAATTCATGCACCAAACAGGCTTTTATAAAGTCACGTGACTGTATTCCTGTCCCGATCCGAAGGTAGGCCGATCCATCCTGGGAAAGCCCCCAAAGAAAATAACTTCTCGCGATTTCGGTGCGTCGTACTCTTCAGACAATTCGGGTGTCATTCTTGAAAAAATTCATCTTCCAGCAACCGTTCAGGAGAAGAACCAGTAGAAGAATCAGTAGCCGGGACCATTGATTTTCCCCCTCCTGAATGGTTGATGGAATATGATTTTTTTTGGAAAATGACACTCAAGTGGTCAGAAGAATACGACGCACTGGAATTGTGAAAAGTCATTTTCTTTGGGTGACACCAAAAAAAATTGCTAATATGAATGAGAGCATGTCTAACAAATGTTGGAAGTGTAAGAAAAATGTGGTGGACGTGTGAAAAAGCGGCTGCTTTTTGGACTGAGATTCATAACGAAATTCAGAAGATCCTGAAATGTACTTTGAAAAAAGTGCCAGAAATGTTACTTTTAGGGCTTAAAATGGAAGAAATTAAAGCGACAAAGGGAACATTGTTGTGGTATTTAATTACAACGGCAAGAATGACTTATGCTCAATTTTGGAAACAGGAGAAGACACCAGATAAATGGGAATGGATAAAGAAGATGATTTTTATGGTAGAAATGGACAAATTGACAAAAAAAACTTAATGGGAAAGAAGATGAAGAATTTTTAGCAGACTGGAAAGACTTTAAAGTTTACTTAGAACTGAATTGGGATGTTAAAAATAGATTACTTTGCTTCGATAATTATTAAGAATAGAAGCAGTATAAGAAATGGATTGTATTCAAAATGTTACCTGAGAGGGAGAAATAGAAAAGGAAAATGTTTAAAATGAAGACTTGATTATTGAGTAAGAATTGAATGTAAGAGAATATCGACTGAAATATTAATGGGGGTGGAGCACCGCCGGGGACGGGGGGGGAAGAAAACTGTAGAAAAGGATATGTTAAGAATTGGTTATCAACTGTGGAACATGTTATTATATCCTGTTAATAAAATTTCTTTTAAAAAAAAGAAGAAGTCATTTTCTTTGGGGACTTTCCCCAGTATGCAACGGCATACCTTTGGATCGGGACCCTGATGCCATTATGTGACTTTATACAAGCCTCCTTTGTGCACGAATTATCCAGATCTGAAATGTCTTGAGGCTGATTGAAACAACATTCGCCCCCGGGCAGGCCCTGGAGAACTCCAGGAATTATGACTCCAGGAGGCAGAGATCAGTTGCCCTGCAGGAAACAGCAGCTTTGGAAGGTGGCCCATATGGTATTATAATTCGCCGAGGCCCCGCCCTTTCCCCAAATCCTGCCCTCTCTGGGCTTCACCGTCACATCTCCAGGAACTTCCCAACCTGGAATTGGCAATTTGATATGTAAATCACGATTAGTAACCCCTCCCTCCCCCGAAAAAGAGACCAGATGTCCTGGCATGACCCCTTCCTTGAGAAGAGATTGGATTTATACCCCACCCTTCACTACCCAAGGGAGTCTCAGAGCGGCTTACAACTTCTTTTCCCTTCCCCTCCCCACAACAGACACCCTGTGAGGTAGGCGAGGCTGAGAGAGCTATAACAGAAACTGCTCTTAAGAGAACGGTTCTGAGAGAACAGTGACTGGCCCAAGGTCACACCAGCAGCTGCACATGAAGGAGTGGGGAGTCAAACCCAGTTCTCCCATATTAGAGTCCGCGTTTGGTGTAGTGGTTAAGTGCATGGACTCTAATCTAGGAGAACCGGGTTTGATTCCCCACTCTTCCACTTGCACCTGGCTGGATGACCTTGGGCAAAGCCATAGTTCTGGCAAGAGCTGTTCTTGAAAAAGAGCAGTTTCTGTCAGAGCTCTCTCAGGCCCACCTCCTTCACCGGGTGTCTGTTGTGGGGAGGGGAAGGGAAAGGAGATTGTAAGCCGCTCTGAGACTTCTTTGGGTAGTGAAGGGCAGGGTATAAATCCAATCTCCTCTTCTTCTTCTTCTTCTTCTTCTTCTTCTTCTTCTTCTTCTTCTTCTCATCTCTCATCAGTCTCTCATCAGAAGCAAGATAGTCTACAGCACTGAAACTTCTTTCTGTAGCTGTGGACTTTTATACTCGATATATCATTTTCTTGAGGTTTTTGCACTATAATGAACAAGACACACAAGAGTCTCTATTGCATTCAAGTATATTATTTATATATCAACATATGAAGATATCGTAGCATAATAATACTGTGTTTTATATGTTGTCGGAGGCTATTGTGCTTTGTTCTAACATGGTGTTTTTCTACTTTTGCTCAATCCTCCTGTGTGTTTTGTTGTTGATCCCCCAGGTGGGTCCTGGAGACCCCCGTTTCCACGGCAGATCTCCAGCAGACAGAGATCAGCTCCCCTGGGGAAGAAGAACATAAGAGAGAAGCCAATGCTGGATCAGGCCAATGGCCCATCCAGTCCAACAATCTGTTGTCACACAGTGGGCCAAAAACACCAGGTGCCAGCAGGAGGTCCAGCAGCGGGGCCAGGACACCAGAAGCCCTCCCACTGCTGCCCCCTCCAGCACCAAGAATAGAGTGCATCACTTGCCCCACACCAAGAGTTCCTATCTATACCTTGTGGCTAATAGCCACTGATGGACCTTGGCGCCCTATGCTTATCCAATTCCCTCTTATAAGAACATAAGAGAGAAACCAATGCTGGGTCAGGCCAACGGCCCCTCCAGTCCAACACTCTCTGTCACACAGTGGCCAAAAATACCAGGTGCCATCAGGAGGTCCAGCAGTGGGGCCAGGACACTAGAAGCCCTCCCGCTGATGCCCCCCCAAGCACCAAGAAGGCAGAGCATCACTGCCCCAGACCCAGAGTTCCTACCTATACCTTGTGGCTAATAGCCACTGATGGACCTCTGCTCCAGATGTTTATCCAATTCCCTCTTGAAACTGTCCGTGCTTGTAGCCGCCACCACCTCCTGTGGCAGTGAATTCCATGTATTAATCACTCTTTGAGTGAAGAAGGACTTCCTTTGATCCCTTCTAACCCGACCGCTCAACAATTTCATGGAGTGCCCACGAGTTCTTGTATGGTGAGAAAAGGGAGAAAAGGACCTCTTTCTCCACCTGCTCCATCCCACGCATAATCTTATCAACCTCGACCATGTCACCCCTCGGCCGTCGTTTCTCCAATGGCTGCTTTGGAACGTGGCCTCTGTAGCATTGTACCTAGGGTTGCCAGCTCTGGGTTGGAAAAGACCTGGAGACTTTGGGGGGGGGGGTGGATCCGGGAGAGGCCGGGGTTTGGGGAGGGGAGGGGAGGGGCCTCAGCATGGTAGAATTCCACAGGGTCCACTTCTCAAAGTGGCCGTTTTCTCCAGGGGAGCTGATCTCCGTCAGCTGGAGATCACCTGTAAAAACGGGGGGTCTCCAGGCCACCCCTGGAGGCTGGCAACCCTCACTGTGCTCCATGGAAGTCCCTCCCCTCCCCAAACCCCACCTCCCTCAGGCTCCACCCCTAAATCTGCAGGTGTTTCCCAACCCAGAGTTCCCAACTCTGTGCTTGATCGTAAAGGAGCATAGCAAATGAGGAACCCCAAGGGACACGCAAGCAGTCTGTTCTTTCTTCCTCCCGGAGGGGACCGTTCATTTGCTGGAGCGGAAAACTTG
The DNA here is from genome assembly GCA_029375565.1 of Gekko gecko. NCBI lineage: Eukaryota > Metazoa > Chordata > Lepidosauria > Squamata > Gekkonidae > Gekko > Gekko gecko. The sequence goes on along the minus strand of JAPDNY010000001.1, from coordinate 11,881,518 downwards.
ACAGCATCCTCCCGGACCCTCGAGGCCACGCAAACAGGCCAGCATATGCTTAGGAAATGCTTCCTGCGTCTCTGGGGGAGCCAGACTCCACCCGGGTAAACGCCCACTGCCTCTAGGCACCTGCCGAGGGAAACTGTCGCCGTCTGACATCTGAGCCTCCTTAACTGGCAAGAAGGAGAGTTTGGCCTGCCTGGGAGCACAGCCGGGGGCAGGGGGGATGATCTTTCACCATGGCCCATGCAACCAGAATAGCCCAGCTGGATCAGCCCAGTGAAGGTCCATCCAGTCCAGCCTCCTGTCTCACACAATGGCCAGCCAGTTCTTGTGGGGGTCCAACAACAGGGCATAGAGGCCGAGGCCTTCCCCTGAGAAGAACAGCAGCGGAGCCCTGCTGGGACAGACCAGGGAGGGTCCATCTAGTCCAGCCTCCTGTCTCACACAGGGGCCAGCCAGTTCCTCTGGAGGGCCAGCAACAGGGCAGGGAGGCCGAGGCCTTCCCCTGAGAAGAACCTCAGAAGAGCCCTGATAGATCAAACCAGGGAGGGTCCATCCAGTCCAGCCTCCTGCCTCACACAGTGGCCAACCAGTTCCTCTGGAGGGCCAACAACAGGGCAGAGAGGCCGAGGCCTTCCCCTGAGAAGAACCTCAGAAGAGCCCTGCTGGATCAGACCAGTGAGGGTCCATCTAGTCCAGCCTCCTGTCTCACCCAGTGGCCAGCCAGTTCCTCTGGAGGTCCAGCAACAGGGCATAGAGGCCGAGGCCTTCCCCAGAGAACATCAGAAGAGCCCTGCTGGATCAGACCAGGGAGGGTCCATCTAGTCCAGCATCCTGTCTCACACAGGGGCCAACTGGTTCCTCTAGAGGGCCAACAACAGGGCAGGGAGGCCGAGGCCTTCCCCTGAGAAGAACCTCAGAAGAGCCCTGATAGATCAAACCAGGGAGGGTCCATCCAGTCCAGCCTCCTGCCTCACACAGGGGCCAACCAGTTCCTCTGGAGGGCCAACAACAGGGCAGAGAGGCCGAAGCCTTCCCCTGAGAAGAACCTCAGAAGAGCCCTGCTGGATCAGACCAGTGAGGGTCCATCTAGTCCAGCCTCCTGTCTTACACAGTGGCCAACCAGTTCCTCTGGAGGTCCAGCAACAGGGCAGAGAGACTGAGACCTTCCCCAGAGAACATCAGAAGAGCCCTGCTGGATTGGGCCAGTGGTCCATCTAGTCCTCCACTCTTTGCTTGAGGATTATTTGGCTCTACAATCATAAGAAGGTTACCAGGTGCCATCAGGAGGTCCAGCAGTGGAGCCAGGACACTAGAAGCCCTCCCACTGTTGACCCCCCCCCCCGGCACCAAGAATACAGAGCATCACTTGCCCAGACCTAGAGTTCCTATCTATACCTTGTGGCTAATAGCCACTGATGGACCTCTGCTCCATATGTTTATCCAATTCCCTCTTGAAGTTGTCCATGCTTGTAGCCGCCGCCCCCTCCTGTGGCAGTGAATTCCACATGTTAATCACTTTTTCCGTGAAGAAGGACTTCCTCTTATCTGTTCTAACCCAACTGCTCACCAATTTCACTGAGTGCCCATGAGTTCTTTTATGGTGAGAAAGGGAGAAAAGTACTTCTTTCTCAACCTGCTCTATCCCATGCATAATCTTACGAACCTCGATCATGTCACCCCTCAGCCGTCGTTTCTCCAAGCTGAAGAGCCCCAAGTGCTTTAACCTTTCCTCATAGGGAAAGTGTTCCAACCTTTTTATCATTCTAGTTGCCCTTTCCTGCACTTTTCCCAAAGCTATAATATCCTTTTTAAGGTGTGGTGACCAGAACTGTACACAGTATTCCAAATGAGATCACACCATCGATCTATACAGGGGCATGATGATATTGGCTGATCTGTTTTCAGTTCCCTTCCTAATAATCCCCAGCATAGCGTTAGCCTTTTTTATCGCAGTCGCACACTGTCTTGACATTTCCAGTGAGTTATCTACGACGACTCCCAGATCCCGAGTCAGTTTGGAACAGTTTGGAACAGACGCGAGTCAATTTGGAACAGTTTGGAACAGACGCGAGTCAGTTTGGAACAGGCTCAGACTAATTACAGGCTTTTTGGGTGAGCGTTTGCAATGGCGGGAGGAGAGGGCACCACCTGGGTACATAAGAGCTGGGTACATAAGAGCCACAGTTAGCGGTGACGGTACCTACGTACCCTAGAGCGTGTCACCCCCGGGAATGGTAAGTTTCCAGCACCAGCTGTGGCGGAGAGCTTCTTGGCAGACCAAGGGCACCAGCACCCCCGCCCCCGAGCAAACATATCCAGGAACGAGACAGAATTTCCAATCAGGGTGCCACAGTGAAAAACATACACAAAAGAGATCACACAGCAAACGGCAGGAACCAAGGGAAAGGCTGCGCACAATAAAGACGCCGAAATTGCAAACTTGAAGAAAATTGCAAACTGCAAAATGAAGAAAATCAAGAAGGTACAAATATCCTATATGTACGAACAAATTGTAAAAGTCCTAAATGAAGTATCAACGTTAAACTGGTCCAGTTGTATAAATTCTGCACGCTGAACTGTTCCAGGATGGGCTTGTGTAAATTCTACAATGACAGTCCAACGAAGGTTCCGGATATTGGTATAGTTCAGAGGCAAATCAATGTTCCCTCTAAACTGAGTTAATGTGAGCTAGCTCACAGTTTTTTAGCCCCCGGCTCACACATTTTTGTCTAGGCTCAGGAAGGGATGGCTCCGGAGCAAACGAGCTGATGCAGCAGGCCAAATCGCTCACTCACAACTTTAATGCCAGGAGCTCACAAAGTAGAATTTTTGCTCACAAGACCTCACAGCTTAGAGAGAGCATTGGAGGCAATACCAGCTTGTTCATGTTTTGGGATAGTTTCCCGGAAGAAAATTCTGACTGGTTGTCCGTTTATATGAACTGTATACTTTTTGTGTAGGAAATCTTTGATACGTCTATACCTTAGAAGTTTATGAAATACGCAATAGTTTACTGTCTCTTGAAGAAGAATATCGAAAAGGAGTTACCGATATCCGGAACATTAGTTGGATCGTCATTGTGGAATTTACAGAAGCCGTTACTGGAACAGTTCAGGGTGCAGAATTGATACTACTGGAACAGTTTAACGTTGATACTTCATATAGAACTTTTACAATTTGCTCATACATACAGGATGTTTAAGGAGCTGCGGTGGCTCAAGTGGTTAAGATGCTGAACTGCAGGCTGTGGAAGGTCAGTAGTTCAGCAGTTCAAGACCCATGAGTGCCGTGTGACAGGGTGAGCTCCCGTCTCTAGTTCCAGCTCCTGCCAACCTAGCAGTTCGAAAGCAAGAAATTGCAAGTAGATAAATAGGTACCACTTCGGTGGGAAGGTCACAGTGTTCCGTGCGCCTTGGTGTTTAGTCACGCCGGCCACATGACCACGGAAATGTCTTCGGACAGCGCTGGCTCTTCGGCTTTGAAACGGAGATGAACACCGCAACCCTAGAGTCGGATTCGACTGGCTTTCGAGCAAAGGGAACCTTTACCTTTAACTTTTCAGGATGTTTGCACAGTGAAAAACATATGCAAGCGATCGCTCACGGGGAGAATCGGCCCAGGCAGAGAAGACTCTCACCAGTCTGATGCTGTTGGTCCAGTGAAAGTTTCGGCAGAGGGAAAGGGCTTTTATGCTCACACGGAAGAAGCAAGCAGGCTTACGGTCTTCTCGTCTCACCTGCACAAGGTCGTCTTTGGTATTCAAACCCAGGAAAGGACTTTAGGGAAATGCAACTGAACTGGAAATTGCTCAGATTAAATTCCTGAGAGAGCCGTACCAACAGTCCCTTGCTCTGTTCCTGACGCAGTCTTGCGTTTAGCTGCAGGTTTAATCTTTCTGGAAGCTCATGCATGGATATGCGGGATGGATTACTGGTTAAAGTTTATATTTTCTCCTGCAGGTCTGGCACCTCTGAGATTCCCTTCAGGTCAAAATGGAAAAGGTCCCTCTCAGAGAAATTACAATCCATTGGCTATTCCGTCTTTGTTGTTCAGTCGCACAGTCGAGTCCGACTCTTCGCGACCCCATGGACCAGACCACGCCAGGCCCTCCTGTCTTCCGCTGTCCGCTGAATTTTGCTCAATTTCATGTTCATTGCATCAATGACACTGTCTGACCATCTCATCCTTTGCCGTCCCCTTCTTCTTTGACCTTCAATCTTTCCCAGCATCAGGGTCTTCTCCAGGGAGTGCTCCCTTCTCATTTGGTGGCCAAAGTATTTGAGCTTCAGCTTCAGGATCTGGCCTTCCAGGGAGCAATCAGGGTTGATTTCTTTTAGGATTGACTGATTTGATCTCCTTGCAGTCCAAGGGACTCTCAAGAGTCTTCTCCAGCACCATAGTTCAAAAGAATCTATTCTTCGGCGCTCGGCCTTCCTTATAGTCCAACTCTCGCAGCCATACATTACTACGGGGAATACCATTGCTTTGACCATGCAGACTTTTGTTGGCAGGGTGATGTCTCTGCTTTTTTATCATGCTGTTTAGGTTTGCCATCGCTTTCCTCCCAAGGAGCAGGCGTCTTTTAATTTCATGGCTGCAGTCACCATCTGCAGTGATCTGGGATCCCAGGAACGTGAAGTCTGTCACTACTTCTACGGCTTCCCCTTCTATTTGCCAAGGAGTGATGGGGCCAGATGCCATGATCTTAGTTTTTTTGATGTTGAGCTTCAAGCCCACTTTTGCGCTCTCCTCTTTCACTCTGAGCAAGAGGCTCTTTAGGTCCTTTTCACTTTCTGCCATCAGAGTGGTATCGTCTGCATAATTGAGGTTATTGATCTTTTCCCCAGCAATCTTAACTCCAGCTTGTGATTCATCCATAGCTATTCCCTCAGCAGCTGAGTAACCACGGGTTACCCAAAAGCTAAATCAGAAATTAAGCAAAGAATCCGGGATATCGAGCTCCAACACCGCTTAAGTTCCACTGCAAAATACCATCGATTTAGGAACAAAGAAACTGGAGTTGTCAAATTGTTTGGCTAATTTACGGATCCCCAAACATCGAATAGCTTTTCATGCTTTCCCATCTGCCTTATCAGAGAGCCAGTTTGGTGTAGTGGTTAGGACTGCGGACTCTAATCTGGGAGAACCGGGTTTGATTCCCCACTCCTCCACATGCAGCTGCCGGGGTAACCTTGGGTCAGTTACAAGTTCTTTCGGAGCTGTTCTCTCCAGGGCAGTCCTCGAGAGAGCTCTCTCCACCCCACGTACCTCTCAGGGTGTCTATTGTGGGGAGGGGAAGGGAAGCCACTCGGAGACTCCTTCGGGTAGTGAAGGGTGGGGTATAAATTCAATCTCTCATCGTTATTATTACTGTTATTAGAAGGGAGGTACCGTAACATTCCGTTTCACAAGCGTTTATGCCTGTGGGCTGCTGAGGAAGCTGAAACGGTTGGGCGTGTATTGCTGTGTTGCCCATTCAACAACGATCTCAGATATGCTTCTCTCCAGCCAGTTTTCCATAAAATGGTGCACCTCCTTTCTTCTAGCCGACCTAGAGTCTGGAACCTCCGACACAGTTGCGTGATTCCGTGTGGCCGCCAGAGTCATCCAAGGTACCGTACTGGTCTAGCACATCATATTTCCTAGGTTTGCATTTTTATAGAAGAAGAAGAAGAGGAGGAGGAGGAGGAGGAGGAGGAGGTGGAGATTGGATTTACATTGAATGTGGTGCTGATGACGGAATGTCCCATCAAATCACAGTAGACTTAGGGCAACACTGTAGGGTTCCCAAAGCAAGAGACGAACAGAGGCGATTTCCCATTGTCTGCCTAACTTAAGAACCCAAGAGAAGCCAATGTTGGATCAGGCCAATGGCCCACCCAGCCCAACACTCTGGGTCACACAGTGGCCAAAACCCAGGGGCCATCAGGAGGTCCACCAGTGGGGCCAGAACTCCAGAAGCCCTCCCACTCTTGCCCTCCAGGCACCAAGAAGACAGAGCATCACCGCCCCAGACAGAAGAACATAAGAGAAGCCAATGTTGGATCAGGCCAATGGCCCCTCCAGTCCAGCACTCTGCGTCACACCGTGGCCAAAACCCAGGGGCCATCAGGAGGTCCACCAGTGGGGCCAGAACTCCAGAAGCCCTCCCACTCTTGCCCTCCAGGCACCAAGAAGACAGAGCATCACCGCCCCAGACAGAAGAACATAAGAGAAGCCAATGTTGGATCAGGCCAATGGCCCCTCCAGTCCAACACTCTGTGTCACACAGTGGCCCAAACCCAGGTGCCATCAGGAGGTCCACCAGTGGGGCCAGAACTCCAGAAGCCCTCCCACTCTTGCCCCCCCAGGGAACAAGAAGGTACAACATCACTGCCGCAGACAGAGTGTTCTGTTTAGACCTTGTGGGTAATAGCCACTGATGGACCTCTCCTCTTAAGAACATAAGAGAAGCCATGTTGGGTCAGGCCAATGGCCCATCCAGTCCAACACTTTGTGTCACACAGTGGCCAAAACCCAGGTGCCATCAGGAGGTCCACCAGCAGGGCCAGAACTCCAGAAGCCTTCCCACTCTTGCCCCCAAGCACCAAGAAGACAGAGCATCATTGCTTCAGACATAAGAATGTAAGAGAAGCCATGTTGGATCAGGCCAGTGGCCCCTCCAGTCCAACACTCTGTGACACACCGTGGCCAAAACCCAGGGGCCATCAGGAGGTCCACCAGCGGGGCCAGAACTCCAGAAGCCCTCCCACTGTGGCCCCCCCAAGCACCAAGAAGACAGAGCATCACTGCCCCAGACAGAGTGTTCTATCCAGACCTTCTAGCTAATAGCCCCCAATGGACCTCTGCTCCAGTGGTTAGGAGCACAGACTCTAATCTGGGAGAACTGGGTTTGATTCCCCACTTCTCCACATGCAGCTGCTGGAGTGACCTCGGGTTGGTCATAAGTTCTTTCAAAGCTGTTCTCTCAAGGGCAGTTCTCTCAGAGCTCTCTCAGCCCCCACTGACCTCACAGGGTGTATGTTGTGGGGAGGGGGAAGGAACGGGGTTTGTAAGCCGCTCTGAGACTCCCTTGGGTAGTGAAGGGCGAGGTATAAATCCAATCTCCTCCTCCTCCTCCATATAAGAACATAAGAGAAGCCATGTTGGATCAGGCCAATGGCCCATCCCGTCCAACACTCTGTGTCACACAGTGGCCAAAAACCAGCTGCCCCTGCATAGTGACCCTGGTCTTCCTTGCAGGTCTCCCATCCAAATACTAACCAGGGTCAGCGTCAGGTAGCCCGTGGAGTGGGAATGCGAGGGGAGTACTCTCCGTCTACCAGCCTCTGACCATCACTATTCTACTGCCTGCATGGTATCCTCTTCCTGACCTTGTAGTGTCTCTCCAGCTGCGGAACTCCTCTGCTGGGAATCAACGGCTTTTAGAGTGTTTTGCCCGTTCTTCCCGCTTGCTTTGCCCGCCCGCGCGAACTATACTCGTTAGCTTCGGCTCGTTTAGGGGGGCGGGTGTTTGATTCCACTATAATTTAGGGAGCCCTGCTGTTCCCAGGCAGTCCTGACACAAGCTGTACACGTGTTTTTAGTTACGATTCACCAATAAAGAGATTCTTCTACTGAAGCCTTTGAGTTGTGTGACTTGACTAGGGGCCTGACAGCCAGCCCGGCTTTGCTTCCAGGCTCTGACAAGATTGGGCTAGCCAGGGCCATCCAGGTTGGGCCTTTTCCAGTGAGTGGTAGGAAGTGCCATCGAGTCACACCAGACTTATGGCGAACCTGTAGGGTGTTCGAGGCAAGAGGCGTTCAGAGATGGTTTGCTATTGCCTGCCTGGGCGTAGCGACCCTGGACTTTCTTGGTGGTCTCCCATCCGAGTCCTAACTACTCGGGCTTGTAGTATATGGCACCTGGCTCTTTAGGAGACAGCCTTAGGCCCTAAGAGAACCAGTTTGGTGTAGTGGTTAAGTGTGCGGACTCTAATCTGGGAGAACCAGGTTTGATTCCCCACTCCTCCACTTGCACCTGCTGGTGTGACCTTGGGTCAGTCACAAGCTCTGGCACAGCTGTTCTTGAAAAACGGCAGTTTCTGTCAGAGCTCTGTCAGCCCTGCCTACCTCACAGGGTGTCTGTTGTGAGGAGGGGGAGGGAAAAGAGTTTGTAAGCCGCTCTGAGACTCCTCTAGGTAGTGAAGGGCGGCATATAAATCCAATTTCTTCTTCTTCTTCTTCTCTAAGAGAAGCAGTTCAAGACCCATGAGTGCCGCATGACAGGGTGAGCTCCCGTCTCTAGTTCCAGCTCCTGCCAACCTAGCAGTTCGAAAGCAAGAAATTGCAAGTAGATAAATAGGTACCACTTCAGTGGGAAGGTCACAGCGTTCCGTGCACCTTGGTGTTTAGTCATGCCGGCCACATGACCACGGAAATGTCTTCGGACAGCGCTGGCTCTTTGGCTTTGAAACGGAGATGAGCACCGCGACCCTACAGTCAGATTCGACTGGCTTTCGAGCAAGGGAACCTTTACCTTTACCTATTATTCCCAAAGTCAACATCTTAAGCTTTCAAAGTATACAAAGCTAACATTTCCAGCTAATTAATCAAAAATCTTTATTTTCAATTCTCATATCCTCCACTGTATAGATATATGTATACTTCTGGAACTTTCAGAGCTGCCTCGTGGCCTTCTCCGATAGTGGCCACCAAACATAGAAAAACACGAATATAAACGGACTCTGGGTGTGATGTTCTATGCAGCACGCACGTCAATAATCTCCTGTTGGAAAGATCCTAACCCACCCACGTTCCACTTGTGGTACCGCAAATTATGGGACCGGTTCCTCATGGACAGTGTATCTAACAAAATAAACAATGCCTCACAGAACACGAACAGCACCACACGTATGACAAAATTGGACCCTATCCTTGAATACCTGACCACGGAGGAATTTATTCCTCCCTTATGGCCGCAATTTCAAAAATGGCTATACATTTATTATAGGTTCTTACCTACTAGAATAGGAGCTGCGGTGGCTCAGGTGGTTAAGACACTGAACTGCAGGCTGTGGAAGGTCAGTAGTTCAGCAGTTCAAGACCCGTGAGTGCCGCATGACGGGGTGAGCTTCCGTCTCTAGTTCCAGCTCCTGCCAATCTAGCAGTTTGAAAGCAAGAAATTGCAAGTAGATAAATAGGTACCACTTCAGTGGGAAGGTAACAGCGTTCCGTGCGCCTTGGTGTTTAGTCATGCCGGCCACATGACCACGGAAACGTCTTCGGACAGCGCTGGCTCTTCAGCTTTGCAACGGAGATGAGCACCGCAACCCTAGAGTCGGATTCGACTGGCTTTCGAGCAAGGGAACCTTTACCTTTACTTTACCTACTAGAATAAGATGTGATTTACTGTATCAAATTATTCTGTCATTTGTATACAGCTTGGATACATTGCGTGGCCGTGCCATTACTGTTTAATATCTATATATCTTATATTTGGATGATTGGCATTATTTAAAGAAATTGCATTGTAAGGAATCACTAACCCAGATGGACTTTATGTGTTATATGGAATAGTTAAAATACCACACTACAAAATGTATTCTTCAACGAGCGCAATGAGATACCGATTTTGCGCTCGCTAAATTTTACATTTTTACAGTTTCACAGTTTTCCTACTTTTCGTGTTCTGCATTTTGTACTGTCGTTTTCCTCAACAAAATCAAACTATAAATAATAATAAAAAAGAACCGTCTCGTTGGTCTATCCGGTTGTTCGATTTTTGTATACCCGATTCCGCTGGTCTTGGACCACAATAAACGAAACTGAACTGAACTTGATTCATAATGCGTCTTAGTGTTATCAACGAAACATATTCATTTTGGGGGGAGGGAAATACTACAATGCTCTGAAAAATCAGTGCAGAATGATAAGTGCAGGTTTGGCCCTGGCGAAGAACTGGATGGGAAACCGGCAAGGAAGTCTAGGGTCGCTACGCAGAGGAAGGCAATGGCAGACCAACTCTGTTTTAAAATCTGCACTTATCATTCTGCCCCAGACATTGCATTTTATGACACATGCATCTCGGCCCGACAAGGTCTCGTTTATGTCAGATCCGACCCTCGTAACAAATGAGTTCAGCACCCCTGATCTAGGGGGGTTGGAATAACATTGATCAGGAGGTTGGAACAACAACACTTGTGGCGGGGCGGGAGTTTTCTTGGGTTCCTGCTCACGCCTTCAGACACCTTATCAGACATTCTTCGGTCCATTCCGCGGCCTTCGGCAAACAATCCACCCGCCGCTTGCTCTAAGCAAGGTCAGCGCAAGAATTCCCACCGCGCCTCTTGGCAGGGAGGCTGGGCGGGTTTTGATATCCTTCTCAGAAGGAATTCGGCGCAGGAATGCAATCGGGCGACGCGGAGAGGGTGTGCGTCCAGGGCGGCGACTCCCTCTCGCGGACTTTACATTCTACTCAAGGCCTGGTGGCGGAGAGGAAAGCCGTGGTACCCTCTGGACATTTTTCATCACTACAACAGGCACCGAGACCGGCAGAAACAGCCTTAAACGTCCCCAGGGGGTGTGCCAAAGGCCCGTCCAGCTGAGCACTGGCCAGGGAGATGTTTATCGGATGCTCAGAAGTCAAGCAGGGGAGGTGACGGCAGAGGCAGACTGCCCCTGCACGTGGAGGCTCCGTGAGTCTCTCTCTGGTGGCTTCTGTGAAGACAAGAACGGGAGGGTCTGTGGCTCAGTGGAAGAACCTCTGCTCTGTATACAGAAGGGCCCGGGTTTACAGGGTCTTTTTGCGAGCGGAGCGTGCGACCGGTGACATCCCCTCTTCCTCCCTGGTGAAAGATTTAAAGGGCCCTCTGGCTGATCGGCGGGCCATGTGTTCCCTGTAGCTCAGCTGAAGCACTTTAAAACTCGCAGGAGGGGGGGGGAAGGGTAGTTTGGGGGCAGGGCTTGGGGCATCCCCGCCCACCCCCGGAATGCCCCCCAAATGAGAGCGATGAGGGGACCAGGCAACCGTAGCCTCTCTGCCCTGTTGTTGGCCCTCTAGAGGGACTGGTTGGCCGCTCTGTGAGACGGGAGGCTGGACTGGATGGACCCTCCCTGGTCTGACCCAGCAGGGCTCTTCTGAGGTTCTTATGAAGGCCTCAGCCTCTCTGCCCTGCTGTTGGCCCTCCAGGTGAACTGGCCGTGTGAGACGGGATGTTGGACTAGATGGACCCCTGGTCTGACCCAGCAGGTCTCTTCTGAGGTTCTTATGAAGGCCTCGGCCTCTCTGCCCTGTTGTTGGCCCTCCAGAGAAACTGATTGGCCACTGTGTGAGGCAGGAGGCTGGACTGAGTGGACCATTATTCTGACCCAGCAAGGCTCTTCTGATGTTCTTCTCAGGGGAAGGCCTCGGCCTCTCTGCCCTGTTGTTGGCCCTCCAGAGGAACTGGTTGGCCACTGGGTAAGACAGGAGGCTGGACTGGATGGGCCCTCACTGATCTGATCCAGCAGGGCTCTTCTGAGGTTCTTCTCAGGGGAAGGCCTTGGCCTCTCTGCCCTGTTGTTGGCCCTCCAGAGGAACTGGTTGGCCCCTGTGTGAGACAGGAGGCTGGACTAGATGGGCCCTCACTGGTCTGATCCAGCAGGGTTCTTCTGAGGTTCTTCTCAGGGGAAGGCCTCGGCTTCTCTGCCCTGTCGTTGGCCCTCCAGAGGAACTGGTTGGCCACTGTTTGAGACGGGAGGCTGGACTGGATGGGCCCTCACTGGTCTGACCCAGCAGGGCTCTTCTGATGTTCTTCTCAGGGGAAGGCCTCAGCCTCTCTGCCCTGTTGTTGGCCCTCCAGAGGAACTGGCTGGCCCCTGTGTGAGACAGGAGGCTGGACTAGAGGGACCATCACTGGTCTGATCCAGCAAAGCTATTCTGAGGTTCTTCTCAGGGGAAGGCCTCGGCCTCTCTGCCCTGTTGTTGGCCCTCCAGAGGGACTGGTTGGCCACTGGGTAAGACAGGAGGCTGGACTGGATGGGCCCTCACTGATCTGATCCAGCAGGGCTCTTCTGAGGTTCTTCTCAGGGGAAGGCCTTGGCCTCTCTGCCCTGTTGTTGGCCCTCCAGAGGAACTGGTTGGCCCCTGTGTGAGACAGGAGGCTGGACTAGATGGGCCCTCACTGGTCTGATCCAGCAGGGTTCTTCTGAGGTTCTTCTCAGGGGAAGGCCTCGGCTTCTCTGCCCTGTCGTTGGCCCTCCAGAGGAACTGGTTGGCCACTGTTTGAGACGGGAGGCTGGACTGGATGGGCCCTCACTGGTCTGATCCAGCAGGGTTCTTCTGAGGTTCTTCTCAGGGGAAGGCCTCAGCCTCTCTGCCCTGTTGTTGGCCCTCCAGAGGAACTGGCTGGCCCCTGTGTGAGACAGGAGGCTGGACTAGAGGGACCATCACTGGTCTGATCCAGCAAAGCTATTCTGAGGTTCTTCTCAGGGGAAGGCCTCGGCCTCTCTGCCCTGTTGTTGGCCCTCCAGAGGGACTGGTTGGCCATTGTGTGAGACAGGATGCTGGACTAGATGGACCACTGGCCTAATCCAGCAGGGCTCCTCTTTTGTTATTAATCTGCAGGAATCCTTCCCCCCCAAGCCTGCGAGAATTGTGCGTCTCCCCTCCCCTCCCCAATAGCCATCCGGAACCTCCCTGCCCTCAATTTCAACCCATTCTTCCGAGTCCTCTCCTCTGCCGCCAACAGGAATGGCTCCCTGCGCTCCTCCTCTAAGTGACGCAGCCCTTCAGATACTTAAAGAGGCCAATCCTGTCCCCTCTCAACCTCCTCTTCTCCAGACCGCACATTCCCAAGTCCCTCAGCCTTTCCTCGTAGGACTTCTTGGTCTCTTAGGACTGACAACTGCGCAACCAGCTTTTTTGAGTTTCACAAAACTCTTACCGCAGGCTGAATTGGAATGAAAGAAACAGGGGAGGGGGAACACGAGCAGAAAACAGTGCTGGTACCGGCAGCAGTGGGTACCCCGATTGCAGAATGTGATCCTCTTCCGAAGGTGACGCTGAAGGCCCGTGGAGTTGCCAGTCTCCCTGTTGGGCCTGGAGTTCTCCCGGGATTACAGTGGATCTCCAGATGGCAGTGATCAGTTCCCCCCGGAGGAAACAGCATCTTTGGAGGGCGGACGTTATGCCATTAAATCCCACCAAAGCTCCTCCCCTCCCCAAACCCCACCCTCCTCAGGCTCCGCCCCTAAAATCTCCAGGGATTTCCCAAGCCAGAGTTGGCAACCCTAGGACCATCGCATCTGAAAAGACATCTGAAAGTATTTCAGCCCGGGGGTCGATTTGGATCAGTAGCTAAACCCTTGTTTGACGCCCAGCCCGCGAAGGAGCGGTCTGTGAAACTCAACAACTACCGCAATGCTTTGTGACTTTCCCGCCGCTGACAGCTGCGGCAATCCTCCTGCTGCCGCTGAAAAGAGGGGGATGTTGTGTTATACGGACGGCCTGAATTATAGAACCAACCTAGGCTGCAGTCACAAGCTCCATAGACTCTTGGCTGAGTTCAGACTGGCAGTTTGCCCCGCTAGAGCCACGTTCCAGCCACGTTTCCCAAGCGGATTAAAGGGGGCATTCACACAGGCACATCTGCCTGGCGTTCCCCACCCATAGGCAACCCGTGCTGTTCCTCTTCACTCCTGGGATTAAAAGATACCTGTTGAAAGTGGTAGCAAATCCCGGAGATTTTATCCCGCTGCATTCCGCTTCTGGGAAGTGTGAATGGCAACCCGAAAAGCCGGGAGCAACCCGCGTTGCGCATAAGGCAGCGGCGATATGATTGGCGGTGCTCCGCTCTACCACCCAATGCAGTGCCGGAGTAATGGGATCCAAATCGGCTATGTGTGTATGAGCACATGAGCGCATATGCGCTCATGCGCTCATGCGCTCATACACACATAGCCAATTTGCCAGGAAAAATCCATTTACAGCCGTGCCTCTGGGCCAGCAGTCTGAACGCTCCCACGCACCTCCTCCCGGTATGCTCCCGCATCAGTCATCCCCGTGTGACCAGGAAAACCCAGAACAGTTTGTTCCGGGCCTTTTTTTGCCACAACCGGCTCCCGCTTCAAACTGCCAGTCTGAACTCAGCCTCTCAGTATCCGAAAAGCAACAGCCTGATTGGCTGCCGTTGTGCAACAGTCCAGTCAGGGACGACCGTGACTTTCGGCGGGAACAAACCCTATTGGCCCTCACTGTTCTAGGGGCGTGGTTTAGCCAGTTCCAAACTGTATATAAACTGAGGTTTGTCCTGCGTTTCCTGTGTTGTTGTGTTCTGTTCTAATACGTTGGCATCACTGGTTGAAAAGAAAGAGCTGCCCGATCTCGAGTTACAGCAGGGGACATCTTTGAAATCGGGGTCCGGGCCTGTGGGGAGGCTTCAGGATCTGAAAATTGTCGACGCGGAGAGGTTAAAGGGCTTGTCGTCTCGTTGTCGGAAACCGGACTAAACTTTTCCCAGATGCTCCTTCATGCTTACGGGGCAGGCCTTTCCCCTCAGGAAGACTTCTCAGCTCCACGACCATATCTGATCTTGGGACACCCTTTTTCCGGCACGTCCCACAATCATCTGCATTTTTTATTTTGGATAACTCCGCCCCTCAGGGAGAAATGTCTGTCTTGAAAGAATCTGCTCAGACCTCCGCCTGAGGGAGCAGGTGATAGAATGGGGGTGGGCCCTACACAGTTCCTGCCAATACCTTTTCTCTGGCGCCTGCCAGGTGTTTGTAGGAAACGGGTCAGGCCAGGTAGGCCTTTTGCCCGGCAAGGCTTCTGACTGACCGTTGGAGACTTGATTGGCTGTGGAAAAACGTCGCTTTGACAGAGCACAGGGATCTTCACGGTGTGACTGAAGGGAAGCGGCGGCGGCCATTTTGTAGCCGGCCTTGCCTCCTGCGGTGGCCATTTTGTAGCAGCCCACCATCCCGTGTCAGAATCCCAAATCTGGCCACAGGCTCAAAAAAAGACGACGAAGATGACAAAGAAGAAGACGAAGATGACAAAGAAGAAGATGAAGTCAACAGAGAAGAAGACAAAGACGACGGAGGAGGAGGAGGAGTTGGATTTATACCCCGCCCTTCACTCAGAGTTTCAGAGTGGCTTACAATCCCTTTCCCTTCCCCTCCCTGCAACAGGCGCCCTGTGAGGTAAGTGGGGCTGAGAGAGCTCTGAGAGAAACTGCTCTTGAGAGAACAGCTCTGAGAGAACTTGTGACTGACCCAAGGTTACACCAGCAGCTGCATGTGAAGGATTAGAGTCCGCCGCTCTTAACCACGACACCAAACTGGCTATCTTTGGTTGGGGACCTCTGTGCGAGTACAAAAAATGGCCTCTTAGATGCAACAGTTCATCCCGGCCTAAACTTTCATGAGTCAGAGCTTACCTCCTCAGATTTGCTGCGGCAGATTTGCATGCGGTCCTTCCCTCCCTGTTAACGCCCTGTTTTATTCATGTTCTTTATAATGAGTTATTACTGGCATTAATTTTATCCTTATTATCCCTAACTACTGGTAATAAATTAAATGGGTTTTTAAAAAGAGAAGCCGGTTTAAAATAATATCCCATAAAAAGGGGTTATCATTTAATTCAGGGCCCGTTCCCGGCTGTTGTTCAGTCGGCAAAATAGTATTATCATAAATGAAGGATAAGCAGGTACAGCTGGTGTTATGTTCTAATCGTAAGTGAGCCTATTCATTTCTATGTAAAGTTTGACTCTTGACTATGGATCGTAAACTGTAACATTTCGATTGGTCGTTCCTATGGAACTGTTTAAAGGAACCAATCACTGTTGTAAACATGTTTGTGGAGGGAACAGACCTCATTGGTCTTTTAACTCTGTTATGCTATTGGTTGTTAACTTCTTTATGGGCGTGGCTTTGACAGCCCGGATTATTGAAAAAGGGAGCTGTGCTCCCCTTTCTGTTGTGTACAGTTCCGGTCGCCATATCTCCAAAAGGATATTATAGCATTGGGAAAAGTGCAGAGAAGGGCAACTAGAATGATAAAAAGGTTGGAACACCTTCCCTATGAAGAAAGGTTAAAACGCTTGGGGCTCTTCAGCTTGGAGAAACGACGGCTGAGGGGTGACATGATCGAGGTTTATAAGGTTATGAATGGGATTGAGCAGGTTGAGAAAGAAGTACTTTTCTCCCTTTCTCACAAGACAAGAACTCGTGGGCACTCCATGAAATTGCTGAGCAGTCAGGTTAGAACAGATAAAAGGAAATACTTCCTTCACCCAAAGAGTGATTAACATATGGAATTCACTGCCACAGGAGGTGGTGGCAGCTACAACATGCATGGACAGTTTCAAGAGGGAATTAGATAAACATATGGAGCAGAGGTCCATCAGTGGCTATGAGCCACAGGGTATAGATGGGAACTCTCCGTCTGGGGCAGGTGTCACACCGTGGCCAAAAATACCAGGGGCCATCAGGAGGTCCAGCAGTGGGGCCAGGACACTAGAAGCCCTCCCATTGTTGCCCCCTACAAGCACCAAGAAGACAGAGGATCCCTTGCCCCAGACTGAGAGTTCCTATCTATACCTTGTGGCTAACAGCCACCGATGGACCTCTGATGGACGGCTTCCCTCTTGAAGCTGTCCATGCTTATAGCTGCCACCACCTCCTGTGGCAGTGAATTCCACATGTTAATCACTCTTTGGGTGAAGAAGGACTTCCTTTTGTCCGTTCTAACCCTCAGCAATTTCACTGAGTGCCCACGAGTTCTTGTATGGTGAGAAAGGGACCTCTTTCTCGACCTGCTCTGTCCTGTGCATAATCTTATAAACCTCGATCGTGTCACCCCTCAGCCATCTAGGCTCATCTCATTAGATCTTAGAAACTAAGCAGGGTCGGCACTGGTCAGTACTTGGATGGGAGACCGCCCAGGAATTCCATGGTTAAAGGTAAAGGTTTCCCTTGCTCGAAAGCCAGTCGAATCCGACTCTAGGGTTGCGGTGCTCATCTCCGTTTCAAAGCTGAAGAGCCAGCGCTGTCCGAAGACATTTCCGTGGTCATGTGGCCGGCATGACTAAACACCAAGGCACATGGAACGCTGTTACCTTCCCACCAAAGTGGTGCCTATTTATCTACTTGCAGTTTCTTGCTTTCAAACTGCTAGGTTGGCGGGAGCTGGAACTAGAGACGGGAGCTCACTTTGTCATGCGGCACTCTCGGGTCTCGAACTGCTGAACTACTGACCTTCCACAGCCTGCAGTTCAGCCTTTTAACCACTTGAGCCACCACAGCTCCTTAATTCCATGGTTGCTATGCCTTAAAAACTTTACAAGTCACCAATCAGACAGCTGCAGACTTGACTGCCCTCTCCACCATGGAACCCAGGAGGCTACATTGTCTTGAACTTGTTAACAGATTCCAATTCATCAGTTTCGTGTTGGATTCTCCCTTCGAAGCTCTGGCGTAGGAGAATAATGCCTTTGAGGTCGGCAACTGAACGCTGCGGGAGACCAAGATATCCCCCCACTGTTGTCTGTGAACGCTGCGATTCTCGATATCGGATCTGTGTCCTTTTAGTCTTTTGCAGCAGAGTTCTTCGGTCTGTCCAATCCTGAAAGCAGAAAGGTACGGCTGGCACGTGAGAGCAGATATTACATTGGAAGGCAAGCGAGCGGACGAGCCCTGGGTAGAAGGAGAGGATCCTGCCAGGACCCGTGATCACACAAGGACAGTGTTGGCATCTGGGTTTGTTGGAGGTTCTGGTGCAGCTGCTGGTGTGACCTTGGGTCAGTCACAAGTTCTCTCAGAGCTGTTCTCCCAAGAGCAGTCCTTGAACGAGCTCTCTCAGCCCCACCTACCTCACAGGGTGTTTGTTGTGGGAAGTGAAAGGAGTCTGTAAGCCGCTCTGAGACTCTGAGTGAAGGGCGGGGTATAAATCCAATCTCCTCCTCCTCCTTCTTCTTTTTCTCCTCCTCCTTCCTCCCCCTTCTTCTCCTCCTCCTCCTTCTTCTCCTTCTCCTCCTTCCTCCTTCTTCTCCTCCTTCCTCCCCCTTCTTCTTCTCCTCCTCCTCCTTCTCCTCCTTCCTTCTTCTCCTTCTTCTCCTTCTTCCACCTCCTCCTCCTCCTTCTTTTTCTCCTCCTCCTTCCTCCCCCTTCTTCTCCTTCTCCTCCTCCTCCTCCTTCCTCCTCCTCCTCCTTCCTCCTCCCTTCTTCTTCTCCTTCTTCCTCCTCCTCCTTATTTTCCTTCTTCCGCCTCCTCCTCCTCCTCCTTCTTTTTCTCCTCCTCCTTCCTCCTCCTCCTCCTTCGTCCCCCTTCTTCTTCTCCTCCTTCTTCTTCTCCTCCTCCTCCTTCTCCTCCTTCCTTCTTCTCCTTATTCTCCTTCTTCCACCTCCTCCTCCTCCTTCTTTTTCTCCTCCTCCTTCCTCCCCCTTCTTCTCCTTCTCCTCCTCCTTCCTCCTCCTCCTCCTTCCTCCCCCTTCTTCTTCTCCTTCTTCCTCCTCCTCCTTATTTTCCTTCTTCCGCCTCCTCCTCCTCCTCCTTCTTTTTCTCCTCCTCCTTCCCCCTCCTCCTCCTTCCTCCCCCTTCTTCTTCTCCTCCTTCTTCTTCTCCTCCTTCCTCCTCCTCCTCCTTCCTCCCCCTTCTTCTTCTCCTCCTTCTTCTTTTCCTCCTCCTCCTTCCTCCTCCTCCTCCTCCTTATTCTCCTTCTTCCGCCTCCTCCTTCTCCTCCTTCCTCCTCCTCCTCAGTTAGGGATTTGTGAATATCCCTCAGAGAATCCCTGCAGATCTAACAACACCAGCCATACCATCTCCGGTTCATTCACACGTCCAGCTTCCAGCATTATACGTGCCAGTGTCAGCAATGCCCTTCCATTCTCTACATCGGACAAACAGGCCGCCCCCGCGCAAGAGAAGAAGTGGACACGACTCCGCAATTAAGAACCGCAACACTCAAAATACGGCAGGATGACATTTTAATGATCCAGCACGTTCCAACGCTGACCTAAGGGCGGCAGTCCTCAAACTGGGACGCTTCAAGGGGAGATAACAACGTGAGAATGTTGAACTGGAGCTCATTCACCAGCTCAGAACAGGAGGGACGTCGGAGTCTCATCTCGCGACAGGTGCTAATTTTCTGCTGCCAGGCATATCTTCCCCGCTCTAATCAAGCTGATAACGATATGCGTTGTTCCTTTGCATCTCCGAGCATTCTTGTCAACATCCCTCCCACCTTCTGACCGGAATAAAAGAACTCCGAGATCTTCATTTCTACTTGTCTCTGACGAAGGGGACTTTGACTCTTGAAAGCTCATATTCCAAAAAAACCGTGTTGGCCTCTAAAGCTACTTGCAAACCAACGCGGCTACTCTTTGAAACTCCCCATAAAGTTTGGAGGAGGAGCACCACCAGGTGGTGCTCTAGATTAACGTGTAGACATATGTTCCCCGGTGGTTTTGTTGTTGTTTGGTGTAGTGGTGAAGTGCGCGGACTCTAATCTGGGAGAACCGGGTTTGATTCCCCCACTCCTCCACTTGCACCTGCTGGATGACCTTGGGCAAGCCGTAGTTCTGTCCGAGCTGTCCTTGAAAGAACAGTTCCCAAAAGAGCTCTCTCAGCCCCGCCTACCTCACAGGGTGTCTGTTGTGGGGAGGGGAAGGGAAAGGAATTTGTAAGCTGCTCTGAGACTTTGAGTGGAGGGCAAGGTATAAATCCAATCTCCTCCTCCTCTTCCTCTTCTTCTTCTTCTGTCGCACAGTTGAGTCCGACTCTTCGCTACCCCATGGATCACATCACGCCAGGCCCTCCTGTCTTCCGCCTTCCTCCAGAGTTTGCTCAGTTTCATGTTCATTGCATCAGTGACACTGTCTGACCATCTCATCCTTTGCTGTCCTTCTTTGACCTTCTGTCTTTCCCAGCATCAGGGTGTTCTCCAGTGAGGGCTCCCTTCTCATTCGGTGGCCAAAGGATTTGAGCTTCAGCTTCAGTCTCTGGCCTTCCAGGGAACAGTCAGAGTTGATTTCCTTTAGGGCTGACTGATTCGATCTCCTTGCAGTCCAGGGGACTCTCCAGAGTCTTCTCCAGCACCATAGTTCAAAAGAATCTGTTCTTCGGCGCTCGGCCTTCCTTATGGTCCAACTCTTGCAGCCATACAGTACTACTGGGAATACCACTGCTTTGACCATATGGACTTTTGTTGGCAGGGTGATGTCTCTACTTTTTGTTATGCTGTCTAGGTTTCCCATCACTTTCCTCCCCAGGAGCAGGCGTCTTTTAATTTCATGGCTGCAGTCACCGTCTGCAGTGATCTTGGATCCCAGGAACATGAAGTCTCTCCCTGAACTTTCTTCCACAATTTGCCAAGGAGTGATGGGGCCGGATGCCATGCTCTTAGGTTTTTTTTATGTTAAGTTTCAAGCCAACTTTGGCGCTCTCCTCTTTCATCCCTAGCAAGAGGCTCTTGAGGTCCTCTTCACTTTCTGCTGCACAGGTCTTACCAGGGGTCATTTCGTAGAAAAAGAGGTGCAGGAACTTATTAGTATAACTCATTAGCATAACTTATTTGCATATGCCACACCCCCTGACATCACCGGAAGTGTGTCAGAAGGCAACACACACCACTCAGGCTCCAGCCCTAGGGACTGTCTTTCCACTCTGGGGGCTATCATTCCAGTCCCAGAGTAGCCTATCTGGGCCCAGGAGGAAGGCTACACGTGCTGCTTTGCATTCCTGCTGGGAGCTGGGGGCGGGGCTTGCCGCCGTCTGTGCTTCTAACTGCCGGAGCTCCGCTCCTGCGCGCTCCTGCTCCAAATGACCCCTGGGTCTTACCGTTTTAATTCAATTCTGCTGTACTTTAATTCAATCTTGCTGTACTTATCACTCAGTTACTTAAACATCTTGACTCCAATTAGCCCTTCCTGGCAACTAACCCCCCACCCCACCCTCTCCCTAGCTATATAATAAAGTTTGAGACCAGTGGCCCATTTAAGACCAACAAAGTTTAATTCTGAGTATAAACCTTTGTGTGCCTGCACATGTCTTCAGATAAGTTTGCCTGCACGCGGAAGCTTATACCTGGAATTAAAAGTTGTTGGTCTTAAAGGTGCCACCGGACATCAGCTTCATTCAGTTGCTTCAGATAAACATGGCTACCCATCTGAATTTCTCTACCTATATGTAAAGCTTGAGGTATTATTATCATTATTATTATCATCATCATCATCATCATCATCATCGTCATCATCATCATCATTATTAATTGCATTTACGAATCGCCCAACCCCTGCTGCTGCAGGGCTCTGGGAGATGTACAACCACAGATAAAACAAGATAAAATCAGTTAAAACATTAGTAGAATATTAAAGACAATCAGATGGCGAATAACCAGTCCCCATTCCAAATCCCACTGCTGGCTCCTTCATGGACGAGTGTCAGAGAACTGCCATAATTCCTTCCGTTGCCAAATACACTGTATTCATTGTTAGCTGTATCGCTTCCTGCTTTTACGCTTGCGCATAGCTTGCCAGCTGCAACTGTGGGAAGAACTCTTCTTTGCCGCCTGTTATCAGAGTGGCCTTGACAAGGAGGCTTTGGTGTATTTTCTCAGCCTGGGGAAGTATTCCAGCCCTACGTGACTAGGCGGTATGGGGGGGTAGTTCTCCCAGTCGTTATGTAACCTCCTGCCAGGAGTTTTCCCGCGCGCGCGCACTAAGAGTTCATTTGCTAGTCCAGCTTTGCATCATATTATAACTGCACCTAGCACGGCCAAGGAGGGCATTCCTGACAATAGTGTTATTACTGTGGGCAACATCCTTGTATTCCAACAAAGCATATCTTTCTTTGAAGAATGCTTGGACCTGCTTGCTATTGAGCCTGACAACGGGGGAAGAAGAAGAAGAAGAAGAAGAAGAAGAAGAAGAAGAAGAAGAAGAAGAAGAAGAAGAAGAAGAAGAAGAAGAAGAAGAAGAAGAAGAAGAAGAAGAAGAAGAAGAAGAAGAGAGGAGGAGGAGGAGGAGGAGGAGGAGGAGGAAGAAGAGGAGGAGGTGGAGGAGGAGATTGGATTTATGCCCCACCCATCACTCGGAGTCTCAGAGTGGCTTACAAACTCCTTTCCCTTCCCCTCCCCACAATAGACACCCCATGAGGTAGGGGCTGACAGAGCTCTTTCCAGAACTGCCCTTTCAAGGACAGCTCTTGTCAGAACTGTGGCTTGCCCAAGGTCACCCCAGCAGCTGCAAGTGGAGGAGTGGGGAATCAAACCCGGTTCTCCCAGATTAGAGTCCGCGCACTTAACCCCTATGCCAAACTGGTCTTACCAACTGCAGGAATCCAACCTTAACTATACTTATTGCTGAGTTACTTATGCATCTTGACTCTAATTCGCCTCTCCTGGCAATTAACCCCCACCCCACACTCTCTCTACCTATAGGTAATTGTTATGTCCGCTGACCGCCACTAGGCACGAACAACCTTTACCAGAGCTTGACTCTCAGAGACAATAATAACTAGGGTCCTGAAACCTTAAGAGGGCACCAATAGGAACCTTGGCGGGAAGTCTAAACCCACCAATGGGACCTGGGGGTGGTCCATGGGGACTGAATATAGTTGGCCATCTGGCCGGTATTCTCCGTTCTGTTGGGTGTACTAGTAAACTATGAGCTAATAATCACACCGTGTCCTGGTTCTTCATGCGTCAAACCCACTACACAACAGTAATGGTTGGTGAAGTCTGTTCCAGTGCAGGGGCACAACTAGGAAATTTTGGGTGGTGGGGCTTTGGGAAATCTGGGGGCGGGGAGTGGGAGAGAGAGGGCGGGGAGAGAGAAAACGACCATTCGCTGTGCAGAAGATGGGCAAGGAGGGGGTGGGGCTGTGAGGCGCTGGAGCAGCTGGCGGTGAGAAAAAGCCCGATGGGCGTGGCAAACAGGTGTAGGGGCGTGGCCTCGGAATGCCCCATTGTAGCCACGCACCTGTTCCAATGTACCTGGAGAAGCCTGCAGGCATACGAAAGCTTATCCCCAGAATTAACCTTTGTTGGTCTTAAAGGTGTTGTTGCTTTGCTCTGGGATGAATCGTGATATTATAAGGATATTATAGCACTGGGAAAAGTGCAGGAAAGGGCAACTAGAATGATAAAAAGGTTGGAACACCTTCCCTATAAAGAAAGGTTAAAACGCTTGGGGCTCTTCAGCTTGGAGAAACGACGGCTGAGGGGTGACATGATCGAGGTTTATAAGATTATGCATGGGATAGAGCAGGTAGAGAAAGATGTACTTTTCTCTCTTTCTCACAATGCAAGAACTCTTGGGCACTCCATGAAATTGCTGAGCAGTCGGGTTAGAACGGATCAAAGGAAGTCCTTCTTCACCCAAAGAGTGATGAACACATGGAATTCACTGCCACAGGAGGTGGTGGCAGCTGCAAGCATGGACAGTTTCAAGAGGGAGTTAGATAAACATATGGAGCAGAAGTCCATCAGTGGCTATTAGCCACTAGGTATCGATAGGAACTCTCAGTCTGGGGCAAGGGATGTTCTGTATTCTTGGTGCTGGGGGCGGGCAGCAGTGGGAGGGCTTCTTGTGTCCTGGCCCCACTCCTGATGGCACCTGGTATTTTTGGCCACTGTGTGACACAGAGTGTTGGACTAGATGGGCCATTGGCCTGATTCAACAACGGCTTCTCTTATGTTCTTATGTGACCTTATGTCCAGGGTCAGGCTGCGGGCGGCCTGTAGGGTCCTAGTGCATAAAAGCTGATGCTAGAATTCTCTTTAATGTTGTTGTTTTTTTAGGTGTCCCCAAACCCCTGGTCTCTTTATTTATTTGTGTGTGTGTGTGTTTATTCTCAGCACTTTCGGCCCACCTTCCAATGGGACCAGAGGGAAAAAAGAACATTAGGAGGGCTTGTTTAGAACAGGTAAGGGGGCCCTGCTATAACGGAATGGTTCGGTAGCCGGATTTTGATTGTGTCGCAGGTTTTCTCGCTGATCGTGCACGTTTCCGTACAGAAGTGTGTGCTCGTTTCGGGTTCATCTATAGTTCAATCTGCCTGCACAAGGTTTCCCTTTCACCTCCGACAGCTAATTTAGACAGTTACAGATATACCAGATTTATTGCTTCTTTATAGAGCTTGAGAGCTAAATTTGGCCTTCTAATCTTGCTTGGAAAAGACAACGAACATCAGGGCTTTTTTTTTTCTGGGGGAATGTTCTGGAACAGGGTTCCGGAACCTCTTCGACAGAATTCCTTTACAGACGTTGAAAAGTTTGTGAGTTTTCAGTGTACAGACTGAAAACGTCATTTCCCTCTTGAGAGTCCTGGCACCTCTTTTTCAAATAAAATAAAATAAAATAAAAATGCCCCAACAAGAACGTATCAGAGGTATTCTTAAGACGTAGCTGTTTGATTATAGATCCATGTTGCCGTGTTGGTCTGAAGCCGCGGAACAAAGTTTGAATCCAGTGGCGCCTTTAAGGCTAATAAAGCTTATACCCAGAATAAAACTTTGGCTCTGGTCACACGCAGAAGTAGCAGCACGAGAGAGACGAATGCCGGGCAGATTTTTACGGGCGCGATTACACAGGAACATCTGGCAAGCGTCCCGCATAGGGTTGCCAAGTTGAAATTAACTTACGGTGGGGGAGTCCTGCGCTGTTCCTGGAAGTGATGTCATCGCATCGGGACGTTGGGGGCGGGGCCACTAGGATTCGAGGGGAAACCATAGAGTTTTCCCTCAAATCATAGAGCGTCCCGCCCCCAAAGTGGCCAGCATGATGATGTCACCTCCAGATTTTACTGGCCCCTTCTGCATCTAGCATTCACTCTGTTGTACCAAACCCACACTGGAACAGAAAAAGATGCGGCCCCAAAACCACATTCAAATGCCCCCGCCGTACGGACTGCGGAGTCACCCCGAATGGCCATAAAACAGCCATAAATCGATGCAGATGGGTACCAGAAAACCGAGAGATCACACGAAGAGAAGGGGGCCTGCAGTCTGGACACTCCCATAAAACCTGGCCGTCAATCAAAGTGAAAGTGGCATGCAACGTAGAGGGGAATTTCTGTTCCAGCGAGGGTTCGGTAAAACAGCAGAGCGAATGCTAGATGCAGAATGGGCCCCAGGCCGCGTTCACACGCACTGAATCTTCCCCTCTCAATCCATGCCCCCTCTAAGCTGTGGGTTCCTGTGAGTAGAAACTCTAATTTGTGAGCTACTGGCATGAAAGTTGTGAGCTCTGGAGCCCTCCCTTCCTGAGCTAAGACAGAAATGTGTGAGCCGGAGGCTAAAAAACTGTGAGCTAGCTCACCCTAACTCAGCTTAGAGGGAACCCTGCTTCCAGTCCACTTTCAGTGCACTTTCCAACTGTGAACCAGCAAAATCCAGTTGGAAAGTGCATTGAGAGTGGATTGGAAAGTAGACTATTTAGACTGTGTGACTGCAGCCCCAGTATATTTTTTTAAATTACTCCTCACCCCTATATTTGAGCTTCCTCTGTGGTCGTGTGGCCCTGCCTTCCATGGCAGCCATTTTGCGGCTGGCTCCGCCTCCCGTGGCAGCCATTTTGTGGCTGGCTCCGCCTCCCATGTTGCTTTCTTGATTCCCTTCTCAAAAGTCATTCAATCAAGGCTTCTGAAAGTCTCTGAGCCTCTTGTTTTGGCGGAATGTTCCTTGTACCAGAGGAAAACACTAGTCTGGTATAGTGGTTAGGAGCGTGGACTCTAATCTGGGAGAACCGGTGTAACAGGCCGGATTCATCCCCAGGCCAAAGTAACCCCGGGGGTTAATCCAGACTAACCCCTGCCAGACAAACCTCTGCCGGGCCAGGTGGGTGAGCTGGCTCTGGGCATAAGAAGTAATATAAAAGGGAGACAGGACAGCAGCCCCAGAAAGCAGGCGTGGGAGGTTAATCTGGCCTGGGGGGTTAATCTGGGCTGGGCCTACCTATATGTACCTACCTATATAGTTTAAGTTTAAAAAAATTGGCTCTCAAAAGAAATTTCAGTCGTCGTACTGTTGATATCTGGCTCTGTTGACTAATGAGATTGGATTCATACCCCATTCTTCACTACCCAGAGGAACCTCAGATTGGCTGACAAGTTTCTCATGGACCTCAAACCCTCAGAAGCTGACACTATGCTGGTTGTAATGACATTTAATTTACCACTCTATATTGGGGACTATGAGACCCAGATTCAGATAGTTTGGCATAGGCAACTTTATAACCGAGGGGTTACTTTGGCCCGGGGTTACAGGTTGTGGTGTTGTGCAGTTGGGGTTACTCTGGCCGGACCCAGCTGCGGTTATTCTAGGCTAGGCCAGAGTGACCCCAGGGGTTACTCTGGCCGGGGGGTGAATCCGGCCTGTTACACCGGGTTTGGTTCCCCACTCCTCCTCCACACGCAGATGCTGCCGTGACCTTGGGTCTGTCACAAGTCCTCTCAGAGCTGTTCTCTCAAGAGCGGTCCTCAAAAGAGCTCTCTCAGCTCCCCCCCCACTTCACAGGCAGTGTTCCCTCTAAGCTGAGTTAGTGTGATCTAGCTCACAGTTTTTTAGCCTCTGGCTCCAGAACAAACTAATTGATGCAGTCACCAAATGGCTCATTCACAACTTTAATGGCAGTAGCTCATAAAGTTGAATTTTTGCTCACAAGACTCCATAGCTTAGAGGGAACATTGCTCACAGGGCATCTGTTGTGGGGAGGGGAAGGGAAAGGAGAGTGTAAGCAACTCTGAGACTCCTTCGGGTAGTGAAGGGCAGAGTATAAATCCAATCTCCTCCTCCTCCTCCTGGAAGAGACACCTGGTCTTAAACCTTTGTGAAGCTTTCCGTATCAATACTTTTTGTTGTTCTTCAGTCGCACAGTCGAGTCTGACTCTTCGCGACCCCATGGACCACATCACGCCAGGCCCACCTGTCTTTCGTTGTCCTCCAGAGTTTGCTCAATTTCATGTTCGTTGCATCGATAGCCCTGTCTGACCATCTCGTCCTTTGCCGCCCCCTTCTTCTTTGACCTTCAATCGTTCCCAGCTTCAGGGTCTTCTCCAGGGAGTGCTCCCTTCTCATTTGGGGGCCAAAGCAGGGGTCTTTTGGGTCCAGAGCGCAACGGAGCACTGCTCAGGCAGCCCAGGTGCTGGCACAAATGGCAGTGGTGGCAAGCCCCGCCCCCAGCTTCCCACACCAAAGTGCTGCAGCCCGGGGTGACCTGAAGAGTCCCATTGCCAGCCTCCCAGGCCCACACTGGAGCGCTGCGGCCCTGGGGGCAGCCTGAAGAGGCCCGTCGTCGGCCTCTCAGGGCCTGTGCTGGAGCGCTGCAACCCAGGGCGGCCTGAAGAGACCCATCACCGGCCTTCCAGGGCCCGCACTAGAGCGTTGTGGCACGGGGGAAGGCATTGATGGTGGTAAGTGAGGGATCTGGGGGGTGGGGGCTTGATGGGGGCGTGGGAGAGCCTTCCTCCCTCTCCCCATCTCTTTCCCTCTTTCTGTCCCTCCATTCCTTCTCTCCTTTCCTTTTCTTTCTTTCCCTTTTCCTCCTTCTTTCCTTCTCTCTCTTTCTTTCCCTCCTCTCTTTCCCTTCTATCCTTCTCTCCTTTTTCTCTTTCCCTCCTTTTGTTGTTTCCTTTTCCTCTTTTCCTCTTTCCCTCCTTCTTCCCTTCTCTTTCTTTCTCTCCTTCCTCCCTTCTCTTTCTTTCTCTCCTTCTTCCTTTCTGTCTTTCCCTCCTTTCGTTCTCTCCTTTTCCTTCTTCTTTCCTTCTTCTTTCCTTCTTCTTTCCCTCTTTCCTTCTCTCTTTTTATCCTCTCTTTCCTTCCTTCTTTCGTTCTCTTTCTTTCCCTCTTCCCTATCTTCTTTCCTTCTCTCTACTCTCTCTTTCCTTCCCTCTTTCCTCCTGTGGCCCACCTCTTCACTTAAATTCCCCCCCCCTGCAGGCTGGCTGGGGAAAGGAAGGGGAGGCTTTTGAAGATGCCTCCCCCCCCCTTGCTTCCCCTCCTGACATCACTTCTGGTGCTGTCAGGGGGTGTGGCATATGCTAATGAGCTAATAGCTTAGTAGCTCATTAGCATGCAGGTGGTGAACGGATTTTGAGAGCCTTCTTTAAAAGTAGCCTGCTGCTTGCCACAGGCTGTACCGTCTTTCAGCATACCTTGTGCTAATGAGCTCCTGCAGCTCTTTTTCTACGAAATGACCAAAGTATTTGAGCTTCATATTCAATCTCTGGCCTTCCAGGGAACAGTCAGGGTTGATCTCCTTTAGGATTGACTGATTCGATCTCCTGGCAGTCCAAGGGGCTCTCGAGTTCAATATTTCTCTGATTTAGGTGTTTGCGAATTTCCTGCCCTGTGCAGGGGGTTGGACTAGGTGACCCTGGAGGTCCCTTCCAACTCTGTGATTCTAAAAGGCGTGCGGGGGGTGAACGGATTTTGAGAGCCTTGTTTAAAAGCAGCCTGCTGCTTGCCACGGGCTGTATCGTCTTTCAGTCTTGTGGGGATGGGCATATTTTAATGTGAATTATAATATGGAAACCTCATAACTCTACTTCCCGGCAGCTGCATCTTCAGGGATGTCATTCAGCGCCCTGCGTCTGCAGCATTTCCAGGAACTTAAAAAAGCTGCTTCTTGCATTTCTGGAGCATCTTGGCCTTCTTTTGGAAGACTCTCCAGCACATTATCCTTTATCCCTGAATTCGTTTGCTAAAAATGGGACTTAATAGTAGAACTCAGCCTGTCTCATAACCACTGGAAAGAAGTCTTGATTTAGTTCAGAATAATTTTTCTTAGCTTACGGTTGTTTGCATGTAATCCACCTACATGTTCCTTTTTTCTTAGTGTTGTTGTTGTTCAGTCGCACAGTCGAATCCGACTCTTCGCGACCCCATGGACCACATCATGCCAGGCCCTCCTGTCTTCCGTTGTCCTCCAGAGTTTGCTCAATTTCATGTTCATTGCATCGATAGCACTGTCTGACCATGTCGACCTTTGCTGTCCCCTTCTTCTTTTACCTTCAATCTTTCCCAGCATCAGGGTCTTCTCCAGGGAGTGCTCCCTTCTCATTTGGGGGCCAAAGCAGGGGTCTTTTGGGGCCGGAGCGTGCCGGAGCGCCGCTCAGGCAGCCCAGGCGCTGGTACAAATGGCGGTGGTGGCAAGCCCCGCCCCCAGCACCAAAATGCTGCGGCCTGGGGCGACCTGAAGAGTCCTGTTGCCAGCCTCCCGGGGCCCATGCTGGAGCGCTATGGCCCTGGGGGCGACCTGAAGAGGCCCGCACTGGAGCACTGTGGCCCTGGGGCAGCCTGAAGAGGCCTGTCGCCGGCCTCTCGGGGCCTGTGCTGGAGTGCTGCACCCCAGGGCGGCCTGAAGAGGCCCATCACTGGCCTTCCGGGGCCTGCACTGGAGCGTTGTGGCATGGGGGAAGGCATTGATGGTGGTAAGTGAGGGATCTGGGGAGTGGGGACTTGATGAGGGCGTGGGAGAGCCTTCCTCCCTCTCCCCATCTCTTTCCCTCTTTCTGTCCCTCCATTCCTTCTCTCCTTTCCTTTTCTTTCTTTCCCTTTTCCTCCTTCTTTCCTTCTCTCTCTTGATTTCCCTCCTCTCTTTCCCTTCTATCCTTCTCTCCTTTTTCTCTTTCCCTCCTTTTGTTGTTTCCTTTTCCTCTTTTCCTCTTTCCCTCCTTCTTCCCTTCTCTTTCTTTCTCTCCTTCTTCCCTTCTGTCTTTCCCTCCTTTCGTTCTCTCCTTTTCCTTCTTCTTTCCTTCTTCTTTCCCTCTTTCCTTCTCTCTTTTTATCCTCTCTTTCCTTCCTTCTTTCGTTCTCTTTCTTTCCCTCTTCCCTATCTTCTTTCCTTCTCTCTACTCTCTCTTTCCTTCCCTCTTTCCTCCTGTGGCCCACCTCTTCACTTAAATTCCCCCCCCCTGCAGGCTGGCTGGGGAAAGGAAGGGGAGGCTTTTGAAGATGCCTCCCCCCCCCTTGCTTCCCCTCCTGACATCACTTCTGGTGCTGTCAGGGGGTGTGGCATATGCTAATGAGCTAATAGCTTAGTAGCTCATTAGCATGCAGGTGGTGAACGGATTTTGAGAGCCTTCTTTAAAAGTAGCCTGCTGCTTGCCACAGGCTGTACCGTCTTTCAGCATACCTTGTGCTAATGAGCTCCTGCAGCTCTTTTTCTACGAAATGACCAAAGTATTTGAGCTTCAGATTCAATCTCTGGCCTTCCAGGGAACAGTCAGGGGTGATCTCCTTTAGGATTGACTGATTCGATCTCCTGGCAGTCCAAGGGGCTCTCGAGTTCAATATTTCTCTGATTTAGGTGTTTGCGAATTTCCTGCCCTGTGCAGGGGGTTGGACTAGATGACCCTGGAGGTCCCTTCCAACTCTATGATTCTAAAAGGCGTGCGGGGGGTGAACGGATTTTGAGAACCTTGTTTAAAAGCAGCCTGCTGCTTGCCACAGGCTGTATCGTCTTTCAGTCTTGTGGAGACGTGCATATTTTAATGTGAATTATAATATGGAAACCTCATAACTCTACTTCCCGGCAGCTGCATCTTCAGGGATGTCATTCAGCGCCCTGCGTCTACAGCATTTCCAGGAACTTAAAAAAGCTGCTTCTTGCATTTCTGGAGCATCTTGGCCTTCTTTTGGAAGACTCTCCAGCACGTTATCCTTTATCCCTGAATTCTTTTGCTAAAAATGGGACTTAATATTAGAACTCAGCCTGTCTCATAACCACTGGAAAGAAGTCTTGATTTAGTTCAGAATAATTTTTCTTAGCTTACGGTTGTTTGCATGTAATCCATCTACATGTTCCTTCTTTCTTCTTGTTGTTGTTGTTCAGTCGCACAGTCGAGTCCGACTCTTCGCAACCCCAAGGACCACATCATGCCAGGCCCTCCTGTCTTCCATCGTGCTCCGGAGTTTGCTTAATGTCATGTCCGTTGCATGGGTGACACTGTCCGACCGTCTCATCCTTTGCCGTCCTCTTCTTCTTTGACCTTTGGTCTTTCCCAGCATCAGGGTCTTCTCCAGGGAGTGCTCCCTTCTCATTGGGTGGCCAAAGTATTTGAGCTTCAGCTTCAGTCTCTGGCCTTCCAGGGAACAGTCAGGGTTGATTTCTTTTAGGATTGACAGAGTTGATCTCCTTGCAGTCGAAGGGACTCTCAAGGGTCTTCTCCAGCACCATAATTCAAAACCAACTATTCTTCGGCGCTCGGCCTTCCTTATAGTCCAACTCTCACAGCTGTGCATTACTACTGGGAATACCATCGCTTTGACCGTACGGACTATTGTTGGCAGGAGCCAATAAAAATGCTTCATTTGATGGCCTTCAAACAGGCCGTCTCACTTTGAAGAACTGATCTGTCCCAGTTCACAGAAACCGCATTGCTGTCAGATGGGGCCGTCTAGCCTCCGTTTGAGGACCTCCCAAGAAGGAGAGCCCAACACCTTCCAAGGAAGCCTGTTCCCCT
Organism: Gekko gecko; assembly: GCA_029375565.1. NCBI lineage: Eukaryota > Metazoa > Chordata > Lepidosauria > Squamata > Gekkonidae > Gekko > Gekko gecko. Next base: position 11,850,096 of record JAPDNY010000001.1, on the reverse strand, counting down.
GAGGAACCGCTCTAACCGTCAGGAAATCCTTCCTAACATTTAGCCGAAAACTCCTTTGATTTCATTTCAACCCGTTGATTCTGGCCCGACCCTCTGGGGCAACAGAAAACAACTCCGCACCATCCTCTAGAGGATGACCCTTCAAAGTGCCTGAAGATCACCTCCGCCATCCACTGTGGCGTGTCACCGCCACCACCCATCACGGCGGTAGCTGTTGACGCCCGCTGCCTGGGGCTGCCGCTGTTGCCTGGCATGCTGTGCGGCCACCAGTGCAGAGTTGGCAGCTGGTGTTGGGCACCCCACTTAAGAACATAAGAACATAAGAGAAGCCAATGTTGAATCAGGCCAATGGCCCATCTAGTCCAACACTCTGTGTCACACAGCGGCCAAAAAATACCAGGGGCCATCAGGAGGTCCAGCAGTGGGGCCAGGACACTAGAAGCCCTCCCACTGCTGCCCCCTCCAGCACCAAGAATAGAGTGCATCACCTGCCCCAGACTGAGAGTTCCCATTTATACCCTGTGGCTAATAGCCACTGATGGACTTCTGCTCCATATGTTTATCTAAGTCCCTCTTGAAACTGTCCATGCATGTAGCTGCCACCACCTCCTGTGGCAGTGAATTCCATGTGTTGATCACTCTTTGGGTGAAGAAGGACTTCCTTTTATCCGTTCTAACCCGACCGCTCAGCAATTTCAGAAGCGAATCCGGTAAGCTACTGGCAGCCAGTGCGATGCCTTCAGCACAGGCTGGATGTGGTCTCGTATAGAGAGACCCATCAACAGCCTGGCTGCCGCATTCTGCACTAGCTGCAGCTTCCGGATCCGAGACCAGGGCAGCCCCATGTAGAGGGTGTTACAGTAGTCTAGTCTCGAGGGGACCATTGCATGGATCACCGTTGTCAGGTCATTGCATCTGAGGAAGGGAACCAACTGCCCAATCAGCTGCAGATGAAAAAAGGCCGCCTTGGCAGTGGCTGCTACCTGGGCCTCCATTGTTAAGGCGGCACCCAGGAACACTCCCAAACTCCTGACCCTCAGTGCTGGCACCAATGGCGCCCCATCAAAGGTCAGGAGTGGGATCCCTACCCTGATCTGCTCTGACTCAGGCACAGGACGTCCATCTTCACTGGGTTCAATTTCAATCGACTCAGCCTAAGCCAACCCGCCACGTCACAAAGCGCCCGCTCCAGGTCATCTGGGGTAAAGTCGGACCGGCCGCCCAGCAACATATATAGCTGGGTGTCATCTGCATATTGATGACACCCAAGCCTGTGACTCCAGGCAATCTGGGTGAGGGGGCGCATGTAGATGTTAAATAACATCGGGGACAGTACCGCCCCTTGAGGAACCCTGCAGGCCAGCGGGTACCTCTGGGACGTCTGCTCCCCTAACGCCACCCTCTGTCCCCGACCTTGGAGAAAGGAGACAAGCCATTGCAAGCCAAGCCCCTGAATCTCCGTGTCGGTGAGGCAGTGGGTCAGTAACTGATGGTCGACAATATCTAACGTCACCGACAGGTCTAACAACAACAGTACTGCCGATCCGCCTCGATCCAGATGCCTCTGGAGGTCGTCCGTGAGGGCGACCAGTGCCATCAGTCCCATGACCCTGTCGGAAGCCGGACCGGAACGGGTCAAGCATGGAAGTCTCATCCATAAAGCTCTGCAACTAAATCGCCACTGCTCTCTCAAATAATTTGCCCAAATAGGGCAAATTAGAGACTGGCCAGTAGCTGGCCAATTTGGCCGGGCCCAAGATGTTTTTTTCAAGAGGGGGTGAAACATCGCTTCCTTAAGTGACCCCGGGAATAGGCCCTCGATGAAGGACTGGTTGATAATACCCCTGAGGGCACCTCGTAGCCCCTCACGGCCAGCTTTTAGAAGAAGAAGAAGAAGAAGAAGAAGAAGAAGAAGAAGAAGAAGAAGAAGAAGAAGAAGAAGAAGAAGAAGAAGAAGAAGAAGAAGAAGAAGAAGAAGAAGAGATTGGATTAATACCCCGCCCTTCAATACCCAAAGGTGTCTCAGAGCGGCTTACAAACTCCTTTCCCTTTCCCTTCCCCTCCCCACAACAGACACCCTGTCAGGTAGGTGGGACGGAGAGAGCTCTGACAGAAACTGCTCTTTTTCAAGAACAGCTCTTGCCAGAACTATGGCTTGCCCAAGGTTATCCAGTAGCTGCACGTGGAGAAGTGGGGAATCAAACCCGGTTCTCCCAGATTAGAGTCCGTGCACACCAAACTGGCGGGATCAAAATGAAAGGAGGAGGGAGGGGAGGGAAGGAAGGGTTCCCCAATATTTTTGAGCCTGTGGGCACGTCTGGAATTCAGACGCAGAGTCCCAAAGGTGTCTCAGAGAGGCTTACAAACTCCTTTCCCTTCCCCTCCCCACAGCAGACACTCTGTGAGATAGGCAGGGCTGAAAGAACTCTGACAGAAACCACTCTTTTCCAAGAACAGCTCTTATCAGAACTACGTCTTGCCCAAGGTCATCCAGCCAGGTGCAAGTGGAGGAGTGGGGGAATCAAACCCGGTTCTCCCAGATTAGAGTCCACGCACTTCACCACTACACCAAACTAAGCCAGGAAGGGCACGGATCAAGGCTGCACGTGGTTGCGTGTACCATTGAGAGCAATTTGTCGGCTTCCTCAAGGCTGAGTGGACAGAAATAATCCAGGATAGAACCAGAAGACGTGCATGGCGCCTCGAGTTCACTCACCGTCTCAACTCTGGCGGGAAGATCGTGGCGGAGCAGCAAGACTGTATCTGCGAAATAGCTCGCAAAAGCCTTGCAGCCAGGATCCAGTTCCCTAGCATTTGGTCTGCCCTGGGGCAGCTCTGTTAATGACCAAATAGTTCTAAACAATTGTGTTGGCCGTGAGCTAGCAGACGCAACCGCACCCATGTAGAGTTGTCTCTTCACAGCTTTGATTGCCATCTTGTGAGTGCCGCAAGACGGAGTGAGCTCCCGTCTCTAGTTCCAGCTCCTGCCAACCTAGCAGTTCGAAAGCAAGAAATTGCAAGTAGATAAATGGGTACCACTTCAGTGGGAAGGTAACAGCATTCCGTGCACCTTGGTGTTTAGTCATGCCGGCCACATGACCACGGAAATGTCTTCGGACAGCGCTGGCTCTTCGGCTTTGAAACGGAGATGAGCACCGCAACCCTAGAGACGGATTCGACTGGCTTTCAAGCAAGGGAACCTTTGCCTTTACCTTTACTAGGATCAAATAAATGCCCTATAAGATGCTCTTGCTGCTTCATCGCGGGTGCGCTGCCACCGTCTCTCTAGCCATCTAAGCCCTCCGTTCATCAGCCTCAGCTACTCAGTAAAGCAAGGAGCCCGCTTAGAGCAGGGGTGCAAAGGGCGTCGGGGTGCGATCTCTCCGATGGCTGCCGAGAGCCGGCTGTGCCAGTCCTCAACGAGCTCATCTAACGAGCCGCCAGGGGGCATCGGATCCGCAGGCAAGCCAAAACACGCTCGCCACCTAAACAGGGTCGGGGCGACATATTCAGACGGACCTTCAGGGCATGGTGGTCCGACCATGGCACTGCCAGAGCAGTTGTCCGGTCCACTGTAACCCCCGCCGCAAAGATCAGGTTGAGCATATGCCCAGCCCGGCGTGTGGGAGCCGTTACGAACTGGGTGAGTCCTAGCGTTGCCATGGACGACACCAGGTCCATCGCCGGTACAGAGGCAGCATCGTCGCCATGGACGTTGAAGTCGCCCAAGACTATCAGCCTAGGGTACTCCAATGCCCAGCCCGACACAGCCTCGACCAGAGATGGCAGGCTGTTGGTTGGTGAGTTAGGCGGACGGCACACCAGCCAGATAGGCAGACTCTCCCTGGCTTCCCACACTAGGCCCGAGCACTCGATACGCACAAGCTTCCGTGGCGGGAGCCTCCTGAAGGAGTAAGCCTCCTGAATGAGTAAACATAAGAACGTAAGAGAAGCCAATGTTGAATCAGGCCAATGGCCCATCCAGTCCATCTGTCAGGCACTTCAGAAAGTCAGTCAACACCAGGCCTCATGGAAAAGGATAGCGTTTATTATACTGCAATTCTGAAAGCACTAGAACGCTCGCATTGTCAGGAATAACCCATACAATAGGAACATCTCAGGTTATACTCTACAGAGGTGAAACCCCCTACATCCTACCAATAGCGATAGAGCCCGCGCGCAGGAAGTGAAGCAAAAGGTGCTACATTACTACATTACCATAAAACAATAAATTCCCATGCCTAGCTGTTTTCTTAGGAAAAAGAAAGGAGTCAAACAGCCTGGCTTTCAAGGCCATTTGGCCATCTGGAGATAGCCCGAGATGGAAACTGCACCGTCTCCCAGGCAACCCCGTCACCTCCCCACATACCAGAGAATACATAGATACATCCATTGACACCTCCTCCCCTCCCTTCACCCCTATGGCAGGGGTACCTGACATCCTGCCCCCCTGATAATACATCCTACCCTCCAGGCTTCAAGGGGTACAATTTATGGAATCGGCGAACCAATTTCAAGGCATGAACATTTTCCGCCCTTACCCACTCCCTCTGTTCAGGCCCAAAGTCCACCCATTCAATGAAATAATACTGCCGGTAGCGTGAAATCTTGGAATCCAGAATCTGAGCGACTTCATAGTGCAGTTCCCCCCCCCACCATCAGCGGAGGCGGGGTGGGGTGTTGCGGTCTCCACACGTTTTCGGCAGGCGAACGTCTCAAAAGCCTTATTTAAAACACAGGATGGACAGAATTCAGTGATTTAGGCGACAAAAGTTCAACAGTTACATGGTTCAGTACACGTTTGACTTGAAAAGGCCCCACGTACTTCCACCCCAGTTTCTTACTGGGCTGCAAGTTTTGCGTGGAGAGGTAAACAAATTCTCCACATTTGGGAGTCCATGTGTGACCCCACTTCTTGTCAGCTTGCTCCTTGTAGGCAGCTTTAGCAACTTTGAGTGTCTTTGCTAACAACGGCCAGGCGTCCTGAAGGCGCTTGCACCAATTACCCGCCTCCCCCGGCGGGAGGTAGGGAGAACTTAAAAAAAGGCAGAGGCGGGGTCTCGTAACCGTGGACTGCCATGAACGGGGACATTCCCATGGAGGAATGACACGTGTTATTGTAGCAAAACTCTGCTAAAGGTAACAACGATTCCCAGTCGTCCTGTTGAAAATTAGTAAAGCATCTCAGGTACTGTTCTAAGGTCTGGTTCACTCTTTCCGTTTGCCCATCGGTTTCGGGGTGATATGCACTGCTTACCGCCCTCTCCACCCCCAGCAGTGTCATCAACTCCCCCCAGAAATGTGAAACGAATTGGGACCCCCTGTCCGATACCACCTTTGCAGGAAGAGTATGGAGTCTAACCACGTGTTGCAAAAACGCCCTAGCATCAGGGTCTTCTCCAGTAAGTGCTCCCTTCTCATTTGGGGGTAAAGCAGGGGTCTTTTGGGGCCGGAGCGCGCCGGAGCACTGCTCAGGCAGCCCAGGTGCTGGCACAAATGGCAGTGGTGGCAAGCCCTGCCCCCAGCTCCCTGCACCGAAGTGCTGCGGCCCGGGGTGACCTGAAGAGTCCCGTTGCCAGCCTCCTGGGCCCACACTGGAGCGCTGCGGCCTTGGGGGCAGCCTGAAGAGGCCCGTCGCCGGCCTCTCAGGGCCTGTGCTGGAGTGCTGCGCCCCGGGGCGGCCTGAAGAGGCCCATCACCAGCCTTCCGGGGCCCGCGCTGGAGCGTTGTGGCACGGGGGAAGGCATTGATGGTGGTAAGTGAGGGATCTGGGGAGTGGGGGCTTGATGGGGGCATGGGAGAGCCTTCCTCCCTCTCCCCATCTCTTTCTCTCTTTCTGTTTCTCCTTTCCTTCTCTCCTTTCCTTTTCTTTCTTTCCCTTTTCCTCCTTGTTTCCTTCTTTCTCTTTCTTTCCCTCCTCTCTTTCCCTTCTTTCCTTCTCTCCTTTTTCCCTTTCCCTCCTTTTGTTCTTTCCTTTTCCTCTTTCCCTCCTCCTTCCCTTCTCTTTCTTTCTCTCCTTCTTCCCTTCTCTCTTTCCCTCCTTTCATTCTCTCCTTTTCCTTCTTCTTTCCTTCTCTTTCTTTCCCTCTTTCCTTCTCTCTTTTTATCCTCTCTTTCCTTCCTTCTTTCGTTCTCTTTCTTTCCCTTCCTTGTTTAAAAGTAGCCTGCTGCTTGCCACAGGCTGTACCGTCTTTCAGCCTACCTTGTGCTAATGAGATCCTGCAGCTCTTTTTCTACGAAATGACCAAAGTATTTGAGCTTCAGATTCAATCTCTGGCCTTCCAGGGAACAGTCAGGGTTGATTTCCTTTAGGATTGACTGATTTGATCTCCTGGAAGTCCAAGGGGCTCTCGAGTTCAATATTTCTCTGATTTAGGTGTTTGCGAATTTCCTGCCCTGTGCAGGGGGTTGGACTAGATGACCCTGGAGGTCCCTTCCAACTCTATGATTCTAAAAGGCGTGCGGGGGGTGAACGGATTTTGAGAACCTTGTTTAAAAGCAGCCTGCTGCTTGCCACAGGCTGTATCGTCTTTCAGTCTTGTGGAGACGTGCATATTTTAATGTGAATTGTAATATGAAAACCTCATAACTCTACTTCCCGGCAGCTGCATCTTCAGGGATGTCATTCAGCGCCCTGCGTCTGCAGCATTTCCAGGAACTTAAAAAAGCTGCTTCTTGCATTTCTGGAGCATCTTGGCCTTCTTTTGGAAGACTCTCCAGCACGTTATCCTTTATCCCTGAATTCGTTTGCTAAAAATGGGACTTAATATTAGAACTCAGCCTGTCTCATAACCACTGGAAAGAAGTCTTGATTCTGTTCTGAATAATTTTTCTTAGTTTACGGTTGTTTGCATGTAATCCACCTACATGTTCCTTTTTTCTTCTTGTTGTTGTTGTTCAGTCGCACAGTCGAGTCCGACTCTTCGCGACCCCAAGGACCACATCATGCCAGGCCCTCCTGTCTTCCATCGTGCTCCGGAGTTTGCTTAATGTCATGTCCGTTGCATGGGTGACACTGTCCGACCGTCTCATCCTTTGCCGTCCTCTTCTTCTTTGACCTTTGGTCTTTCCCAGCATCAGGGTCTTCTCCAGGGAGTGCTCCCTTCTCATTGGGTGACCAAAGTATTTGAGCTTCAGCTTCAGTCTCTGGCCTTCCAGGGAACAGTCAGGGTTGATTTCTTTTAGGATTGACAGAGTTGATCTCCTTGCAGTCGAAGGGACTCTCAAGAGTCTTCTCCAGCACCATAATTCAAAACCAACTATTCTTCGGCGCTCGGCCTTCCTTATAGTCCAACTCTCACAGCTGCGCATTACTACTGGGAATACCATCGCTTTGACCATACGGACTATTGTTGGCAGGAGCCAATAAAAATGCTTCATTTGATGGCCTTCAAACAGGCCGTCTCACTTTGAAGAACTGATCTCTGTCCCAGTTCACAGAATCCGCATTGCTCTCAGATGGGGCCGTCTAGCCTCCGTTTGAGAACCTTCAAAGAAGGAGAGCCCAACACCTCCCGAGGGAGCCTGTTCCCCTGAGGAACCGCTCTAACCATCAGGAAGTCCTTCCTAACATTTAGCCGAAAACTCTACTGATTTCATTTCAACCCGTTGGTTCTGGCCCGACCCTCTGGGGCAACAGAAAACAACTCCACACCATCTTCTAGAGGATGGCCCTTCAAAGTGCCTGAAGATCGCCTCCGCCGTCCACTGTGGTGTGTCACCGCCACCACCCATCACGGCGGTAGCTGTTGACGCCCGCTGCCTGGGGCTGCCGCTGTTGCCTGGCATGCTGTGCGGCCACCAGTGCAGAGTTGGCAGCTGGTGTTGGGCACCCCACTTAAGAACATAAGAACATAAGAGAAGCCAATGTTGAATCAGGCCAATGGCCCATCTAGTCCAACACTCTGTGTCACACAGCGGCCAAAATATACCAGGTGCCATCAGGAGGTCCAGCAGTGGGGCCAGGACACTAGAAGCCCTCCCACTGCTGCCCCCCCCAGCACCAAGAATAGAGGGCAGCACCTGCCCTAGACTGAGAGTTCTCATCTATACCCTGTGGCTAATAGCCACTGATGGACTTCTGCTCCGTACGTTTATCTAATTCCCTCTTGAAACTGTCCATGCTTGTAGCTGCCACCACCTCCTGTGGCAGTGAATTCCACGTGTTGATCACTCTTTTGGGTGAAGAAGGACTTCCTTTTATCCGTTCTAACCCGACCGCTCAGCAATTTCAGAAGTGAATCCGGTAAGCTACTGGCAGCCAGTGAGATGCCTTCAGCACAGGCTGGATGTGGTCTCGTATAGAGAGACCCATCAACAGCCTGGCCGCCGCATTCTACACTAGCTGCAGCTTCCGGATCCGAGACCAGGGCAGCCCCATGTAGAGGGCGTTACAGTAGTCTAGTCTCGAGGGGACCATTGCATGGATCACCATTGTCAGGTCATTGCATCTGAGGAAGGGAACCAACTGCCCGATCAGCTGCAGATGAAAAAAGGCCGCCTTGGCAGTGGCTGCTACCTGGGCCTCCATTGTTAAGGCGGCACCCAGGAACATTCCCAAACTCCTGACCCTCAGTGCTGGCACCAATGGCGCCCCATCAAAGGTCAGGAGTGGGGTCCCTACCCTGATCTGCTCTGACTCAGGCACAGGACGTCCATCTTCACTGGGTTCAATTTCAATCGACTCAGCCTAAGCCAACCCGCCACGTCACAAAGCGCCCGCTCCAGGTCATCTGGGGTAAAGTCGGACCGGCCGCCCAGCAACATATATAGCTGGGTGTCATCTGCATATTGATGACACCCAAGCCTGTGACTCCAGGCAATCTGGGTGAGGGGGCGCATGTAGATGTTAAATAACATCGGGGACAGTACCGCCCCTTGAGGAACCCTGCAGGCCAGCGGGTACCTCTGGGACGTCTGCTCCCCTAACGCCACCCTCTGTCCCCGACCTTGGAGAAAGGAGACAAGCCATTGCAAGCCAAGCCCCTGAATCTCCGTGTCGGTGAGGCAGTGGGTCAGTAACTGATGGTCGACAATATCAAACGTCACCGACAGGTCTAACAACAACAGTACTGCCGATCCGCCTCGATCCAGATGCCTCTGGAGGTCGTCCGTGAGGGCGACCAGTGCCGTCAGTCCCATGACCCTGTCGGAAGCCGGACCGGAACGGGTCAAGCATGGAAGTCTCATCCATAAAGCTCTGCAACTAAATCGCCACTGCTCTCTCAAATAATTTGCCCAAATAGGGCAAATTAGAGACTGGCCAGTAGCTGGCCAATTTGGCCGGGCCCAAGATGTTTTTTTCAAGAGGGGGTGAAACATCGCTTCCTTAAGTGACCCCGGGAATAGGCCCTCGATGAAGGACTGGTTGATAATACCCCTGAGGGCACCTCGTAGCCCCTCACGGCCAGCTTTTAGAAGAAGAAGAAGAAGAAGAAGAAGAAGAAGAAGAGGAAGAAGAAGAAGAAGAAGAAGAAGAAGAAGAGATTGGATTAATACCCCGCCCTTCAATACCCAAAGGTGTCTCAGAGCGGCTTACAAACTCCTTTCCCTTTCCCTTCCCCTCCCCACAACAGACACCCTGTCAGGTAGGTGGGACGGAGAGAGCTCTGACAGAAACTGCTCTTTTTCAAGAACAGCTCTTGCCAGAACTATGGCTTGCCCAAGGTTATCCAGTAGCTGCACGTGGAGAAGTGGGGAATCAAACCCGGTTCTCCCAGATTAGAGTCCGTGCACACCAAACTGGCGGGATCAAAATGAAAGGAGGAGGGAGGGGAGGGAAGGAAGGGTTCCCCAATATTTTTGAGCCTGTGGGCACGTCTGGAATTCAGACGCAGAGTCCCAAAGGTGTCTCAGAGAGGCTTACAAACTCCTTTCCCTTCCCCTCCCCACAGCAGACACTCTGTGAGATAGGCAGGGCTGAAAGAACTCTGACAGAAACCACTCTTTTCCAAGAACAGCTCTTATCAGAACTACGTCTTGCCCAAGGTCATCCAGCCAGGTGCAAGTGGAGGAGTGGGGGAATCAAACCCGGTTCTCCCAGATTAGAGTCCACGCACTTCACCACTACACCAAACTAAGCCAGGAAGGGCACGGATCAAGGCTGCACGTGGTTGCGTGTACCATTGAGAGCAATTTGTCGGCTTCCTCAAGGCTGAGTGGACAGAAATAATCCAGGATAGAACCAGAAGACGTGCATGGCGCCTCGAGTTCACTCACCGTCTCAACTCTGGCGGGAAGATCGTGGCGGAGCAGCAAGACTGTATCTGCGAAATAGCTCGCAAAAGCCTTGTAGCCAGGATCCAGTTCCCTAGCATTTGGTCTGCCCTGGGGCAGCTCTGTTAATGACCAAATAGTTCTAAACAATTGTGTTGGCCGTGAGCTAGCAGACGCAACCGCACCCATGTAGAGTTGTCTCTTCACAGCTTTGATTGCCATCTTGTGAGTGCCGCAAGACGGAGTGAGCTCCCGTCTCTAGTTCCAGCTCCTGCCAACCTAGCAGTTCGAAAGCAAGAAATTGCAAGTAGATAAATGGGTACCACTTCAGTGGGAAGGTAACAGCATTCCGTGCGCCTTGGTGTTTAGTCATGCCGGCCACATGACCACGGAAATGTCTTCGGACAGCGCTGGCTCTTCGGCTTTGAAACGGAGATGAGCACCGCAACCCTAGAGACGGATTCGACTGGCTTTCAAGCAAGGGAACCTTTGCCTTTACCTTTACTAGGATCAAATAAATGCCCTATAAGATGCTCTTGCTGCTTCATCGCGGGTGCGCTGCCACCGTCTCTCTAGCCATCTAAGCCCTCCGTTCATCAGCCTCAGCTACTCAGTAAAGCAAGGAGCCCGCTTAGAGCAGGGGTGCAAAGGGCGTCGGGGTGCGATCTCTCCGATGGCTGCCGAGAGCCGGCTGTGCCAGTCCTCAACGAGCTCATCTAACGAGCCGCCAGGGGGCATCGGATCCGCAGGCGAGCCAAAACACGCTCGCCACCTAAACAGGGTCGGGGCGACACATTCAGACGGGCCTTCAGGGCATGGTGGTCCGACCATGGCACTGCCAGAGCAGTTGTCCGGTCCACTGTAACCCCCGCCGCAAAGATCAGGTTGAGCATATGCCCAGCCCGGCGTGTGGGAGCCGTTACGAACTGGGTGAGTCCTAGCGTCGCCATGGACGACACCAGGTCCATCGCTGGTACAGAGGCAGCATCGTCGCCATGGACGTTGAAGTCGCCCAAGACTATCAGCCTAGGGTACTCCAATGCCCAGCCCGACACAGCCTCGACCAGAGATGGCAGGCTGTTGGTTGGTGAGTTAGGCGGACGGCACACCAGCCAGATAGGCAGACTCTCCCTGGCTTCCCACACTAGGCCCGAGCACTCGATACGCACAAGCTTCCGTGGCGGGAGCCTCCTGAAGGAGTAAAGCCTCCTGAATGAGTAAACATAAGAACGTAAGAGAAGCCAATGTTGAATCAGGCCAATGGCCCATCCAGTCCATCTGTCAGGCACTTCAGAAAGTCAGTCAACACCAGGCCTCATGGAAAAGGATAGCGTTTATTATACTGCAATTCTGAAAGCACTAGAACGCTCGCATTGTCAGGAATAACCCATACAATAGGAACATCTCAGGTTATACTCTACAGAGGTGAAACCCCCCCTACATCCTACCAATAGCGATAGAGCCCGCGCGCAGGAAGTGAAGCAAAAGGTGCTACATTACTACATTACCATAAAACAATAAATTCCCATGCCTAGCTGTTTTCTTAGGAAAAAGAAAGGAGTCAAACAGCCTGGCTTTCAAGGCCATTTGGCCATCTGGAGATAGCCCGAGATGGAAACTGCACCGTCTCCCAGGCAACCCCGTCACCTCCCCACATACCAGAGAATACATAGATACATCCATTGACACCTCCTCCCCTCCCTTCACCCCTATGGCAGGGGTACCTGACATCCTGCCCCCCTGATTATACATCCTACCCTCCAGGCTTCAAGGGGTACAATTTATGGAATCGGCGGACCAATTTCAAGGCATGAACATTTTCCGCCCTTACCCACTCCCTCTGTTCAGGCCCAAAGTCCACCCATTCAATGAAATAATACTGCCGGTAGCGTGAAATCTTGGAATCCAGAATCTGAGCGACTTCATAGTGCGGTTCCCCCCCACACCATCAGCGGAGGCGGGGTGGGGTGTTGCGGTCTCCACACGTTTTCGGCAGGCGAACGTCTCAAAAGCCTTATATAAAACACAGGATGGACAGAATTCAGTGATTTAGGCGACAAAAGTTCAACAGTTACATGGTTCAGTACACGTTTGACTTGAAAAGGCCCCACGTACTTCCACCCCAGTTTCTTACTGGGCTGCAAGTTTTGCGTGGAGAGGTAAACAAATTCTCCACATTTGGGAGTCCATGTGTGACCCCACTTCTTGTCAGCTTGCTCCTTGTAGGCAGCTTTAGCAACTTTGAGTGTCTTTGCTAACAACGGCCAGGCGTCCTGAAGGCGCTTGCACCAATTACCCGCCTCCCCCGGCGGGAGGTCGGGAGAACTTAAAAAAAGGCAGAGGCGGGGTCTCGTAACCGTGGACTGCCATGAACGGGGACATTCCCATGGAGGAATGACACGTGTTATTGTAGCAAAACTCTGCTAAAGGTAACAACGATTCCCAGTCGTCCTGTTGAAAATTAGTAAAGCATCTCAGGTACTGTTCTAAGGTCTGGTTCACTCTTTCCGTTTGCCCATCGGTTTCGGGGTGATATGCACTGCTTACCGCCCTCTCCACCCCCAGCAGTGTCATCAACTCCCCCAGAAATGTGAAACGAATTGGGACCCCCTGTCCGATACCACCTTTGCAGGAAGAGTATGGAGTCTAACCACGTGTTGCAAAAACGCCCTAGCCAGTTTTTTAGCCGAGGGGATGGACGCAAACGGAACGAAATGCGCTTGTTTAGAAAACATGTCCACAACCACCCAAATAACCGTTTTCCCCCCACTCGGAGGCAAGTCAGTAATGAAGTCCATGGACACCACCTCCCCTGGGCGAGTGGGGGTCGGCAGGGGCTGTAGTAATCCTGGGGGCTTCCCCGGCCGATGCTTACTCATAATGCAGACCTGGCAAGCCTGAGTAAATAATGACAGATCCTTGCGCATTCCCGGCCACCAAAACTGCCGTTGAAGTAACTGCAACAACTTTACAAACCCAGTGTGGCCCGCCAGCTTAGACCCGTGGGCCCAGTTCATCACCTCCCCTCGCAAGGACAGAGGCACGAAAAGCTTGCCATTTTTCCACCAGCAGCCGCGTTCATCCCCCGTCACCCCCTCCTCCTTCGCCAGCGAGTCGCGGTCCGCCTTAGACAGGGCTGACGCAAACTTCAACTACCACGTGGAGGTGAGTGGTGTAGGGGGCGGGGAGTCAGCATGGCTGCGTGTAGTTACAGCCCCCCCCCAACTGCGAGGGGGTGAAGACTGAGTCTCTTATCTCCTCCCTCCTGCTGTCGTGTTGTGGGAGGTGGGACAAGGCATCAGCTAGGGAATCTGCCTTCCTGGGGAAATGGTGCAAGGTAAAGTCAAATTTAGAGAAGAAATCTGCCCACCGCAACTGTTTTGCGTTCAGGGATCTGGGTGAGAGCAACAACTCCAAATTTTTGTGATCAGTCCACACTTCAAACGGCACTCTCGCCCCCTCCAGCCAGTGCCGCCATGTCGATAGGGCTAGCCGTATCAACCCTGCTTCTTTTTCCCAAACCGACCAATTCCGTTCAGTGTCAGTAAACTTTTTGGAGACATAAGCGAGGGGGTGGAGCTTCCCATCGTCCCCTTCTTGCAAAATGCCCCCCCCCATTGCGACATCCGAGGCATCGACGTGGACAATGAATTTCTTTAGTTCATTGGGGTGGGCCAAGATTGGTTCAGAGGTAAAAAGGGATTTCAGTTTTACAAAAGCTCTCTGACAGTCATCGGTCCATTCTAGGCAGGCCCCGGGTCGTGTACTATCGGGACTTTTCCCTTTCATCTTGAGAAGGTCCGTGAGGGGGAGGGCCACCTGCGCAAAGTTTGATAAAAACGATCTGTAAAAGTTGGCGAATCCGAGGAAAGCTTGGAGCTGCCTCCTCATCCTAGGGGGCTCCCACCCCACCACGTCTTTGACCTTCTCCGGGTCCATCTCTATCCCCCTCTGCGAAATGCGGTAGCCCAAGAATGCAATCTCTGATTTATGGAACTCACACTTAGACAGTTTTGCGAACAGTTTGTGCTTGTGCAACGTTTGAAGTACTTCCCGGACCAGTTTCACATGAGAGCGCAAGTCGGGGGAATACAGAAGTATGTCATCAAGGTAAACAAGGACCCCTTTAAACAAATACTTGTGCAAAACTTCGTTAATCAAGTTCATGAACACCCCAGGCGCCCCCTGTAAGCCGAACGGCATTACTAGGTATTCGAACTGTCCCAGTGGGGTGTTGAATGCAGTCTTGTGTTCATCCCCCTCCCTAATGCGTACTCGGAAATAAGCATCTCTAAGGTCCAGCTTAGAAAAAACCTCCCCCCCTGCGACGGCCGCCAGCAAATCTTTTATCAAGGGTAAAGGGTACGCATTGGGTGCTGAAACCGCGTTGAGACCCCAATAGTCAGTGCACAGCCTCAACCCACCGTCTTTCTTTTTTCGGAATAAAACGGGAGCGGCGAACGGCGAAGAGGTTGGTTGAATGAAGCCCCTTTCCAAATTCTTGTCAATAAACTTTCTCAGTTCCACTTTCTCAGCCGGGCTCATGGAGTATAACTTTCCTTTTGGGAGTTTCTGGTTAGGTAACAATTCTATGGCACAGTCAGAATTTCTATGGGGGGGCAGCTCATCCGCCTCCTCCTCCCCAAAGACCGTGGCCAAATCTCGGTATTCCTTGGGGATTGCTTTCCATTCTGCCTCTGCCACCCCCATCAGTATCAGGTTAGCCTCTAGGCGTTGAGGCCCCCATTGACTGTTCCAGGTGTGACTCCCGCACTTTGGTGAAATGAAATTCACAGCTCTGGCTTCCCACGATATGTGCGGGTCATGATCAAAAAACCATGGGCTCCCCAGGACCAGCGGGAACCGCGCGGCGGAGGTTACAACCAACGGCCTCACCTCCCAATGTTTCCCCACCCCCATGCACAGGGGCACAGTCTCGTACCTACACAGCTCTTTCATAGTCGAGCCGTCCATTTGGGTGAAAACCAGGGGTTCCGCTAGTTTGGTTACTTTTGCACCCAACCCAGTGACTAGGGAAGGGTTGATAATGTCTCTCCCACACCCCGAGTCAATGAGAGCCCTCACCCTCACGTGGGTCTGTAGACCCGGGTCCATTAAAGTCACTGTCAGAAAGAATAGAGAGGAGGATCTGCTCACCAGGTTTAGCACCTGCGATTCTGGGACCTGCTGTTCAGCGCTGTTCACAGCAGGTCCTTCTCGTTTCCCGCCATCGTGGGTTCCTCCTCCGACGAGTTGGAGCCCTCGCCTAACGGGGTGACTTGCAAAGCCCTTGTACCTCTCGGCTTCGCCACAGGTTTTGGGGTGGATGTGTCGAACTTCTTCTTGGTCCCTTTGCTTGCGCTGGATGGGGTAGAGGCTCCCGAGCAATTCACGGCGAAGTGGCCCGCCTCCCCACATTTTAGGCACAATCCTTGCTTCATCCGAAGTTCTCGAGTGCCGTCCTTCTGCCGTGGGGTGGTGGGTTGATACTTCCCCCTGGGCGTCGGTGCGGGGGCCGATTGGGGGCCATTGCCCAGGGTGGCCACATCGTCAAGCCTGATGGTCTTCAAGCGCGTCTCGGTGGCCACCGCTTCCTTCATCCAGCCCAACAAGGTTTCCAGGTCTCTTCCCCGCATCACGGTCCGACGAATTTCAGGGTTCAGTCCCAACCGGTATTGTTCAGCCAGGACTCCGTCCGGCCAACCCCGGATCTTCACCGCTTGTCTCCTGGACTCAGCAGTACACTCCCTCACCGTCTTGGAGCCCTGTCGGAAGGATCAAAGAAAGGCCCGGGCCATCTTGTTTGCGTTGACATCTTCGAATTGTTCCTTCATCGCCCACATAAACGCATCAATTTCCCGGAGGTCCCGCCCGTCTTCTTGGTGTAATGCCACGTACCAGTCCGCAGCCGCGTCCTTCAGGTGCGAAGTGATACCATCCACTATCCGTTCTTCATTCTGGAACAGGTGGCCCCAGTTCTCGATGAATTTTTCGGTTCTTACCAGGAAGAACGAGAACTTCTCTGGGGTCCCATCAAAATCAGCATCTAGGAGCTCAGCCGGTTTCAGCAGCAGAAACCCCCAGCCTCTTGGCCCTCCCGGTGGTCGTGGCGCCGGCAGCCCCTGTGGCGGGGGCCCCGCTGGTTGGTCCAGGGGTGCCCCGGGTTGCCCCGGCACACCCCCGGGTGGCGCCCCAGCTGGTACAGGCAGAGCTCTTTGGTCGGGGGGTTGTTGATCATGAGGCACCAGTGGTTGCCTCCATTCCATTTCTTCTCGGATGTCATCTGAGATCATCCTGGGGATGCGGGACAGGGACACATCAATGAGGCGGAGTATCCGGTCTTGGCTTGGGTCTCCACTCCATCTCTGGCTCCCGATGGTCCCTTCCAGGTCCCTTGGTTCCTGGTGCGTGTCCTCCACCCCTTCCGCCGTGCTCAAGCGGTAGACCGACCTCTCGAACTGGCTCTCCCAGATCAGCACCCAGGGGATGAGGAACCATGTCTCCTGCGTCTCGGCCAGTGGCTTTGACCAGTCCCGCCGCTGCTTCGGCCGTGTCGTAACCCCCCCGTACGCGGCTCCGTACGGGTCTCCGTAGGGTCCTCCCAGGTCATACTCTGTGCCCCACGATGTCAGCACATAGGTGACCGGGTTGTCCAGTGGAACAATTGCTGTGGTGATTGCCACTGTCGTGACCGGAGGTTTCCCATCCTCCGGAGGATTTTGGATTGGGGTAGTCTCTTTTCCGTCACTCATCTCGGCGAGAGAAGTGCGGGGTTTGACCAGTCCCAACGAAAGATGATTCCTGACAATCTGTCAGGCACTTCAGAAAGTCAGTCAACACCAGGCCTCATGGAAAAGGATAGCGTTTATTATACTGCAATTCTGAAAGCACTAGAACACTCGCATTGTCAGGAATGACCCATACAATAGGAACATCTCAGGTTATACTCTACAGAGGTGAAACCCCCCCTACATCCTACCAATAGCGACAGAGCCCGCGCGCGGGAAGTGAAGCAAAAGGTGCTACATTACTACATTACCATAAAGCAATAAATTCCCATGCCTAGCTGTTTTCTTAGGAAAAAGAAAGGAGACAAACAGCCTGGCTTTCAAGGCCATTTGGCCATCTGGAGATAGCCCGAGATGGAAACTGCACCGTCTCCCAGGCAACCCCGTCACCTCCCCACATACCAGAGAATACACAGATACATCCATTGACACCTCCTCCCCTCCCTTCACCCCTATGGCAGGGGTACCTGACACCAACACTCTGTCACACAGTGGCCAAAAATTCCAGGTGCCATCAGAAGGTCCAGCAGTGGGTCCAGGACACTAGAAGCCCTCCCACTGCTGCCCCCCCCGAAGCACCAAGAATAGAGTGCATCACCTGCCCCAGACTGAGAGTTCCTGTCTATACCTTGTGGCTAATAGCCACTGATGGACTTCTGCTCCATATGTAGCGCCACTCCTGCCCCCCCGCCCCACTGTCCGTGATTGTTGAAGGACTGAGAACCCAGGCGGAGCCATCTGGGAGAGAGCTACTGTCTCCCCATCTCGCACCCAGGTCTCGGTCACACACGCCAGGTCTGCTTCCTGTTCGAGCAGGAAATCCCGAAGGGTTGAGATTTATCTTATTATTTATGGACCTGGCATTGCACAACACCAATGTCGGAGGGCGGTCCTGATTCCCAGCCCCTCTGCCTGTCACTCTCGGGATGGGACGCAGGCTGGAAGGAGGTTGAGTTTCTCTGGTTCTCCACCTCCTTCCCTCAACTTCCGGCCTGTTCCCACCGCTATACTTTCCCCTCCCCAGGAGCACTGGTATTCTTAGCCCAGTTGCCGCCATTGCTGGTGGCCTTCGCAATGCTTCAGGTCAAACCACGAGGCTGGCTTACAGACAGAGCCCACTGTTGGAAATACCACCAATAAATCGCAAGTCCTCCTCAACAATAATTTATCTCATCCTATCAAGTCAAATTTACAATAACGAAGATCCTTGGCTCCACGAATACATTGAGACCTCGCCCACCTGACCTCCTTCCTTGCTATTCTGCTAGGTTGCAAAATTAAACTAATCAACTCCACTAAACCGTGAAGGGTGGGGAGCCAACCTTACAATTTACCGTAGCTAAAAGCCCTAGTTCAGCTAATGTCATTAGGCCGCACCAACCCTGACCCTCCTGTCTTGCTGCCCTACCAGGCTGCAAAATTAAACTAATCAAATTCACTAGACTATAAAGGGTGGGGGCAGGTCTTCAACTCCATATTGTAACTAATTATTATTAATAAACAACCGCCCCACAGAGAGATAAGACGTTTTCTTTTTTTCTTTAAGTATTTTTTTTTTATTATTTTCATTTTCATCAACAGAACATTTCCTTATACTTTATACATTCCAAAATTAACAGACACTCATCCAGAGATTACTTAATTTTCCAGTCCTTCACTTAGCTCTTTTTCGTAGACTTTTTGCAACCACTCATACATTTTATTTATTTTTATTTATTTATTTATACATTCCATTTCTACCCCGCCCTCCCTGCGAACGGGCTCAGGGCAGCTTACAAAAGGGCAACCAGTGCCAAGAAAAACAAGTTAAAACGTAAAACATATAAACATATAAAAATACTAAAGCATACCCACATCATAAAGTGCTCTTGTCTCAACCCGATGGCTTCAGATGATCATTAGACGCAGCAGTGTTGGTCGTGGCGGGCCCCAAGGACTTAACTCAGCTGTCCCTTTCCTCCATCACACAGTTGGTAAAGTTAGCAGTGGAGGGGGGAGGCGGCGGCGGCCAAAGAGGGGGAAGGGGAAGCGGCAGCTCCTACTCGAACGCCTGGCGGAAGAGCTCCATCTTACAGGCCCTGCGGAACTGCGAAAGGTCCCGCAGGGCCCTGATCTCTTCCGGGAGCTCATTCCACCAGGTAGGAGCCGCCACTGAGAACGATCTAGCCCTCGTGGCCGCCAGCCTGGCCCCCTTAGGGCCAGGAACCGCCAGGCGATGTTGAGATTCGGACCAAAGTGCTCTTTGGGGCATATGTGAGGAAAGGCGGTCCCTCAGGTATGCCGGACCCTGGCCATATAGGGCTTTAAAGGTAAGCACCAGCACTTTGAAGCGAATCCGGTATGCTATAGGCAGCCAGTGCAGCGCTTTCAGCACAGGCCGGATGTGCTCCCGCCTAGGGGTGCCCGTCAACAGCCTGGCTGCAGCATTCTGCACTAGCTGCAGCCTCCGGATTTGCCCCAAAGGCAGCCCCGTGTAGAGGGCGTTACAGTGGTCTAGCCTCGAGGTGACCATTGCATGAATCACCGTGGCCAGGTCTTCGCGGTCGAGGAACGGGACCAACTGCCGAATCAGCCGAAGATGGTAAAAAGCTGACTTGGCAGTGGCTGCCACCTGGGCCCCCATGGTTAGTGCAGGGTCCAGGAGCACTCCCAAACTCCTAACCTCCGGCGCCGGCGCCAACGATGCCCTGTCGAAGGTCGGAAGCGGGAGCCCCAGCCCCCGGCCGATCCGACCCAGGCACAGGACTTCCGTCTTGGCAGGGTTTAACTTCAATCGGCTCCGCCGGAGCCACCCAGCCACAGCCTGCAACGCCCGGTGAAGATCTTCCGGGTCAGAGTCCGACTGGCCGCCCAACATCAGATAGAGCTGGGTGTCATCCGCATATTGGTGACAACCCAGCCCATACCTCCGAGCAATCTGGGCGAGGGGGCGCATATAGATGTTAAACAACATCGGGGAGAGCACTGCCCCCTGAGGCACCCCGCATCCAATGCTTATCGTATTCCTTTTCACCTTCACCTTGAATAACGTATGATAGCTTTTCCATTTCGGCAATTTCCATTACTTTATACAAAAGTTCGTCTCTCGTAGGAGTCTTTTCATTTTTCCAGTATTTTGCAAACAGATTTCCGGCTGCCATTAATACATGCAAAACTAAGTATATTTCATGTTTCTTAAATACCTCAGGTAGCATATTCAATAAGAAGAATTCTGGCTTTAGCTGTATACTGATTTCAAAAATCTCTTCTATCATTCCTTTTACCATTTTCCAAAATTTCTTTGTTTGTTTACATACCCACCAAATATGGAAATAAGTGCCTACATTCGCCTTACATTTCCAGCACTTCACAGAAGCATTCTTGTTAAATATATTAAGCCTTTCCGGTGTGATATGCCACATATAAAACATCTTAACAATATTTTCTCTAAAATTACTTATTTTTATATATTTTAGAGTTCTAGACCAACATTTCTCCCATTCCTTATAGTCAGAGATATAAGACGTTTTCAAGCGGAGACTGGACAACCATCTTGCGAGTGTGTTGTAAGTATGTCGGTATGTAGGGCTCTCTTTCGGCTCTGCTCCTGCAGAGTGCAGGGGGTTGGACTAGATGACCAGAAAGGTTCCTTCCAACTCTAACATTCTATGATTCTATGATCTCAACTACACAAATTTGATCTCCTCTTGTTTCTTCCTGGACTCCGAGGGTGGAAAGTTGGGAGAGAGAAAGATCCGAAGCCCTCCTGTTCTCCCGCAATGTAAGCCTCCTTATTGCCCCTCCCGCTCGGCCGCTCTTGGGGTTGCCAGCGTTGGTCAGTCAAGATTAACTTCGCCCGGCTCGGCATAGGGCCTGACGTTCCTGCTGAAGTCCTCACTCTCCGCATGGCTAAGTTCACACATCCAGCGGCTTGATATTCCCACCTCCGCCTCCGGCAACCCCCACCGCAGCCGGATGTATTGATGTAGTATTTGGTCTGCCCCCGGGCCGACTTTTCTCCCTTTCTCACACTACAAGAACTCATGGGCACTCCATGAAATTGCTGAGCAGTCGGGTTAGAACAGATAAGAGGAAGTCCTTCTTCACCCAAAGAGTGATTAACACGTGGAATTCACTGCCACAGGAGGTGGTGGCAGCTACAAGCATGGATGGTTTCAAGAGGGAATTAGATAAACATATGGAGCAGAAGTCCATCAGTGGCTATTAGCCACAGGGGATAGATGGGAACTCTCAGTCTAGGGCAGGTGCTGCACTCTATTCTTGGTGCTGGGGGGGGGGGCAGCAGTGGGAGGGCTTCTAGTGTCCTGGCCCCACTGCTGGACCTCCTGATGGCACCTGGTATATTTTGGCTGCTGTGTGACAGAGTGTTGGACTAGATGGGCCATTGGCCTGATTCAACATTTGGCTTCTCTTATGTTCTTAAGTGGAGCGCCCAACACCAGCTGCCAACTCCGCACTGGCGGCCACATAGCACGCCAGGCAACAGCGGCAGCCCCAGGCGGCGGGCATCAACAGCTACCGCCGCGATGGATGGTGGCGGTGACACGTCACAGTGGACGGCGGAGGCGATCTTCAGGCACTTTGAAGGGCCGTCCTCTAGAAGATGGTGCGGAGTTGTTTTCTGTTGCCCCAGAGGGTCGGGCCAGAACCAACGGGTTGAAATGAAATCAGAAGAGTTTTTGGCTAAATGTTAGGAAGGACTTCCTGACGGTTAGAGTGGTTCCTCGGGGGAACAGGCTTCCTTGGGAGATGTTGGGCTCTCCTTCTTTGGAGGTTCTCAAACGGAGGCTAGATGGCCCCATCTGAGAGCAATGCGGTTTCTGTGAACTGGGACAGATCAGTTCTTCAAAGTGAGAAGGCCTGTTTGAAGGCCATCAAATGAAGCATTTTTATTGGCTCCTGCCAACAATAGTCCGTACGGTCAAAGCGATGGTATTCCCAGTAGTAATGCACAGCTGCGAGAGTTGGACCATAAGGAAGGCCGAGCGCCGAAGAATAGTTGGTTTCGAATTATGGTGCTGGAGAAGACTCTTGAGAGTCCCTTCGACTGCAAGGAGATCAACTCAGTGAATCCTAAAAGAAATCAATTCTGACTGTTCCCTGGAAGGCCAGATACTGAAGCTGAAGCTCAGATACTTTGGCCACCAAGTGAGAAGGGAGCCCTCACTGGAGAAGACCCTGATGCTGGGAAAGACCGAAGGTCAAAGAAGAAGAGGACGGCAAAGGATGAGACGGTCGGACAGTGTCACTGATGCAACGGACATGAAATTGAGCAAACTTCAGAGGACAGCAGAAGAAAGGAGGGCCTGGCGTGATGTGGTCCATGGGGTCGCGAATAGTCGGATTCGACTGTGCGACTGAACAAGAAGAAGAAGAAGAAGAAAGGAACATGTAGGTGGATTACATGCAAACAACCGTAAGCTAAGAAAAATTACTCTGAACAGAATCAAGACTTCTTCCCAGTGGTTATGAGACAGGCTGAGTTCTACTATTAAGTCCCATTCATAGCAAACGAATTCAGGGATAAAGGATAACGTGCTGGAGAGTCTTCCAAAAGAAGGCCAAGAGGCTCCAGAAATGCAAGAAGCAGCTTTTTTAAGTTCCTGGAAATGCTGTAGACGCAGGGCGCTGAATGACATCCCTGAAGAGGCAGCTGCCGGGAAGTAGAGTTATGAGGTTTCCATATTATAATTCACATTAAAATATGCACATCCCCACAAGACTGAAAGACGATACAGCCCGTGGCAAGCAGCAGGCTGCTTTTAAACAAGGCTCTCAAAATCCGTTCACCCCCCGCACGCCTTTTAGAATCACAGAGTTGGAAGGGACCTCCAGGGTCATCTAGTCCAACCCCCTGCACAGGGCAGGAAATTCGCAAACACCTAAATCAGAGAAATATTGAACTCGAGAGCCCCTTGGACTGCCAGGAGATCAAATCAGTCAATCCTAAAGGAGATCAACCCTGACTGTTCCCTGGAAGGCCAGAGACTGAATCTGAAGCTCAAATACTTTGGTCATTTCATAGAAAAAGAGCTGCAGGATCTCATTAGCACAAGGTAGGCTGAAAGACGGTACAGCCTGTGGTAAGCAGCAGGTTACTTTTAAACAAGGCTCTCAAAATCCGTTCACCACCTGTCTGCTAATGAGCTACTAGGCTATTAGCTCATTAGCATATGCCACACCCCCTGACAGCACCAGAAGTGATGTCAGGAGGGGAAGCAAGGGGAGGGGAGCATCTTCAAAAGCCTCCCCTTCCTTTCCCCAGCCAGCCTGCGGGGGGGGGGATTTAAGTGAAGAGGTGGGCCACAGGAGGAAAGAGGGAAGGAAAGAGAGAGTAGAGAGAAGGAAAGACGATAGGAAAGAGGGAAAGAAAGAGAACGATAGAAGGAAGGAAAGAGAGGATAAAAAGAGAGAAGGAAAGAGGGAAAGAAAGAGAAGGAAAGACGAAGGAAAAGGAGAGAACGAAAGGAGGGAAAGAGAGAAGGGAAGAAGGAGAGAAAGAAAGAGAAGGGAAGAAGGAGGGAAAGAGGAAAAGGAAAGATCGAAAGGAGGGAAAGAGAAAAAGGAGAGAAGGAAAGAAGGGAAAGAGAGGAAGGAAAAAAGAGAGAGAAGGAAAGAAGGAGGAAAAGGGAAAGAAAGAAAAGGAAAGGAGAGAAGGAATGGAGGAACAGAAAGAGAGAAAGAGATGGGGAGAGGGAGGAAGGCTCTCCCACCCCCCATCAAGCCCCCACCCCCAGATCCCTCACTTACCACATCAATGCCTTCCCCTGGGCCACAATGCTCCAGTGCGGGCCCCGGGAGGCCAGTGATGGGCCTCTTCAGGCTGCCCTGGGATGCAGCACTCCAGCACAGGCCCCGAGAGGCCGGCGACAGGCCTCTTCAGGCTGCCCCAGGGCCACAGTGCTCCAGTGCGGGCCTCTTCAGGCTGCCCCCAGGGCCGTAGCGCTCCAGCATGGGCCCGGGAGGCTGGCAACAGGACTCTTCAGGTCGCCCCAGGCCGCAGCACTTTGGTGCTGGGGGCGGGGCTTGCCACCACCGCCATTTGTACCAGCGCCTGGGCTGCCTGAGCGGCGCTCCGGCACGCTCCGGCCCCAAAAGACCCCTGCTTTGGCCCCCAAATGAGAAGGGAGCACTCCCTGGAGAAAACCCTGATGCTGGGAAAGATTGAAGGTAAAAGAAGAAGGGGACAGCAAAGGTCGACATGGTCAGACAGTGCTATCGATGCAATGAACATGAAATTGAGCAAACTCTGGAGGACAACGGAAGACAGGAGGGCCTGGCATGATGTGGTCCATGGGGTTGCGAAGAGTTGGATTCGACTGTGCGACTGAACAACAACAACAAGAAGAAAAAAGGAACATGTAGGTGGATTACATGCAAACAACCATAAGCTAAGGAAAATTATTCTGAACTGAATCAAGACTTCTTTCCAGTGGTTATGAGACAGGCTGAGTTCTACTATTAAGTCCCATTTTTAGCAAACGAATTCAGGGATAAAGGATAACGTGCTGGAGAGTCTTCCAAAAGAAGGCCAAGATGCTCCCGAAATGCAAGAAGCAGCTTTTTTAAGTTCCTGGAAATGCTGTAGACGCAGGGCGCTGAGTGACATCCCTGAAGATGCAGCTGCCGGGAAGTAGAGTTATGAGGTTTCCATATTATAATTCACATTAAAATATGCCCATCCCCACAAGACTGAAAGACGATACAGCCTGTGGCAAGCAGCAGGCTACTTTTAAACAAGGCTCTCAAAATCCGTTCACCCCCCGCACGCCTTTTAGAATCATAGAGGTGGAAGGGACCTCCAGGGTCATCTAGTCCAATCCCCTGCACAGGGCAGGAAATTCGCAAACACCTAAATCAGAGAAATATTGAACTCGAGAGTCCCTTGGACTGCCAGGAGATCGAATCAGTCAATCCTAAAGGAGATCAACCCTGACTGTTCCCTGGAAGGCCAGAGATCAAATCTGAAGCTCAAATACTTTGGTCATTTCGTAGAAAAAGAGCTGCAGGATCTCATTAGCATAAGGTATGCTGAAAGACGGTACAGCCTGTGGGAAGCAGCAGGCTACTTTTAAACAAGTCTCTCAAAATCGGTTCACCACCTGTCTGCTAATGAGCTACTAGGCTATTAGCTCATTAGCATATGCCACACTCCCTGACAGCACCGGAAGTGATGTCAGGAGGGGAAGCGGGGGGGAGCATCTTCAAAAGACTCCCCTTCCTTTCCCCAGCCAGCCTGCGGGGGGGGGGATTTAAGTGAAGAGGTGGGCCACAGGAGGAGGAAAGAGGGAAGGAAAGAGAGAGTAGAGAGAAGGAAAGACGATAGGAAAGAGGGAAAGAAAGAGAACGAAAGAAGGAAGGAAAGAGAGGATAAAAAGAGAGAAGGAAAGAGGGAAAGAAAGAGAAGGAAGGACGAAGGAAAAGGAGAGAACGAAAGGAGGGAAAGAGAGAAGGGAAGAAGGAGAGAAAGAAAGAGAAGGGAAGAAGGAG
Source organism: Gekko gecko (assembly GCA_029375565.1). NCBI lineage: Eukaryota > Metazoa > Chordata > Lepidosauria > Squamata > Gekkonidae > Gekko > Gekko gecko. Next base: position 11,824,603 of record JAPDNY010000001.1, on the reverse strand, counting down.
GGAAAGAGGAAAAGGAAAGAACGAAAGGAGGGAAAGAGAAAAAGGAGAGAAGGAAAGAAGGAAAGAGAGGAAGGAAAAAAGAGAGAGAAGGAAAGAAGGAGGAAAAGGGAAAGAAAGAAAAGGAAAGGAGAGAAGGAATGGAGGGACAGAAAGAGGGAAAGAGATGGGGAGAGGGAAGAAGGCTCTCCCATGCCCCCATCAAGCCCCCACCCCTCAGATCCCTCACTTACCACCATCAATGCCTTCCCCCATGCCACAACGCTCCAGCGCGGGCCCTGGAAGGCCGGTGATGGGCCTCTTCAGGCCGCCCTGGGTTGCAGCGCTCCAGCACAGGCCCCAAGAGGCCGGCGACGGGCCTCTTCAGGCCACCCCCAGGGCCGCAGCACTCCTGTGTGGGCCTGGGAGGCTGGCAACGGGACTCTTCAAGTCACCCCGGGCTGCAGCACTTTGGTGCGGGGAGTTGGGGGCGGGGCTTGCCACCACTGCCATTTGTGCCAGCACCTGGGCTGCCTGAGCAGTGCTCCATCGTGCTCCGGCCCCAAAAGACCCCTGCTTTGGCCCCCAAATGAGAAGGGAGCACTCCCTGGAGAAGACCCTGATGCTGGGAACGACTGAAGATCAAAGAAGAAGGGGGCAGCAAAGGACGAGATGGTCAGACAGGGCTATCGATGCAACGAACATGAAATTGAGCAAACTCTGAAGGACAACGAAAGGCAGGCGGGCCTGGTGTGATGTGGTCCATGGGGTCGCGAAGAGTCGGACTCGACTGTGCGACTGAAGAACAACAACAAAAAGTATTGATACGGAAAGCTTCACATTTGGGGGGGAGAACGTTAAGAATAGGGAGTCTGGTGGCTTGATGTCTGCAAGAACTAGCCTCAATGCAAAGGGTTAAGACCAGGTGTATCTCTTCCAGGAGGAGAAGGAGGAGGAGACTGGATTTATACTCCGCCCTTCACTACCCGAAGGAGTCCCAGAGTGGCTTACAAACTCCTTTCCCTTCCCCTCCCCACAACAGACACCCTGTGAGCAATGTTCCCTCTAAGCTATGGAGTCTTGTGAGCAAAAATTCAACTTTATGAGCTACTGCCATTAAAGTTGTGAGTGAGCCATTTGGTGACTGCATCAATTAGTTTGTTCTGGAGCCAGAGGCTAAAAAACTGTGAGCTAGATCACACTAACTCAGCTTAGAGGGAACACTGCCTGTGAAGTGGGGGGGGGAGCTGAGAGAGCTCTTTTGAGGACTGCTCTTGAGAGAACAGCTCTGAGAGGACTTGTGACAGACCCGAGGTCACGGCAGCATCTGCGTGTGGAGGAGGAGTGGGGAACCAAACCCGGTGTAACAGGCCAGATTCACCCCCCGGTGAAAGCAACATGGGAGGCGGAGCCAGCCACAAAATGGCTGCCACGGGAGGCGGAGCCAGCTAAAAAATGGCTGCCATGGAAGGCAGGGCCACACAACCACAGAGGAAGCTGAAATATAGGGGATGAGGAGTAATTTAAAAAAATACACTGGGGCTGCGGTCACACAGACTAAATAGTCTACTTTGGCCCGGGGTTACAGGTTGCTGTGTTGCGCAGTTGGGGCTATTCTGGCCTGGCCCGGCTGGGGTTATTCTAGGCCCTCTATTCTTGGTGCTTGGGGGGGCAGCAGTGGGAGGGCTTCTGGTGCCCTGGCCCCACTGCTAGACCTCCTGATGGCACCTGGTATATTTTGGCCGCTGTGTGACAGAGTGTTGGACTGGATGGGCCATTGGCCTGATTCAGCATTGGCTTCTCTTATGTTCTTATGATTCAAGAGAGCCTTTCTATGCAGGCGATAGAGTCACGCTTCTCTAAAAGCTTCACAGACTTGCTCGGATGGATTTTTAGGGACGGTGGTCTATGCTACTGTGTAGAGCTTGTTCGACCTAGGGCCCTGCCGTGGAATGTCGAATCCTTTAATGTGTCACGTTAATAGCTGCGCTTTGCTTCTGTTCTGTTGTTTAGATTTCTGGCTGGTTCTGTGACCCTAATCCTATCGCATTGTTCACTGAACGTCCCGTTTCGTCAATTGTCCGGACTCACGCTGCGCAATCCCGCCTCACGTTCACGTCCAATCTGCATCTCGAATCTGCTCCACTGTTTTACCAAACCCACCCCGGAACAGAAATTCCCGTCTACGTTGCATGCCGCTTTCGTGTTGACTGATTGTTGGATTTTATGGCCGTGTCTGGATTGCATGTCGCTTTCACTCCGTTTGATCTCTTGGTTTTATGGAAGCGTCTGGATCGATTTATGGCAGTTTTATGGCCATGCGTGGGTCGGTCTGCAATCAGTAGGCATTGGCTCGGGGTATTTGAATGTGGTTTTCAGGCGCATCTTTTTCTGTTCCAGTGTGGGTCCCCTTCTCTTCACCATTCCACCCAAAAGATAGCCCCCAAGGACTGCACTGTGTATACACTGGCAAAGACCGCTGGACCGTCACACCTTGTCTACAGATATCCCCCCAAACACCTTTCAAAATAGACACTGTAGCAGTGGATAACAACAGATCTGTTTTGCCTCTTGATTTCTAACCGCTGCTAAAAGCAGTTTCGACAAAAGCCGTTTAGGTCGAATCTGCATTTGCATTTTTAAATCAGTTGCCGTGCTCTGCGACGCCGTCTTTCTCTATGCTTGTTTGAATGTTGTTTGGAGAAGAGTCTTTTAAAGTGGTGCGGAGGCGCAATGACGGCGGAGCCCGCCCCGTAAGGACGATAAACATATGTGGATGTGCAAAAGTATTCTAGCACTGTTGAGGTGTGAAAACGATACCAAATGTGGACAGCTTTTTTGAAGGCGGAGTCAAAAGGCGGGGACACTGGTGGGAAAGACAAATGCAGATTCGGCTTTTTCCATTCCATTTTAACAAGAAAATTCAGGCTCGTTTCAGTCAACTGTTTCCTGTGCTGGCCTCCTGTTTTCCCCTCCAATCTGACTGGTGGTGATTTTTTTTTTTGTTAAAGATCCATTGTCTATTGTGTTTACATGAATGATGTACAGTACAGCAAGTGACACTGGAATAGCAGTGAACAACATTTCAAGAGGCTTGTGTGATTTTTACTGGTAACAGGGTACGCTGCTTTAAGAAGAAGACCGAGAAATACCCTTTTCTGTCCTTTTGCTTTATACGTGACTACATTTCCATTTGTTAACATGCACAATACTGGCTGATGCTACAGTGACTGATAATTAAGAAAACTGCCTGTACATTTGTCTGTCTCTTATTTTATGGGCTGAATTTCAGATGGGCCGGGATAATTAAATATTGTAATGGTTTTGTCAAACTTCCAGCACCGGGTATTTGACGGGTGGTGACTTAAAAAAAAGAAGAGAGAAAATTAAAAATGCAGTTATGGCACTCCTTGCTCCATGTCGGGAGTCAAATGTGCTGCGGACGTTTCGTAGGGCTCTCATCCCACCAAAATTCATTTTGAAATAAATGTGGTTAGTCATTCAGGTGCCACTGGGTTTCTGTTTTATTTGGCCGCTGTCCTTTTAAAACATTCCTCCTTCCCTTCCGCTTCCAAATTAATTACTTACAGCCTCTGACCTCCCAAGGCTGCCCCCGTACCTTCCTGTGCTCACTGTATCTAAGGTCAAGGTTTCCCCTGCTCAGAAGCCAGTCGAATCCGACTCTAGGGGTGTGGTGCTCATCTCCATTTCCGAGCCGAAGAGCCAGCGCTGTCTGAAGACGTTTCTGGCATCATGTGGCCGGCATGACCAGACGTCGAGGCACACGGAATGAAGCGGTACCTATTTAACTACTTGCAATTTCTTGCTTTCAAATTGCTAGGCTGGCAGGAGCTGGGGCCAGAGATGGGAGTTCACTCCGTCATGCGGCGCTCGGGTCTCGAACTGCCGAACTACCGACCTTCTGGTCTGCAGTTGAGCGTCTTAACCACTGAGCCACAAGAAGACCGACTGTCCTTTCTTGTGATCTGTCGCCAGAATTAGATTTAGAACAAAAGCCATACGCCACCTTTCACCCCAAAGGGGACCCAAAGCACCTTACATTTTATTCATCAGATTTATTGACAATGGTTCAGGCTGAGGCCTAGAAAAGATGGATTGCTCAAGTTGCCAATAGCTTCAAAGACTCCAATAAGAGAGACGGGAGGTAAACCAGCTGCCGGTCACACCAGTAGCCCTAGTATCTTCAAGGACACAGAATTGAGGAGGGTGCATCCCATTGTGCCTGAGGCCATGGGTGCGAGAAGGTGTTTGTTCCACTCTGAGGTGTGGTCACACGGCAAGCTTATCACAATTTGTTCCCACTGTAGATTTGATCGGGAACAATTGCTTTTGTGGGTTGGGATGACCACACATCCCTCCCTGAAATGCTTGCATCACACAACGAGGCTCTGGGAACCGTCCCAGTAGCTGTGCTGACTTGGTTTAAAAAAAAAAATTGCCTTTGCACATGGCCGAATCACCGCTCCCACTGGGACTTGCCGTATGCCCTTGTTCTTGCAGGTTCCTCCCCCAAACAGCAAACAAAATTAACCGACGACATACAACTGAGCGCTGGAGTCTATATGTGCGCTTGAATGTTTATACACTGAATTTATTCAGCGCAGGATGGCTCATGCGCACGATGACGGAAGCTTGTAAAGAAAACCCCCCACATCGTGAGAAGGACGTTCGGATGGCCTAACTGCGATCATTGTGAGAGAGGGCTGTCCAGATAAGCGAAATTGCAGATTCAAAGTGCCAATATCCGGAAAGTACTTGATTTTCCAGGTGTAGGAAAACTCACTAGGGAACCGGGAGGATTGTGTGAGTGAGCCCACTTCGGTGCGGGAGACGGATGCGGGCGTCTGATCAGCAATTTTAAATGCGAGAGGGAACAACGGTGAAACCCGATCAAAATGACCATGTGACCACAGCCTGAGCGTTCCGATCACGTGGTTAGTGACACCTGATGGTCAAGCGATGTCCTTTGCTATACTTTTGGTTGGCTAACTAGAATCAGGCCAATGCAGGACTTTAGGCAAGAAGAAAAGGTTTTTCATTCTAGTTTTGCCCTTTGCTGGGATAACATCTGACTTTGGGACGCTTTGGTGTAGTGGTTAAGTGCGCAGACTCTAATCTGGGAGAACCGGGTTTGATTCCCCACTCCTCCACTTGCACCTGCTGGATGACCTTGGGCAAGCCATAGTTCTGGCACAGCTGTTCCTGAAAAAGAGCAGTTTCTGTCAGAGCTCTCTCAGCCCCGCCTCCCTCACAGGGTGTCTGTTGTGGGAAGGGAAAAGGGAAAGGAGTTTGTAAGCCGCTCTGAGACTCCTTTGGGTAGTGAAGGGTAGGGTATGAATCGAATCTCTTCTTCTTCTACTTCTTCTTGTTTTGAGCGAGTCTATCCTGACCGGAAACTTTCAAGGGCACTTCCACATACACTAAATAACGCACTCAATAGCCCTGTTAGTCCACTTTTACTGCGCTTTATGGTGTGAAATGGCAAAATCCATTTGCAAACAGTCGCCGAAGTGGATTGAAACGACATTAATGCCCATGTGTGAAAGTGCAGTATATAGGTCGAATCTGCATTTGCATTTTTAACTCGGTTGCGTGCTGCTGTGACGTCGTCTTACTCCATGCTTGTCGGAAGAGTTGTTTGGAGAAGATTCATTTAAAGAGGTGCAGAGGCACAATGACAGTGGAGCCGCCATGCGAGGTCACAGATCCTATCAGGGGAGAGGCGATCCTGGATTTGGTCCTAAGTAACGCCCAAGACCTGGTGAGAGATGTAAAAGTGATTGCACCACTTGGGAACAGTGACCATAATGTCACCGAGTTTAACCTTTGTACAGATAGGGAGTTGCCCAAAAAGACTGACGCAACCACTTTTAACTTTAAAAGGGGTAACTTCTCTGGTGTGAGGGGACATGTGAGGAAGAAATTGAAAGGAAGAGTGGAGAAGGAAGGGGAAGCTTGGAGACTGTTTAAAAAGACAATCCTAGAAGCTCAGCAAAAAATATATACCGCAGGTTAGGAAAGGCGCAAAGAGGTGAAACTGGAAAAGCTCAAAACCATTGGGGAAGCTTGGAGATTATTTAAAAAGACAAATATGAACTTGTACTGTTTTAAAAAGAAACTAAGCTGAATCAAGAGGTTAAAGAACATAAGAACATAAGAGAAGCTAATGTAGGATCAGGCCAATGGCCCATCTAGTCCAACACTCTGTCACACAGTGGCCAAAAAAGACCATGTGCTATCAGGAGGTCCAGCAGTGAGGCCAGGACACTAGAAGCCCTCCCACTGCTGCCCCCCACCCCGCACCAAGAATAGAGTGCATCACCTGCCCCAGACTGAGAGTTCCCATCTATACCCTGTGACCAACTTTATAAGACTACTCATGAGGAAGATTGGTGAAACGAGTGCAAAAACCGGTGTGCTCATCGAGGATATGTACGATGTTGGACTTTGCTTTGTTAATGTCAGAATTTTCTAACTGTATTGCAAGATTAATAGCTTCACAAATGGATGCTTATTGAATTATTAAATGTGTCATTGTTAATTTTATCACAGTGGTTCTTTGTTTGTTGGCATGAAACGCTTGGGGCTCTTCAGCTTGGAGAAACGACGGCTGAGGGTGTTGAGATCCACAGAGGGGGTGACATGATCGAGGTTTATAAGGTTATGAATGGGATTGAGCAGGTTGAGAAAGAAGTATTTTTCTCCCTTTCTCACCATACAAGAACTCGTGGGCACTCCATGAAATTGCTGAGCAGTCGGGTTAGAACAGATAAAAGGAAGTCCTTCTTCACCCAAAGAGTGATTAACATATGGAACTCACTGCCACAGGAGGTGGTGGCAGCTACAAGCATGGACAATTTCAGGAGGGAATTAGATAAACATATGGAGCAGAAGTCCATCAGTGGCTATTAGCCACAGGGTATAGATGGGAACTCTCAGTCTGGGGCAGGTGAGGCTCTGTGTTCTTGGTGCTGGAAGGGGCAGCAGTGGGAGGGCTTCTAGTGTCCTGGCCCCACTGCTGGACCTCCTGACGGCACCTGGTATATTTTGGCCGCTGTGTGACAGAGTGTTGGACTAGATGGGCCATTGGCCTGATTCAACATTGGCTTCTCTGATGTTTTTATGAATCCGCACACTGTGATCCCTTCTCTGGCTTTCTCGACTTCACTTTTATTGGGGACATTGACACACCAGGCAAAAAATATTATAATGTGGCTGTTTTTTAAAAGCATATTTAAAACTGTATTTCAAAGTATATGTATTATTCAAAAGTGTAGGTGTTCATATAGGAGTTTACCTTTTCGTGTTAATGTTCTGCACCTTTAAGAGAGACGTATTACAACGTGCAGCTGCTTGGAATCCATTGGAAAGTTCCTTAAGGGTTTTCAGTGTGGGAAGTGGAGTGCATTGCCAGTCTGACATTGGACGAAGGCTTTCAGCCAGATAGGTAAGAATACTGAAATTACTCCCTAATTGGGACAACGTGAGACAGAGGGCAGATGCCAGGCAATTTAAAGTAGGCCTGTTGCCACATAAAAATTTTTGGGACAGGTCGCTGCAACTAGAAATGTTGTAATTGGCTTGCTCCTATTCAAGGACTTGCAATGGAACGGAAAGTCAGTTTAAAACTATCCTTGCTAAAAATTATAACAAATACTGTTCGGTTCAGCTTCATGTCTTTTCCCACCCCTTATAACTGTGCCTTTTGTAGGAGAGATGGAATAAAGAAGAATGCAAATAAGAAGCTGTGGAAGAGGAGAAGTGCTTGCCCACTCCAGAAGCACCGATTTCGGGAGGAGGTTTGAAAGACCTGAATCAGATTGCGGTGACAAGAGAGGAAGTCCTCCGACTGATGGACAATTTAAAAACTAATAAATCACCAGGCCCGGATGGCATTCATCCAAGAGTTCTGAAAGAACTCAAATGTGAACTTGTGGATCTCCTGACAAAAAAATGTAATCTTTCTTTAAAATCTGCCTCCATTCCTGAGGACTGGAAGGTAGCTAATGTCACTCCCATCTTTAAAAAGGGCTCCAGGGGAGATCCGGGAAATTACAGGCCAGTCAGTCTGACATCGATACCGGGTAAGTTGGTGGAAACTGTTATTAAGGAAAGAATTAGTAGGCACATTGATGAACAAAAACTATTGAGGCAGATTCAGCATGGGTTCTGTAAGGGAAGATCTTGTCTCACTAACCTGTTAGTGTTTTTTGAGGGAGTGAACAAACATGTGGACAAGGGGGACCCAATAGATATTATTTACCTTGACTTCTGGAAAGCTTTTGATACAGTTCCTCATCAAAGGCTCCTAAGTAAGCTCAATAGTCATGGGATAAAAGGACAAGTCCTCTTGTGGATCAAAAACTGGCTTATAAATAGGAAACAGAGAGTGAGTATAAATGGGAAACTTTCTCAGTGGAGGGTGGTAAGCAGTGGGGTACCACAGGGATCAGTACTCAGTCCGATGCTTTTTAACTTGTTTATTAATTATTTGAAATTGGGAGTAAGCAGTGAAGTGGCTAAATTTGCAGATGACACGAAGTTGTTCCGGGTGGTGAAAACCAGGGAGGATTGTGAGGCACTCCAAAGGGATCTGTCGAGGATGGGTGAGTGGGTGTCAACGTGGCAAATGGGGTTCAATGTGGCCAAGTGCAAAGTGATGCACATTGGAGCCAAAAATCCTAAATATAAATACACATTGATGGGGTCTGAACTGGCAGAGACGGACCAAGAGAGAGATCTTGGAGTCGTAGTGGATAACTCAATGAAAATGTCTAGACAGTGTGTAGCTGCAATAAAGAAGGCCAACGCTATGCTGGGGGTTATTAGGAAGGGAATTGAAAACAAATCGGCCAGTATCATCATGTCCCTGTATAAATCATTGGAATACTGCATACAGTTCTGGTCACCACATCTCAAAAAGGATATTATAGCATTGGAAAAAGTGCAGAGAAGGGCAACTAGAATGATAAAAGGGATGGAACACCTTCCCTATGAAGAAAGGTTAAAATGCTTGGGGCTCTTTAGCTTGGAGAAACGACGGCTGAGGGGTGACATGATTGAGGTTTATAAGATTATGAATGGGATTGAGCAGGTTGAGAAAGAAGTACTTTTCTCCCTTTCTCACGATACAAGAACTCGTGGGCACTCCATGAAATTGCTGAGCAGTCGGGTTAGAACAGATAAAAGGAAATACTCCTTCACCCAAAGAGTGATTCACACGTGGAATTCACTGCCACAGGAGCTGGTGGCAGCTACAAGCACGGACAGTTTCAAGAGGGAATTAGATAAACATATGGAGCAGAAGTCCATCAGTGGCTATTAGCCACAGGGTATAGATGGGAACTCTCAGTCTGGGGCAGGTGATGCACTCTATTCTTGGTGCTGGAGGGGGCAGCAGTGGGAGGGCTTCTGGTGTCCTGGCCCCACTGCTGGACCTCATGATGGCACCTGGTATATTTTGGCCGCTGTGTGACAGAGTGTTGGACTAGATGGGCTGTTGGCCTGATTCAACATTGGCTTCTCTTATGTTCTAAGCTATATTTAAAAAAAAAAAACTAAGCTAAATCACGAGGTTGACACCTTCCAACTTTGTAAGACTACTCATGAGGAAGATTGGTGAAATGAGTGCAGAAAGTGGACGTTATGTTATTTATGCCAGACTTCGGTTAATACATTTTTAATGTTTAGTTCTTACTATTGTAAACATTCTTTAGTTGTTGTAGATTTTCCTGGTTGTCTGGCCGTGGCCTTGGCATTGTAAGACCTGACGTTTCGCCAGCAGCTGTGACTGGCATCCTCAGAGGTATCACACAGAAAGATGGAGTGCTCTCTGTGTCAAGCTGAGAAGAAAAACGGCACGCCGGAAATTTCTATCTACTCAGGAAGGTGGGGCAGGGCTGAGTCATTCTCTTGTAGGAGTCCCCCAGGCTGTGACATGCTAACGGAGGCGCTTTCCTGAGGAGGTTCTTTTGCAGGTGGATTGGCTGTTGAAATTCTAATCTTATCTGTAGTGCTATTGTAAGATGTAGAGCGTTTTGTGTGTTTCAGGATGGGGAACCATGCCCTATTTTTTTTTTAAAAAAAAACCTCTCTTCTTTCCTGTTGAAATGGTGTTTTTTTAAACTTTTGAAATTCTGCCGGCTGCCTTGGGCAGGTTCTTGGAGAGATAACGCAAGTATGCACTAGGTAAATGAATCACCGTGTTCCACTCCCAAACCTTTGGGCTACGTGGGCCTTCTGCATTTGTTTCTCTCCTCTGTGGAATTTCAAGGCAAACCTGTGTCAAGACTCTGAATCCGTGCCTGGGGTTATTTGTCCGATCTGCATCCTCTCTCTAGGAAGCTTCGGCTGAGCTGTGCCAGTCTCTTTCCCGAGGACACACGAACGGCACACATTCTATCCTCACGACAATGAGACAGCAGTGCAGTGCGGTTCCTAAAACGACAAATGCAATTTTGGGCTGGGTCAACAGAAGTACAGTGTCCAGATCACGCGAACTGACGGTATCGCTTTACTGTGCTCTGGTTAGCTCACCTCTAGAGTACTGTGTTCAGTTTGGGGCCCGACGCTTTAAGAAGGACAGCGACAAGCTGGGACGTGTCCAGAGGAGGGCAACGAAGATGGGGAGGGGGGTCTGGAGACCAAGTACGATGAGGAACGGTTGAAGGAGCTGGGCGTGGTTAGCCTGGAGAGGAGACGACTGAGAGGTGAGATGAGAACCATCTTCAAGTCCTTGAAGGGCTGTGAAGAAGAAGAAGAAGAAGAAGAAGAAGAAGAAGAAGAAGAAGAAGAAGAAGAAGAAGAAGAAGAGGAGGAGGAGGAGGAGGAGGAGGAGGAGGAGATTGGATTTACATTGAGTGTGGTGCTGATGATGGAATGTCCCAAGGTCATCCAAGGTACCGTACTGGTCTAGCACATCATATTTCCTAGGTTTGCATTTTTATAGAAGAAGAAGAAGAAGAAGAAGAAGAAGAAGAAGAAGAAGAAGAAGAAGAAGAAGAAGAAGAAGAAGAAGAAGAAGAAGAAGAAGAAGAAGAAGAAGAAGAAGAAGAAGAAGAAGAAGAAGAAGAGGAGGAGGAGGAGATTGGATTTATACCCCGCCCTTCACTTGGAGTCTCAGAGCGGCTTACAACCTCCTTTCCCTTCCCCTCCCCACAACAGACACCCTGTGAGGTAGGTGGGGCTGAGAGAACTTCTGACAGAAACTGTCCTTGAGAGAACAGCTGTGCCAGAGCTTGTGACTGACCCAAGGTCACATCAGCAGGTGCAAGTGGAGGAGAATTGGGGAATCAAACCCGGTTGTCCCAGATCAGAGTCCGCCCACTTAACCACTACACCAAACTGGTACGGAGTTGTTTTCTGTTGCCCCAGAAGGTCGGACCAGAACCAACGGGTTGAAAGTAAATCAGAAGAGTTTTCGGCTAAACATGAGGAAGAGCTTCCTGACAGTTAAAGCGGTTCCCCGGTGGAACGGGCTTCCTCGGGAGGTGGTGGGCTCTCCTTCTTGGGAGGTTTCCAAGCAGAGGCTGGATGGCCGTCTGACAGCAGATCATGAGAAGGGAGGTCTGGAAGGGCTGCCCCAGTGCTTAGTTCTTGTGGCCCTTTCTTACACGCCCGGGGACATGCTGATGGCCACTCCAGGATGAGGAAGCCATTTTTCTCCAGGCCAGTTTGGCTGGAGATCCTGGAGGTTTTTTGCCCATCTTCTGGGCATGGAACAGCAGACACTGTGGGTGTGGAGGGGGGATTCTCTATTATTCTAATCCTACGAGGTAAGCTAAGTACTTGCCTAAAATCTCAGTGAGCTTTACGGCAGAGCGGGGAGATCTGAACCGATGCTCCCTCGAAACTGTGGCGTTCTTTGAGCAAAAATTCTACCTTGTGAGCGACCGGCGTTAAAAGTTGTGAGGGAGCGATTTGGCCACTGCATAAGTTCGCTCGCTCTGGTGCCCTCCTTCGTGAGCGAAGGCAACAATGTGTGAGCCGGAGGCTAAGAAACTGTGAGCTGCCTCGCACTCACTCGGCTTAGAGGGAACCCTGATCTGAACCCGGCTCCCCACTGGCTCCGTGAAGGGCCTTGTGTGCTGCTGGGGGTTCGTTAGGCTTGAAGAGAAATAGCCCAACTTACCCTGAACTTGTCAGAGTCTCAGAGCGGCTGACAAACTCCTTTCCCTTCCCCTCCCCACAACAGACACCCTGTGACGTAGAAGAAGAAGAGATTGGATTTATCCCCTGCCCTTCACTACCCAAAGGTGTCTCAGAGCGGCTTACGAACTCCTTTCCCTTCCCATCCCCTCCCCACAACAGACACCCTGTGAGGTAGAAGAAGAAGAAGAGATTGGATTTATACCCCGCCCTTCACTACCCAAAGGTGTCTCAGAGCGGCTTACAAACTCCTTTCCCTTCCCCTCCCCACCACAGACACCCTGTGAGGTAGAAGAAGAAGAAGAAGAGATTGGATTTATACCCCGCCCTTCACTACCCAAAGGAGTCTCAGAGCGGCTTACAAACTCCTTTCCCTTCCCGTCCCCTCCCCACAACAGATACCCTGTGAGATAGAAGAAGAAGAAGAGATTGGATTTATACCCTACCCTTCACTACCCAAAGGAGTCCCAGGGCAACTTACAAACTCCTTTCCCGTCCCCTCCCCACAACAGACACCCTGTGAGGCAGGTGGGGCCGAGAGAGCTCTGACAGAAACTGCTCTTTTCCAAGGACAGCTCTTATCAGAACTATGGCTTGCCCAAGGTCATCCAGCAGCTGCAAGTGGAGGAGTGGGGGAATCAAACCCGGTTACCCACTGGAAACTGTTTTCCGCAGGGCCTTCACGAACCAGTTATCCATTCCTGTTTTATTGGAGGAAGGTTGGTGAAGTACTGCTTTTCACGTTGCGGTCACAGCCCCTGCCAGTTATTATTATTATTATTAATTTTTAAGCAGGGTAATTTTGTGACAGTTTGGGCTGATTATGGGAATTGCAGTGCCAAAAACAAAGGGACTTGGGACAACCTGGCCTGGCTTCTCTTCAGAAGGTCCCCTTGGGAGTTGGCATTGTTGACAGACATGAAGGGAACGGGAAGGTCTTGGCTCGTGTAACCTCCAGAACCGCCACCCCCGCCTTGCCCTGCCCTGCCCTGCCTTTGGCATCAGAAGCTGTGGTTGTTTCAGGCAGCTATAACTCATCAGAAAACAACTGTTGGCATTGCCAAATTGGCCACTGTCCTCCTCAGAGTATGAATCTACAATTCTATGAGTACATAAACTTCTCATTAGCTTAAGAACGTAAGAGAAGCCAATGTTGGATCAGGCCAATGGCCCATCCAGTCCAACACTCCGTGTCACACAGTGGCCAAAAATACCAGGGGCCATCAGGAGGTCCACCATAAGAACCTAAGAGAAGCCAATGCTGGATCAGGCCAATGGCCCATCCAGTCCAACACTCCATGTCACACAGTGGCCAAAAATACCAGGGGCCATCAGGAGGTCCACCATAAGAACCTAAGAGAAGCCAATGCTGGATCAGGCCAATGGCCTATCCAGTCCAACACTCTGTGTCACACAGTGGCCAAAAATACCAGGGGCCATCAGGAGGCCCAGCAGTGCGGCCAGGACACTAGAAGCCCACCCACTGTTGCCCCCCCCAAGCACCAAGAATACAGAGCATCCCTTGCCCCAGACCGAGAATTCCTTTCTATATGTTGTTGCTAACTGTACACAGTATTCCAAATGAGGTCGCGCCAATGATTTTTACAGGGGCATTATGATACTGGCTGATTTGTTTTCAATTCCCTTCCTAATAATCCCCAGCATAGCGTTGGCCTTCTTTATTGCAGTTACACACTGTCTAGACATTTTCATTGAGTTATCTACTACAACTCCTAGATCTCTCTCTTGGTCAGTCTCTGCCGGTTCAGACCTCATCCAATCTGTATTTATATTTAGGATTTTTGGCTCCAATGTGAATCACTTTGCACTTGGCCACATTGAACCCCATTTGCCACGTTGACGCCCACTCACCCATCCTCGACAGATCCCTTTGGAGTGCCTCACAATCCTCCCTGGTTTTCACCACCCTGAACAACTTCGTGACATCTGCAAATTTAGCCACTTCACTGCTTACTCCCAATTCCAAATATGTCAGAGAGGGCATACAGTCCAGTAAGATTGAGAGGGTAAGAGAATTGGATTCGCTTCTGGAAATGCTATGGGTTGAAATAGTAGGTCCAAAAGGAGGCTTAACAGTGGGAGTTTGTTATTGCTTACCAGATCAAAAGGTAGAGAAGGATTATAAAATGATGAATGAATTAAAGATAGCAGCTAGATGAAATAACTGTGTCGTAATAGGCGACTATAACTACCCACACATTGATTGGGTCAATATGAGTATTAGTTGGGAAAAAGAGATTGAGTTATTAGACACTCTCAATGACTGTGCTATGGAACAGATGGTCACAGATCCTATCAGGGGAGAGGCGATCTTGGATTTGGTCCTAAGTAATGCCCAAGACCTGATGAGAGATGTAAAAATGATTGCACTGCTTGGGAACAGTGACCATAATTTTATTGAGTTTAACATTTGTTCATATAGGGAGTTGCCCAAAAAGACTGACACAACCACTTTTAACTTTAAAAGAGATAACTTCTCTGATATGAGGGGACATGTGAGGAAAAATTGAAAGGAAGAGTGGAGAAGGTCAAAATCATTGGGGAAGCTTGGAGACTATTTAAAAAGACAATCCTAGAAGCTCAGAAAAAATATATACCGCAGGTTAGGAAAGGCACAGATAGGTATAGAAAAAAGCCTGCATGGTTAACAAATAAAGTAATGGAAGCTGTGAAAGGTAAGAAGGATTCCTTTAAGCGGTGGAAAGTTAGTCTCAGTGAGGTTGATAAAGGGAACACAGACTGTGGCAAATAAAATGCAAGTCTGTGATCAGGCAAGCAAAAAGGGAATATGAGGAGCATATCGCAAAAACATACAGGCCAACAAGAAAACTTTCTTCAAATACATTAGAAGTAGGAAGCCAGCCAGGGAGGCAGTGGGGCCCTTGGATGACCAAGGGGTAAAAGGAGTAGTGAAGGATGATAGGGAAATGGCTGAGAAGCTGAATGCATTTTTTGCCTCTGTCTTCACTGTGGAAGAGGAGAAGTGTTTGCCCACTCCAGAAGCACCGATTTCGGGAGGGGGTTTGAAAGACCTGAATCAGATTGCGGTGACAAGAGAGGAAGTCCTCCGACTGATGGACAATTTAAAAACTAATAATCACCAGGCCCAAATGGCATTCATCCAAGAGTTCTGAAAGAACTCAAATGTGAACTTGTGGATCTCCTTACATTAATATGTAATCTTTCTTTAAGATCTGCTTCCATTCCTGAGGACTGGAAAGTAGCTAATGTCACTCCCATCTTTAAAAAGGGCTCCAGGGGAGATATGGGAAATTACAGGCCAGTCAGTCTGACATCGATACCGGGTAAGTTGGTGGAAACTGTTATTGAGGAAAGAATTAGTAGGCACATTGATGAACAAAAACTATTGAGGCAGACTCAGCATGGGTTCTGTAAGGGAAGATCTTGTCTCACTAACCTGTTAGTGTTTTTTGAGGGAGTGAACAAACATGTGGACAAGGGGGACCCAATAGAAATTATTTACCTTGACTTCCGGAAAGCTTTTGATACAGTTCCTCATCAAAGGCTCCTAAGTAAGCTCAATGGTCATGGGATAAAAGGACAAGTCCTCTTGTGGATCAAAAACTGGCTTATAAATAGGAAACAGAGAGTGAGTATAAATGGGAAACTTTCTCAGTGGAGGGTGGTAAGCAGTGGACTACCACAGGGATCGGTACTCAGTCCGATGCTTTTTAACTTGTTTATTAATGATTTGGAATTGGAAGTAAGCAGTGAAGTGGCTAAATTTGCAGATGACGTGATTGTGAGGCACTCCAAAGGGACCTGTCGAGGATGGGTGAGTGGGCGTCAATGTGGCAAATGGGGTTCAATGTGGCCAAGTGCAAAGTGATGCACATTGGAGCCAAAAATCCTAAATATAAATACACATTGATGGGGTCTGAACTGGCAGAGACTGACCAAGAGAGAGATCTTGAAGTTGTAGTAGATAACTCAATGAAAATGTCGAAACAGTGTGTAACTGCAATAAAGAAGGCCAACGCTATGCTGGGGATTGTACTGTTCTGGTCGCCACACCTCAAAAAGGATATTATAGCATTGGAAAAAGTGCAGAGAAGGGCAACTAGAATGATAAAAGGGTTGGAACACCTTCCCTATGAAGAAAGGTTAAAACGCTTGGGGCTCTTCAGCTTGGAGAAACGACGGCTGAGGGGTGACATGATCAAGGTTTATAAGATTATGCATGGGACTGAGAAGGTTGAGAAAGAAGTTCTTTTCTCCCTTTCTCACAATCCAAGAACTCGTGGGCACTCCGTGAAATTGCTGAGTGGTTGGGTTAGAACAGATACTTCTTCACCCAAAGAGTGATTAACACATGGAATTGACTGACACAGGAGGTGGTGGCAGCTACAAGCATGGACAGTTTCAGGAGGAAATTAGATAAACACCTGGAGCAGAAGTCCATCAGTGGCTATTAGCCACAGGGTATAGATGGGAACTCTCAGTCTGGGGCAGGTGATGCACTCTATTCTTGGTGCTGGAGGGGGCAGCAGTGGGAGGGCTTCTAGTGTCCTGGCCCCACTGCTGGACCTCATGATGGCACCTGGTATTTTTGGCCACTGTGTGACAGAGTGTTGGACTAGATGGGCCATTGGGGAAGGGAAAGGGGTTTGTAAGCTGCCCTGAGTCTCTGAGTGAAGGGTGGGGTATAAATCCAATCTCCTCCTCCTCCTCCTCCTCCTCCTCCTCCTCCTCCTCCTCCTCTTCTTCTTCTTCTTCTTCTTCTTCTTCTTCTTCTTCCTTTCCCAGCTGCGATACGGACCACAATTCAACAGGTGAGGTGCCTCGCCCTCTATGCCAGCTCCACGCGTAGGAAAGCGGCCTCTGATGAAACCCTGCCTGTCACGAGTCACAGAAAATAGCCAGAGTCCGGGAGTACCTTCAAGACTCACAACATTTATGGCGGAGGAGGAGCTTTTCTGAGTCACTGGCTCGCTTCTTCAGATAACAGTGAGACGTGACTCAGGAAATCTCCTCCCCTGCCACAAATTTCACTAGCCTTGAAGGCGGCTCCTGGACTCTGGCTCTTTCCACAGAATCACAGAATGTCGGAGTTGGAAGGGACCTAGCAGGTCATCTAGTCCAACCCCCGCACTCTGCAGGAGTGAAGCCGAAAGATATCCCTACAACACCCCCGAAAGATGGTCGTCCAGCCTCCGTTTGGAAACGTCCAGCGAAGGAGCATCCACCACCTCCCGAGGCAGACTGTTCCACTGCTCAACCACTCTTACAGTCAGGAAGTTTCTCCCGATATTTAACCTCCCAGACGCCAGTGCAAAGTGACAACTGATTTATTTATCCAGGCTTTGGGAAGGATTTAAAGGTGGGTCGTCTTGAACAGCCCTGCTGATTCCACTGGTTTCTCTTTGGCAGCTTGAGGTTCTACTGTTTTGCTTCTATTTTTAATCTCTACGTTATTGTAGTACTTCAAGTCAGCCAGTGCGGGTATTATTCAGCAGACAGGTGACATTTACATCTATTTAAATAAGTAGACGGTTGTATGATTAATAGCATCGGAAATGGCAGCCACTTGATTCTCAGGTTTCTGGGAAAGGGGCCAAGAAATCGAAAGCAGCGAAGGGAGGTTTTCATACACATTGTTCTGCTTTTTATATTGTAAATCGCTATCATATGTAACATTCACTGTATAAAATACATTTCATAAGTATGAGTAAATATATATAGGTCTGTGGTCAAAGACCACGGAGAATGGTACCGATACAACACAAAATCTCGATGTAAATATTATAAACCCAGTCCTGGCCGTGTTCCTGGATTCTTTTAGGGGCGTTATCACTTTAAGGCAGGGCTGTCGAACTCATTTGTTACGAAGGCTGGATCTGACATAAATGAGACCTTGGTCGGGCCGGGCCACGCGTGTGTCATAAAATGTAACGCCAGGTAGCAGAGATAGAAGAAGAAAGGTTGTATTGTATTTAGCCATGGGCCGTCACAATCCAAAAATGACAACAGAGAAAAATACTATAAACATAGATAATTGTATAAAACCGAGTACAGTCTAAAATATTTAAAAGGTATAAAACCGAAGCTATGAGCAGTTAATTGAATCGCAGCATACCCACTAAAATCAATGTGAACTAGTTCCCGTACGAACAGCGCGGGCCCGTATTTTCTTTGCGGTAGCAGAGATATAAACTTTATAAAGGACACAAACACAAAGGGTTTGTTTTTTAAAACAAAAACACGCTCAAAAACATCAGCGCTCTTCCAATATTTTGTTTATTTAACAGTGTCTGATAACTGACACCTTCTCGCTCTGAATGACTGCATCAAAACGTCTGTGCCGTTGCAACCCTGAGTCTGCTGTTTGGGTGCGTCTCTGTAAGCTGCAAACCTACTTTTGATTTATTCACGTTCACCACAGGGATCTCACACTCAGAGTCTAAGGACCCGGGTTAAAACATGAAACCGCCGAGTGATTGAGAGTGTCTGGCGAAGTAAGCGATGATGCAGCAGCAGAACTGGAAGCAGGAGATGTTCAGTTCCACCGTGGGCCTGATAGAAACCCTCCGGGGCCCGGATTTGGCCCCCGGGCCACATTTGACACCCCTGCTTTAAGGTGTCATAATGGAGCGGTGCAGAAAACCCCCCGACTAAAACACCCTCATTTTTCCAAGCTGTTAGCTAAGATGCCTTAAAGTGAAAACCCCACTAAAAGAATCCAGGAACGCGGTCAGGACTGAGTTCATAGTATTTCCATCTAGATTTTCTATGATCTTTGACCACAGACCTACAGATATTTACTCATACTTGTGGAATGTATTTTATACAAGGAATGTGACTTATGACAGATATTTGCAATATGAAAAGTATAACCGGGGCTGCGGTCACGCCCAGTAAATGATCCTCTTTCAACGCACTTTCGAATTGGATTTTTGCCGCCAGTGCACACCCTAGAATCTACTTGGAAAGTGCAGCGAAAGTGGATCGGAAGTGGTTTCGTGTGGGTGAGACCGCCAGTGTTCCCCCTAAGCTGAGTGAGTGTGAGCTAGCTCACAGCTTTTTAGCCTCCGGCTCAGACATCTTTGTCTTCGCTCAAGATGGAGGGTTCCAGAGCCGACTGATTTACGCAGTAGCCCGATCGCTCGCTCACAACTAGGGTTCCCAAGTACTTACCGCGTGGGGGCAGGGGACGGATACGTCCTGGCAGGACCATCCCCGGGGGAAGGAAAGACACGCCGCACGATGCTGTCACCAGGAAGTGATGCTAGGCGACGCTCTGGCAATGCGGCTGGAAACTCGATGGTACCATGGTGTTTTCAGCCCCATTGCCAGAGCGTGACCTGGCGTCAGTTCCTGGCGACGACATGGTGCGTTACAGGGAGGAATGGTCCGGCCGGGGAGCATGTTTCCCCCGCCCCCACGCAGTAAGTACTTGGGAACCCTACTCACAACTTTAATGCCAGGAGCTCGCAAAGTAGAATTTTTGCTCACAGGACTCCACAGCTTAGAGGGAGCATTGCAGACAGTGTGTTAAAATTTACAGAATAGTGGTTTTTCTTCGGTGAGTTCTATATTTTTCTCTATGTTCACACCGAAGCCTGTGTGGGTTGCTGTTTTTTTGCTAAGCCGAGGAAGCTTGTCAGCTCCGGCCTCCAGACTTCCCAGAGATTTAGGAGTGGCATGGAGCGGATCAGATGGCTGAACCCGACAGCCAGCATGGTGTAGAGGTTAATGTGAAAATAGGATCTGGGAGGCCCAGGTTCGAATTCCACTTCTGCCACGGAAGATTGCTGGGTAATTTGGGGCCAGTCCCACGCTCTCCCTCTAACTTACCTCACAGGGCTGTTGTAAGAATAAAATGGAGGTGAGGAACTATTTTCAGCCAGGGTTCGAATCCCCCTCTGCCATGGGAGCTTGCTGGGTGACCACGGGCCAGTCCTCTGCTCTCAGCCTCACCTACCTCACAGGGTTGTTGTGGAAGTAAACTGGGAGCGGGGAGATGGATCTAAGCCCTTTCTGGGTCCTGGTTGGAGAGAAAGTCCGGGTATAAACGAAGTAGTTAAATAAACGTCAAACCTATGCCTATGTACTATTTCAGCAGGAGGCGGGATCTCCACTGTTGTTGTTTAAAAAAAAAAAAAATCCCCGCATGCTGAAAACTAGCCCCCCAGGGAACAAGGTCTGCACCTAATTTCCTCCTAGTTTTCTAGATCAAGAGGGGTAGCTATGCCAGTCTGTCTGTAGCAGCAGAAAAGACCCAAGAGTCCAGGAGTACCTTAAAGACTAACAAATGTTGTGAGTCACTGCTCAGTTCTTCAGATACTGCTAGGATGTGCCAGTCCATCTGTCTTTCAGTTTTGGAGACCGGAGTGAATTGGGATGCCAAATGGCAATAGCAGGTGTGATTGCATTAGGTGTGGCCTGCAGAAGGGTAGCAGGCGTGAACAGGACTTTTTTTTTTTTCCTGGAGGAACGCACGGGAATTTATGTATTTATTCGATTTGTATCCCACCCTTCCCGCCTTGGCAGGCTAAAGGGCGGCTTACCTAAAAGGCATATATAACTATAATTAAAACCCATCATAAAAAGCAACCCCAAACCCTAAACAGGCCTGGAACCTCTCTCAAGAAATCATTTTTAAAACGTTGAAAAGTTCAGGAGTTTTCAGTATGCAGACTGAAAACTTCATTTCCCTCAAGAGGGTTGGGCACCTCTTTAAATAATCATAATCATAATCATAATAATAATAAAAAGTTCTGGCACCTTCAAAAAAAAAGCCCAGGGTGTGAGGTGCAAAACAATGCATCCTCCTGGACTGAATCGAGACCTAGGTTTCCCGTCTGACCCCCAAGGCCGATTTCGCCACTCCGCCTACCCAGCTCTGCATCTCACACCTAATCCCATCCCTGCTGTCCTCCACCCAGCATCTGAGATCACTCCAGACGGACTGGACTGACAAGCAGCTCACCCCCTGCCACAATGCTTCTTAAGTCTTTAAGGCGCTGCTGCCGGACTCTGGCGCTTTCCTGGTTCTCTCGCTCCCTCTCTCCGGCTGCAGGACTCCGCCCGGAGGCTCCCCCTTTGGGCTTTTCTACGCGCCGCCGGGAGCCAAAAGTTTCACTACTCCTTTTTCGCCTCTTGGCAAGCGCGGACGTCAGAGGCGATGACTCAGGGCGGGGGGGTGGCGAGGCGGGGAGGGGAGGGGAGGGAGGGAGGGGAGGGGAGGGGTCGAGCCCACCCGCTCCCCCGGCTGAGTCACTCCTTGCAAAGGGGGGGAGGGAAGGGGGAAGAGCCCAAGATTTCCCCCCCCTTCCAACTCCTCCTCCTCCTCTGGTCTGCAAAAAGCTCCACCTCTGGCCACGCCTGGTTGACCGCGGCTCTTGCAAATGGGGGTGGCCCCTCCCCGCCGGGGAAGAGGAGGGGGAGCAAGCTGGGTGGAGGGGAGGGGCGAAGGCTGGCCGCTCCTGGCCCGGCCTGGCTCAGCAGTCGATTGCAAGGGCTGGGTTCAAAACTGGGGAGGGGGGGAGAGAGCGGGGGGGGCGCGCAGGAGCAGCGGCGCTTTGCAGAGGTGAGCGCGCTCGGCTCGCCTGGCTGCGGTGCGAGGGACTCCTCCGGTGCCGGAGGGTTCCACTTCTCCTTTGCGCTCCCCTCCCTCGCTGCCCGAGAAGGGGCGGAGGAAGAGAGAGGCCAGGAAAGTGGGGTGGGTGGGGGGAAAGGGGGGGAAAAAGGGGGGGGCGCACCGGAGCCCGAACTCGAGTTTTTTCCCCCCAGCGTCCGGGCCAAAGAAGAGGAGGGAATCGAACCCAGCTCTTCTCGCCTTCCTCCCCCGCGTGAGTACCGGAAAGATTTCTTTTTCCCTTCCCTCTCTCTCTCTCTCTCCCCTTTGCAACAAGTTTGCCTCTCCCGTTTCCCTTTCCCCCTCCCCCCCCCTTCTCTCTTCCTCTGTTTGCTTTCGGGAGGCGTTTTTGGGGAGCGAGGAAAGCAGGGGGGGAAACGAGGCGGCGGGGGGTGGTGGCAGTGGTGAAATTGACGCGGGTTTTGTCAGTTTCGGCCGCCCGCTTGGGCGGAGGCGAGAGCGCGTCGGCCGCTTGGGGAGGGAGAGAGGGAGGCCGATGCCTTTTGCTGGCCAAACTCGTCAGCAGGAGCAGGGGAAAATCTAAAAATGGGTCGCGGTTTCCAGGGCCGGGGTGGGGTGGGGGGAAGAGAGAGAATCTTAACATTGGGTTTTTTTCCTGCTTCTGCTGCTGCTGCTTCTTTTTTTTTTAAAAAATGAGGCTTCTACTTTTTAAAAAACAGCAACACATACTTTTATTTATTTGGGGAGGTTTCTAGCCCGCCCGACGGCCCCCACCCAGCCCGCTTTACCGCAGGCTCGGGGGGCGGCTCACCCCCGACCCCACCCCCGGGTCGATGCCAACAATTCAAAAAGCGTTCGAAACCATCCAGAGACGAGCAGTCCCGCTTGATCAAGTGCGCCTTTAGCCCCCAGTGGCCCTTTCCCCCTACTTAGGGGCCCCGATCCTGGGCCTGCTGGACCCGAAGGACAGGTCGGGCAGGCCTCTCCCTCTCCTGTAGGCGCGGGGTGTGTGGGGGGAAGCCCCAAACCTCCAGCGCCCTCGCTGGGAAGGGAGGAAAAGGAAGGGATTCTCCTCCCGGCCAGAGTGGCAACGGGGATTCCTGGAGGGTTTTTGTTTTTCTTTTGTGGCCTTCTTCTGGGCACAGAGCGGGGGGCCACGGACAACGCTCCCTCTAAGCTGCGGAGTCTTGTGAGCCAAAATTCCGCTTTGGGAGCTCCCGGCGTTAAAGTTGCTCGCCAGCCAGCGATTTGGCCGCTGCATAAATTCGTTTGCTCTGGAGCCCTCCCTCCCTCCCTGAGCGAAGGCAAAAGTTTGTGAGCCGGAGGCTAGGAAGCTGTGAGCTGGCTCACACCCACTCGGCTTAGAGGGAACACTGGTCACGGGGGAGGGGTGGGGTGGGGTGGGGGCCTAATGCTCCCTCTAAGCCATGGAGTCTTGTTGTGAGCACAGATTCCACTTTGGGAGCTCCTGGCGTTCAAGTTGTGTGCTAAAATAGTTGGCTCTGGAGCCCTCCTTCCCTGAGCCGAGGCAAAAACGTGTGCGCCGGAGGCTAAAAGACTGTGAGCTGGCTCGCACTCACGCACCTTAGAGGGGACACTGGTCACGGGTGAGGGGGTGGGGGAGGGGCTAATGCTCCCTCTAAGCGGTGGAGTCCCGTGAGCAAAAATTCCACTTTGTGCGCCGCTGGCAGTACAGCCGATGATTTGGCTCCTGCTAAATTAGTTGGCTCTGGAGATAAGATAAAGATGTGTGAGCCAGAGGCTAAAAAATTGTGAGCTGGCTCACACCGACTCAGCTTAGAGGGAACACTGGGGGGTGGGGGGGCCGGTGTGGCTGTGAGTTTCCCGGACCGTGCCGGGGGTGTGTGTGTTAAACAGGGCCTTTCCAGCTCTGTGTTTCTAAGGGCGGCCTCTGGAAGACAGACCCCCTTCTCTCTTGGGTTCCACGCCTGTATTTACTCAGAAGGAAATCCAGCCAGGTTGAATGGAGCCGGCCGCCTCCCCACCCTACCCCACCCCACCCTGGCACTACACGTGCTCGGGTTCCCCGCTTGGAAAGATGGTGTGATCCCTTTCCTCCTCCCCCACCCACCGTGAGTAATCTCCACATGCCTTTCAAAGTGTGCATTTCCCCCCTTCTCTCTCTCTCCCCCCCCCACACAAAAAAACATTTCTCAAGAACTTGATTCATTGCAGAAAGACAAGACCGGGACTGATTCTCTCTTTTTCCTTTTGGACTGGTTTGAGCCTGGTACGGCGGTGTGCATGTGAGGTCTTCTTTTGGTGTAGTGGTTAAGTGCCCGGACTCTTATCTGGGAGAACCGGGTTTGATTCCCCCACTCCTCCACTTGCACCTGCTGATGTGACTTTGGGTCAGTCACAAGCTCTGGCACAACTGTTCTCTCAAGGACAGTTTCTGTCAGAAGTTCTCTCAGCCCCGCCTACCTCACAGGGTGTGTGTTGTGGGGAGGGGAAGGGAAAGGAGTTTGTCAGCCGCTCTGAGACGCCTTTGGGCAGTGAAGGGCGGGGTATAAATCCAATCTCCTCCTCCTCCTCCTCCTCCTCCTCCTCCTCCTCCTCCTCCTCCTCCTCTCTCCTTCTTCTTCTTCTTCTTCTTCTTGTTTGCTTTTTTGGCCTCAGGAACAAGCAGGCATTGGGGTGTGTATGTGTGTAAATGCTTCTTTTGAAATGCCGTTCTTCCGGGGGGGGCACCCCCAGCGCAATGCTCCCTCTAAGCTGCGGAGTCCTGTGAGCAAAAATTCTACTTTGCGAGCTCCCGGCGTTAAAGTCGTGAGCGAGCGATTGGGCTAACTGCATAAATCAGTCGGCTCCGGAGCCATCCCTTCCTGAGCTAAGACAAAGATGTCTGAGCCGGAGGCTAAAAAGCTGTGAGCCAGCTCACACTCACTCAGCTTAGAGGGAACGCTGGTCCCAGGTGGGTTTGTGGGGGGGGCCTAATGCTCCCTCGAAGCCAGCGGTTCTCAACCTGTGGGCCGCGACCCCTTTGGGGGTCGAACGACCCTTTCAGAGAGGTTGCCTAAGACCCTCGGAAAACGCCTATTCGCAATTAGAGATAAACATTTCACAATATATAATGACATATTGGTTTTGCGATTAATCGCTCTGCTTTAATTATGTTCCATTTGCAGCAATGAAAATACCTCCTGCCTATCAGGTGTTTACATTACGATTCATAACAGTAGCAAAATTACAGTTATGAAGTGGCAACGAAAATAATTTTACGGCTGGGGGGGGGTCACCACAACGTGAGGAACTGTATGAAAGGGGTCGCGGCATTCGGGAGGTTGAGAACCCCTGCTCTACGCCGTGGAGTCTTGTTGTGAGCAAAAATGCCACTTTGTGAGCTCCTGGCGTTAAAGTTGTGAGCGAGCGGTTTGGCTGCTGCATAAATCAGTTTGCTCTGGAGCCCTCCTGCCTGAGCGGAGACAAAAAATGTGTGAGCCGGGGGCTAGAAAACCGTGAGCTAGCTCACACTCACTCAGCTTAGAGGAAACACTGCCCAAGAGCGCTCTCTCTCTCTCCCTCTCTCTCTCTCTCTCTCCCTCCCTCTCTCTCTCTAGAACATAAGAGAAGCCAATGTTGGATCAGGCCAATGGTCCAACACTCTGTCATGCAGTGGCCCAAAAAACCAGGTGCCATCACGAGGTCCACCAATGGGTCTGCCTTCCTGCCTGCCTGCCTGCCTTCCTTCCTTTCTCCCTTCCTTTCTCCCTTCCTTCCTTTCTTTCTTCCTTCCTTCCTTTCTTCCTTCCTTCCTTCCTTCCTTCCTTCCTTCCTTTCCTTCCTTCCTCCCTCCCTCCCTTCCTCCCTCCCTCCCTCCCTCCCTCCCTTTCTCCCTTCCTTCCTTCCTTTCTTCCTTCCTTCCTTCCTTTCTTCCTTCCTCCCTTCCTTCCTCCCTCCCTTCCTTCCTTCCTTTCTCCTTCTTCTCCCTTCCTTCCTTTCTCCCTCCCTCCTTTCCTTCCTTTCTCCTTTCCTTCCTTCCTTCCTCCCTCCCTTCCTCCCTCCCTGCCTCCCTTCCTCCCTTCCTCCCTTCCTTCCTCCCTCCCTCCCTTCCTCCCTCCCTTCCTCCCTCCCTCCCTTTCTCCCTCCCTCCCTTTCTCCCTCCCTCCCTTTCTCCCTCCTTCCTTCCTCCCTCCCTTCCTTCCTCCCTCCCTTCCTTCCTTTCTCCCTCCCTCCTTTCTCCCTCCCTCCCTTTCTCCCTCCTCCTTTCTCCCTCCCTCCCTTTCTCCCTCCCTCCTTTCTCCCTCCCTCCTTCCTCCCTCCCTTCCTTCCTCCCTCCCTTCCTTCCTCCCTTTCTCCTTCCTCCCTTTCTCCCTCCCTCCTTTCTCCCTCCCTCCCTTTCTCCCTCCCTCCCTTCTTCCTCCCTCCCTTCCTTCCTTCCTTCCTTCCTCCCCCTCTCTTTCTTTCTGGGGCAGAGGAGGTTTCTTGAAGACACCAGGTGGTCCTCAGAGCTGGGTCAAGGTATTTTTGTTGCCTGGGGGCAGATACACCCAACCTCTTGTGTGTGTGGGGGGGGCTGCCTCCAGGTGGGTCAGACCTTGGCTGATTGTCCTGGCCGGCCTAAAATCAGGCGTCAATCATCTCCTGCCCTGTTGGGGCCGGGAGAGACCAGAGCCCCGGAGGCCTCTCGGCTGAACCAGGCCTTTCTGCTTTCTTTGGAGCAGCAAGGGAAGTTTGAGGCCTTAAGGCCTGGAATTCTCTGTGGTTAGAACCACGTGGTGCTTGTCTGGCACTGTTAGCCAGAGTTTTGTGCTGTCCCCGTTTCCTATCAGGTGGCTCTGAGCTGGGACTGGGTTGTTTGCAGAATTTTGCATGCGAATATCCGGCAAGGATTGTCTTTCCGGGGACCGTCGCCCTCTGGACTCTCCATTTCCCTAAGAAGCGTGTGTTTGAAGAGTTTGTATGTGCTGCATTCCCACCTCTCTCTCACACACACACACCTGAGTTTCAGGACGTGCCCCGTCTCTTTATGTCCTTCGTCAAGCCGGGAAACTTTATTTTGTTTGGCATCTGTTAAAATTTTGGAAGAGGAATTCCTTCGGCAAGTGGCGAGCTTGTTAGAGGTGCCGAGGCCTAGGGCCGTGTGTTCCCGGGCATATGAATAGAAGGCGGTGTCTTGTCGGAAATAATTTCATACTTCTGCTTTGGGTGAAAAAGAAATTGTGTTGGGGGCGGGGGAAAGCGAGGCTTCTGGAATTGGCAGAGAGCGCTCTGTTTTGGGCAACTATAATTGGTCAGGTGGGCATTTGGGGGCAAAGGTGGCAGGAATGGAAAATGCTCTTTGGGCATTTGCCAGGATACTTTGACACTGCAGTAGGTTAGAAGCCCACGAGGCTGAAACCGCTCTTCGTTGCCTGCTTTGTGTTGTCCCCATAGAGGCGGGGTGTCGAACTCATTCGTTACGGATCGGACATAAACGAGACCTTGTCGGGCCGGGCCACATGTGTGTCATCAAATGTAATGCCAGGTAGAGTAAAGGTAAAGGTCTCCCTTGCTCGAAAGCCAGTCGAATCCGACTCTAGGGTTAACATAAGAACATAAGGGAAGCCAATGTTGAATCAGGCCAATGGCCCATCTAGTCCAACACTCTGTCACACAGCGGCCAAAATATACCACGGTTGCGGTGCTCATCTCCGTTTCAAAGCCGAAGAGCCAGCGCTGTCCGAAGACGTTTCCGTGGTCATGTGGCCGGCATGACTAAACACCAAGGCGCACAGAACGCTGTTACCTTCCCCACCGAAGTGGTACCTATTTATCTACTTGCAATTTCTTGCTTTCGAACTGCTAGGTTGGCAGGAGCTGGAACTAGAGACGGGAGCTCACTCCGTCATGCGGCACTCTCGGGTCTCGAACTGCGGAACTACTGACCTTCCACAGCCTGCAGTTCAGCGTCTTAACCCACTTGAGCCACCGCAGCTCCTCGTAATGCCAGGTAGCGGAGATATAAACTTTATCAAGGACACAAACACGAAGGGTTGTGTTTTTTTTAACTTAAAATAAAAACTTGCTTAAAACATTCGCGCTCTTGCAGTATTTTGGTCCCGGTCGCACGCAGAATTTGCTGCGGGAGAGCCGCGATGGCTGGGCGGATTATAAGGGCACGAGCACACGGAAACATCTGGCCGGCCTTGCGCAGCCGCTGCCAACCCATACTGTCCTCCCGAAGATGCGGAGTTCAAAAGTACCTGTGAAAGCCCGCTCTCAAATGGTTTGCGACGGGCTGCAGATGGACTCGCTCTGTGTGGTCGCTTCCAGCGCGCTCCTTTTTGCCTCCGTGCCGGAAAGACGCTCCCACGGGAAGAAACCCGGTACACCGCCGTCGCGGCTGATCGCCTCGGGGCGGGCCAAATTGCGGCGGTGCAAACAGGCACGCCTCCCCCCCCCCCCGCGTTATCCAGTGCGTGTGACCGGGGCCTTTGTTTCTTTAACACTGTCCAGCAAAGTGTTAGGAGTCACAGCCGCCCCCAGTTTGGTGTAGTGGTGAAGTGCGCGGACTCTAATCTGGGAGAACCGGGTTTGATTCCCCACTCCTCCACTTGCAGCTGCCGGTGTGACCTTGGGTCAGCCACAAGCTCTGGCAGAGCTGTCCTTGAAAAAGAGCAGTTTCTCTCAGAGCTCTCTCAGCCCCGCCTACCTCACAGGGTGTCTGTTGTGGGGAGGGGAAGGGAAAGGAGATTGTCAGCCGCTCTGAGACTCCAAGTGAAGGGCAGGGTATAAATCCAATCTCTTCCCTTCTTCTTCTTCATCTTCTAATCTGGGAGAACCGGGTTTGATTCCCCCACTCCTCCACTCGCAGCTGCTGGATGACCTTGGGCAAGCCATAGTTCTCTCAGAGCTGTTCTTGAAAAAGAGCAGTCTCTGCCAGAGCTCTCTCAGCCCCACCTACCTCACAGGGTGTATCTGTTGGGGGAAGGGAAAGGAAAGGAGTTTGTAAGCCACTCTGAGACTCCTTTGGGTAGTGAAGGGCAGGGTATGAATCCAATATCATCATCATCTTCATCTTCATCATCTTCTTCATCTTCATCTTCTTCTCTGGGTGAACCAGGTTTGATTCCCCCACTCCTCCACTCGCAGCTGCTGGATGACCTTGGGCAAGCCATAGTTCTGACAAGAGCTGTCCTTGAAAAAGAGCAGTCTCTGCCAGAGCTCTCTCAGCCCCGCCTACCTCACAGGGTGTGTCTGTTGTGGGGAGGGGAAGGGAAAGGAGCTTATAAGCCGCTCTGAGACTCCTTTGGGTAGTGAAGGGCGCGGTATAAATCCAATCTCCTCCTCCTCCTCCTCCTCATTTGCTTTATTTACATCCTGGGAGAAGAGCTGGGTTTGAGTCCTGCTGCACCCTAGAGACCAACTCAGATTTGGAGGGTATGAGCTTTCGAGAATCCAAACTCCCTTCGTCAGATACAAGTTGGAATGGGTTCGGGTGGGTCGCCGTGGTGCTCTGAAGCAACAGAACAGAGTTTGAGTCCAGCGACTCCTTGAAGACTGGCAAAGTTTTCTTCTGGGCCTAAGCGCTCGTGCTGCACTCTACATTCCTTCAGGTACATTGAAACAGAAGTCTCCAGCCAATACATATAAGGTAGCAGGTGTTGCCAGGAGGCGCTAATTAGAGTCAAGATGCATAAGTAACTGAGCAATAAATATAGCTGAGACTGGATGAATGTGATTAGGGAGAGCTGCAAAGAGCAGCAGATTAGCATACAGCCTAATGAAGGAATTTATAACAGCTGCAAAGACTGAATGACATTTGCATGTGTGGCGAGAGAAGGAGCCGATCTCTCTGTTGAGTCCTGGGGGTTCCGTTGTCCGGAGTGCGGTAATAACTTGTAGCTCAGCAATCTCCGGTTCTAAGTCTGTTTCTGGAATCCCTCTGCGATAAAACGGATGCTTCAGGGTCCCGCATTTGAATGTCCTGGAAGGTTGCTGCAGGTTTCTCAGCCTTGGGCTTCTCGGTGCCAGGTTTGTGTCTGTTTATCCTTTGGCACGGGGTTTGACCTGTTGGCCGTATATAGAAAACCAAAGGGCATTGCTGGCCTTTAGTGGCGTATAGAGAGTTAGAAGGTGAGGAGGCGAATGAACTGGAGATGGTGTCGTCGACGTAGTTGGGTCCAGTGATTGTTTTGTCTGGGTATTGCTACACAGAGGCAGGCCATGGCAGACGGCCTCTGTTTTTCTCTAGCCTTCACCTGGATGGCCCAGGTTAACCCGATTTCATCAGATCTTGGAAGCTAAGCAGGGTCAGCCCTGGCTAGGACCAGGACGGGAGACTGCCAAGGAAGTCCCTGCTCACCTTCATGACTGCGAAGAAAGCGAATCTTGGGATGCATTAACAGAAGCACGGTGTCCAGATCATGGGAGGTGGTAGTTCCGCTCTGTTCTGCTATGGTCAGGCCTCCCCTGGAGTCCTGTGTCCAGTTTTGGGCACCACCTTTTAGGAAGGATGTTGACAAGCTCGAGCGTGTCCAGAAGAGGGCGACCAGGACGGTGAGAGGGATTGAATCCAAGTCTTATGAGGAAAGGATGAAAGAGTTGGGTCTGTTTAGCCTGGGAAAGGGAAGGCTTAGAGGGGACACGATGGCAGTCTTCAAATATCTGAAGGGCTGTCGTGTAGAAGCTGGAGCAGATCTATTCTCTCTCGCTCCGGATCGCAAGACTAGATCTAACGGGTGGAAACGACAAGGGAGTCGTTGCCGGCGAGATATCAGGAGAAACTTCCGAACTGTAAGAGCGGCTGAGCAGTGGGACGGACTGTCTTGGGAGGTGGTGGATGCTCCTTCGCTGGACGTTTCCAAGCGGAGGCTGGACGACCATCTTTTGGGTATGTTGTAGATAAGTAGGGCTGTCTTTTGGCTATGCTTCTGCAGAGTGCAGGGGGTTGGACTAGATGACCTCTAAGGTCCCTTCCAGCTCTAACATTCTATGATTTGGAGAGGAGAAGGATGTAAGCGTCTTTGAGTCTCTGTTAGAGCAAAGGTGGGATGCAGATAAAGTAAACAGATCGATAAAATCTGCAAAGCGAGAGCCCCTCTGACTTCCGGCTTTTTTTCTCACTCTGGGTCTTTCAGCGGCTGTTTTTTTCCCAGAAGTTCGGAGCAGAAGAATTTTGGGACGTGGGGAACGACGCAAGACGCTTTCTGTGGCTGGGAGCTAGGCTGCTTTTGCTCGTAGAATCACAGAACGTAAGAGTCGGAAGGGACCTTGTAGGCCATCTAGTCCAACCCCCTGCACGCTGCAGGAGCGTAGCCGAAAGATAGCCCTACGAAAGATGGTCGTCCAGCTTGAAAACCTCCAGCGAAGGAGCACCCACCACCTCCCGAGGCAGTCTGTCCCACTGCTCAGTCACTCCGACAGTTAGGAAGTTTCTCCTGATATTTAGCCAGTAACAACTCCCTTGTCATTTCCACCCATTAGATCTAGACTTTGCAATCTGGAGCTAGAGAGTTCCAATCAGGGAGGGGCTGTAGCTGCCACTGCGCTGGTAGTAATGGGAAGTGGCCGAGCGCTGAGCTGGCAAAGGGGATGTGTCATAGTCCCACTGTACACTGCGTCGGTCAGGCCACACCTGGGTTCCTGTGTGCAGTTCTGGAGGCCTCAATTCAACGAGGATGTGGATGGGATGGAGCGGGTGCAGAGGAGAGCGGCGACGAGGATGATCGGGGGCCTGGAGACCAAGAAGCCCTGTGAGGAAATGCCGAGGGACTTCTTGGGAATGTTCAGTCTGGAGAAGAGGAGGTGGAGAGGGGACAGGATTGTTCTCTTGAAGTATTGGAAGGGCCGTCGCTTAGAGAAGAGAAGAAGAAGAGATTGGATTTATACCCCGCTCTTCACTACCCGAAGGAGTCTCAGAGCAGCTTACAAACTCCTTTCGATAAAAGGGTTGGAACACCTTCCCTATGAAGAAAGGTTAAAACGCTTGGGGCTCTTTAGCCTGGAGAAACGACGGCTGAGAGGTGACATGATTGAGGTTTATAAGATTATGAATGGGATTGAGCAGGTTGAGAAAGAAGTCCTTTTCTCCCTTTCTCACAAGACAAGAACTCGTGGGCACTCCATGAAATTGCTGAGCAGTCGGGTTAGAACAGATAAAAGGAAGTCCTTCTTCACCCAAAGAGTGATTAACATATGGAATTCACTGCCACAGGAGGTGGTGGCAGCTACGAGCATGGACAGTTTCAAGAGGGAATTAGATAAACATATGGAGCAGAAGTCCATCAGTGCCTATTAGCCACAGGGTATAGATGGGAACTCTCAGTCTGGGGCAGGTGATGCACTCTATTCTTGGTGCTGGAGGGGGCAGCAGTGGGAGGGCTTCTAGTGTCCTGGCCCCGCTGCTGGACCGCCTGATGGCACCTGGTATATTTTTGGCTGCTGTGTGACAGAGTGTTGGACTAGATGGGCCATTGGCCTGATTCAACATTGGCTTCTCTTATGTTCTTATGTTCTTTCCCTTTCCCCTCCCCACAACAGACCCCCTGTGAGGCAGGTGGGGCTGGGAGAGCTCTGACAGAAACTGCTCTTTTTCAAGAACAGCTCTGACAGAACTATGGCTTGCCCAAGGTCATCCAGCAGGTGCAAGTGGAGGAGTGGGGGAATCAAACCCGGTTCTCCCAGATTAGAGTCCGCGCACATAACCACTACACCCTACTGGCAGAGAGGAGGGCTGGGAGCTGTTCCTGTTGGCAGCAGAGGAGAGGACTTGCAAGGATGGGTTGAAATTAAGGACGGGGAGGTACTGGCTGGATATTAGGAAAAGCTTTTTCCCAGTAAGAATTGTGCAGCGGTGGAATCGGATGCCTCGGGAGGTGGCGAGCTCCCCTTCCCTGGCAGTCTGTAAGCGGACATTTGTCGGGGATGTTCTAGGGCCGGTCCCGCATTGAGCAGGGGGTTGGAGTAGATGCCCTCTGTGGCCCCATCTCCCTCTACCGTCCCGTGACTTCAGATTGCGGGGGAACGCTATCCTTTCTGCATGGCTGACAGATTTGCCTGCGATCAAGAACCTAATGCACCGGGAGAGATTTTAGCTCAGTTTTCTACTTTTTACTTGCAGTGGGTTTTTCTTAAATCAGGAGAGCGTTCAAAAATGTGAGTCTGCGCCTCTGGTCTGAACCTTATTTTGCAGTCTAGGGGGCCGTGTGTGTGTTCACTGCAAGGGTAGACCTAACTAGGGTTGCCAAGTCTGGGTCAGGAAGGGTCTTTCAGTGTCGCCAGGGTTTGGAGGAGAGGAGAGACGGCCGCACTGTATGGTCTAATGCCACAGAGTTCCCCCTCCAAAACAGCCATTTTCTCCGGGGGAACTGATCTCTGGAGGTCAGTTCTAATTTTGGGAGATCTCCAGGCCATCCCTCCCCACCCCCCCCGGTAGGCTAGCAACCAGTGTTCCCTCTAAGCCGAGTCAGTGTGAGTTGGCTCACCGTTTTTTTAGCCTCCGGCTCACACATTTTTGCCTTCGCTCAGGAAGGAGGGCTCCCAGAGCAAGCTAGTTTATGCAGCGGCCGAATCGCTCGCTCACTGCTTTTTAATGCCAGTAGCTCGCCAAGTAGAATTTTTGCTCACAAGACTCGACAGCTTAGAGGGAACATGGGCGGCGACCCTAGATCTAACGCTGAGCAGGAGGAATAATTAACTCGCTCAAAGCCCCGTCATAGTTACCAGGAAAAGCAGGAGGTAAACCTTGGCCTCCTAGATAGTAATGTTTAACTGTTCGGCGCTCTCAGTACCAGCAGTCATTCGCATACGTTGACGTGCTGAAATGCTTACAACGGCCCTGCGAAGTGGGCCAGCGTCATGTCTGTATGCAGAGGGGAGACTGAGAGCATCTGCGTCTAGGCCACAAAAGACCTTGTGCCAGAGATGAAATTTAAACCCCGGGATCTTTGGGAATCACAGCCGGTTCTCTCGACTCTTTCCTGCTGAGTTATTACCGCCCTGCAACAGATGAGATGGGGACCAAATCCTGGCTTGTTGGTTTGCCCAGTGGGGTGGGGAAGCCCCTGGCATTTTAGGCGGGTGTCGTAGGGTGATCGTGAACAAGGAGGTGCTCTTTGACCAGTTGGCAACAGGGGCAGTGGTTCCGTGCCCCGAGCTTGGAGGGGGCACTGCCCCCTCAAACAGAAGGCCACGCCCCTCAAAGGAGGGGCGTTAGAAGAGGTGGAGACGCCTGCTGCCCCCTGAACCTGCCCCATCTGGGCCTTGGGCTGGTGCCAGTGACGGAGCACACCCACTTGGCATAAGATGGGGGCCGCTCCTTGCTTGACTGGGGGGAAACGCCAGAGGGCGGTGATTCCGGGTGTCCATCTGGGACTTTTGCCCAAGGGCCTGGAATCACTAGGAGTGCCCCGATCACAAAAGAAATGAAGAAGTTCTGGGCATGAATAGGGCAGCAGGGCTTTGGAAGTCAGTTCCGCTTGTCGCCCGGCATGACCCTTTTGATGTTCCGTTCCCGGCTGCTTCGATTTCCTCGTCGTTCGCGTTGAGAAAGGGTGGCGGAGAAGATTTTTTGCCGAGATGCACTTCCCTCGAGGTCTGTCTGGCTCCCCTTGGCCTCAGGTTGCCAACTCTGGGTTTTGGGGGATTCCTGGAGACTTGGGGGAAGGCGGGGTTTAGGGATGGGAGGGGCCTCGGCAGGGTACAAAGCCACCTTCTGAATCAGCCGTTTCCTCCAGGAGGACTGATCTCTGTTGGGGTTACCAACCTCCAGGTGGGGGCTGGAGATCTTCTGGAAAGGCAACGGGTCTCCAGATAACATAAACCACTGATCGATTGATTTGTTTCCAAAAAAAATTATTCCACTTAGCAAAAATTGTATACGATGCCCAAGAAGTATATGGATTTCGTATTCTACTGGTTTCCAATTATTTCTGCCATTACTGATGTTGTGCTACATATCAGGCGATTATTGGTGAGCTGAAGATTGTAGACGTTTATATAGATTATATTTAACTCTGCTTTGTAATTTTTTTAACATCTAGTTAATATGGTTAAGGTGTTATATATGAATGCTCCTTTTTCTGTCATGGTTTTTGATTTTGTGTTCATGTTATGGTTTTTGATAAAAATAAAAATCCCTAGTTTTTTAAAAAAAAAAATACATTCCACTTCTTCCAGAGAAAATAGCTGCTTTGGAAAGTGGACTGCATGGTTGTTGTTGTTCAGTCGCACAGTCGAGTCCGACTCTTCGCGACCCCATGGACCAGATTACGCCAGGCCCTCCTGTCTTCTGCTGTCCGCTGAAGTCTGCTCAATTTCATGTTCGTTGCATCGATGACACTGTCTAACCATCTCATCCTTTGCCGTCCCCTTCTTCTTTGACCTTCAATCTTTCCCAGCATCAGGGTCTTCTCCAGTGAATGCTCCCTTCTCATTTGGTGGCCAAAGTATTTGAGCTTCAGCTTCAGGATCTGGCCTTCAAGGGAACAGTCAGGGTTGATTTCTTTTAGGATTGACTGATTTGATCTCCTTGCAGTCCAAGGGACTCTCAAGAGTCTTCTCCAGCACCATAGTTCAAAAGAATCTATTCTTCGGCGCTCAGCCTTCCTTATAGTCCAACTCTCGCAGCCATACATTACTACGGGGAATACCATTGCTTTGACCATGCGGACTTTTGTTGGCAAGGTGATGTCTCTGCTTTTTATCATGCTGTTTAGGTTTGCCATCGCTTTCCTCCCAAGGAGCAGGCGTCTTTTAATTTCATGGCTGCAGTCACCATCTGCAGTGATCTGGGATCCTAGGAACGTGAAGTCTGTCACTACTTCTACGACTTCCCCTTCTATTTGCCAAGGAGTGATGGGGCCAGATGCCATGATCTTAGTTTTTTTGATGTTGAGCTTCAAGCCCACTTTTGCACTCTCCTCTTTCACCCTGAGCAAGAGGCTCTTTAGGTCCTCTTCATTTTCTGCCATCAGAGTGGTATCGTCTGCATATCTGAGGTTATTGATCTTTTCCCCAGCAATCTTAACTCCAGCTTGTGATTCATCCAGGCCAGCATTTCGCATGATGTACTCTGCATATAAATTAAATAAGCAAGGTGACAATATACATCCTTGTCGTACTCCTTTTACTATGCTAAACCAATCAGTTGTTCCATATCCGGTTCTAACTGTTGCTTCTTGACCCTTATACAGGTTTCTCAGGAGACATATGAGGTGGTCTGGTACTCCCATCTCTTTAAGAACCTGCCATAATTTATTGTGATCCACACAATCAAAGGCTTTAGCATAGTCAATGAAGCAGAAGTAGATGTTTTTCTGGTACTCTCTTGCTTTCTCCATAATCCAGCGAATGTTGGCAATTTGATCTCTAGTTCCTCTACCTCTTCGAAACCCAGCTTGCACTTCTGGCAGTTCTCTATCCACGTACTGTTGGAGCCTAGCTTGTAGGATTTTGAGCATGACCTTGCTAGCGTGTGAAATGAGTGCAATTGTGCGATAGTTTGAACATTCTTTGACGTTGCCCTTCTTTGGGATTGGAATGTAAACTGACCTTTTCCAATCCTGTGGCCACTGTTGTGTTTTCCAAATTTGTTGGCAAATTGAGTGCAGCACTTTAACAGCATCTTCTTTTAAGACTTTGAATAACTCAGCTGGGATACCATCACCTCCACTAGCTTTGTTGTTAGTAATGCTTTCTAAGGCCCATTTAACTTCGCTTTCCAGGATGTCTGGCTCGAAGTCAGTGATTATACCATCGTGGTTGTCAAGGACGTCGAGGTCCTTCTTGTATAGTTCTTCTGTGTATTCTTGCCATCTTTTCCTAATCTCTTCTGCTTCTGTTAGGTCCCTATCGTTTTTGTCCTTTATCATGGCCAGCTTTGCATGGAACGTTCCCTTGATTTCTCCAATTTTCTTGAAGAGATCTCTAGTCCTTCCCAATGTATTGTTTTCCTCTATTACTCTGCTTTGTTCATTCAGGAAAGCCTCCTTATCTCTCCTTGCTGTTCTCTGGAAATCTGCATTAAATTGGGCAAATTTTTCCTTATCCCCATTGCCTTTAGCTTTCCTTCTTTCCTCTGCTATGTGTAAAGCCTCATCAGACAGCCACTTTGCTTTTTTGCATTTCTTTTTCTTTGGGATGGCGGTGAGTGCTGCCTCCTTTACAATGTCACGGACCTCTGTCCATAGTTCTTCAGGCACTCTGTCTATCAAATCTAGTCCCTTAAACCTATTCTTCACCTCTACTGTATATTCATCGGGGATGTGATCTAGGTCAAATCTGAATGGCCTTGTGGTCTTCCCAACTTTCTTCAATTTAAGTCTGAATTTTGCAATGAGTAGCTCATGATCTGAGCCACAGTCAGCTCCAGGTCTTGTTTTTACTGACTGGATAGAGCTTCTCCATCTTTGACTGCAAATTATATAGTCAATCTGATTTCGGTGTTGCCCATCTGGTGATGTCCATGTGTAGAGACGCCTCTTAGGTTGTTGGAAAAGGGTGTTTGCTATGACCAGCGTGTTCTCTTGACAAAACTCTGTTAGCCTTTGCCCTGCTTCATTTTGTTCTCCAAGGCCAAACTTGTCTGTTATTCCGGTTACCTTTTGATTTCCTACTTTAGCATTCCAGTCCCCTACGATGATGAGGACATCATTTTTTGGTGTTAGTTCTACGAGCTGTTGTAGGTCTTCGTAGAACTGGTCCACTTCAGCCTCTTCTGCAGCAGTGGTTGGGGCATAGACTTGGATTACTGTGATATTGAATGGTTTGCCTTGGATTCGGACCGAGATCATTCTGTCATTTTTGAGATTGTATCCCAATACTGCCTTTCTCACTCTCTTGTTGACTATAAAGGCCACACCATTTTTTCTACGGGATTCCTGGCCACAGTAGTAGATATAATGGTCTTCTGAGTTAAATTCGCCCATTCCTGTCCACTTTAGTTCACTGATTCCCAAGATGTCGATGTTCATTCTTGCCATCTCATTTTTGACCACGTCAAGCTTACCTTGATTCATAGATCTTACATTCCAGGTTCCTATGCAGTATTGTTCTTTGCAGCATCGAACTTTCCTTTCACCGTCAGACACATCCACAACTGAGCGTCCTTTCGGCTTTGGCCCAGCCGCTTCACTCTTTCTGGGGTTACTCGTACTTGCCCTCTGCTCTTCCTCAGTAGCATATTGGACACCTTCCGACCTGAGGGCTCATCTTCCGGCGTCATATCTTTTAGCCTTTTGTTACTGTCCATGGGGTTTTCTTGGCAAAGATACTGGAGTGGGTTGCCATTTCCTTCTCCAGGGGATAACGCTTGGTCTGAGTTCTCTGCTGTGGCCTGTCCGTCCTGGGTGGCCCTCCACGGCATAGCCCACAGCCTCATCGAACCACGCAAGCCCCCTCGCCACGACAAGGCAGTGATCCATGAGGGAGGGACTGCGTGGTACAGAATCATAAGACTTGGGAGGGATCTCCAGAGGTCATCTAGTCTAACCTCCTGCACGATGCAGGAAACTCACAAATACCTCCCCCCAACACACACCCCGGTGACTGCAGTTCCATGCCCAGAAGATGCCAAAAAACCCACCTCCAGGGTCTCCAGCCAAACTGGCCCGGGGAACAATGGCTTCCTGGCCCCAAAATGGCAGTCTGTATTTCCCTGGGCGTGTAAGAAAGGGCCACAAGAACTGAGCCCTGAGGTGACCCTTCCTGCCCTCCCTTCTCGTGATCTGCCCAAGTTCACAGAATCCACATTGCTGTCAGAGGGCCATCTAGCCTCTGCTTGAAAACCTCCCGAGAAGGAGAGCCCACCCCCTCCTCTCGAGGAAGCCTGTTCCCCTGAGGAACCACTCTCACCGTCAGGAAGTTTAGCCGGAAACTCTTCCGATCTAATTTGGGACACCTTCCCTATGAAGAAAGGTTAAAAAGCTTGGGGCTCTTTAGCTTGGAGAAACGACGGCTGAGGGGTGACATGATCGAGGTTTATAAGATTATGAATGGGATTGAGCAGGTTGAGAAAGAAGTCCTTTTCTCCCTTTCTCACAATACAAGAACTCTTTGTGGGCACTCCATGAAATTGCTGAGCAGTCGGGTTAGAACAGATAAAAGGAAGTCCTTCTTCACCCAAAGAGTGATTAACATATGGAATTCACTGCCACAGGAGGTGGTGGCAGCTACAAGCATGGACAGTTTCAAGAGGGAATTAGATAAACATATGGAGCAGAAGTCCATCAGTGGCTATTAGCCACAGAGTATAGATGGGAACTCTCAGTCTGGGGCAGGTGATGGGCTCTATTCTTGGTGCTGGAGGAGGCAGCAGTGGGAGGGCTTCTGGTGCCCTGGCCCCACTGCTGGACCTCCTGATGGCCCCTGGTATATTTTGGCCGCTGTGTGACACAGAGTGTTGGGCCATTGGCCTGATTCAACATTGGCTTCTCTTATGTTCTTATGTAATTTCAACCTGTTTGTTCTGTTCCGACCTTCGGGGCATCGTTCCCAACGGAGGTTCCCTGCCTCCCCTAAACTCCGCTCTCTCAGACTCCGCCTTCAAATCTCGAGGTGTTTCCAAACCCGAGGTTGGTAATCCTAATACCTGTCATGTGGAGATCAGTAGTCCTACCGGGACATTTCCAGGGCCCGCCTGGAGGTCGGCAAGCCTGCTTCGCCCTGTGGGAGAGAAGAAATCTGCTCCCGGTGGCTCAGGTGAGCCATCCAAGTTATGTGGGGAAGAAAGACGCTGGGCGAGTGCAATTGGGATTTTAAAAATCTGCTTCCCTTGAAGATGGGTTAACTTGGGTTAGGCTTGCGCTCCCTTCCCCGTCCAGCTTTGCTTAGTCAGATGGCAGTTTGGGTCCTTTGGGGTGAGTTCCAATGGGATTCGAACTCCTGTCCCGACTTGGCCTCGTCGCCGGCCCTCGGGCCTGCAAAATAAACAGGCTCATCGTGTTTGGAGTGGATGGAGGTGTCTTATTCCCCCACACACACCCTGTGCCAGAGTGCTGAGAATTCTATGAATATTTCTCATCCCTCTCTCTCTCTTCCTCTCTCTCGGGAATGAGAACTGTAGCAACTCTGAAGGCCACAAGCGGAGACGGCGGAGCGCCTTGGCGAAGTCTTCGCCTTACCACCTGTTGAGTCTGGCAGGCGTTCAGAAATAGTATCCAGTTTTCCTCTAGGCTGCGCGCCAAATTTTTTAGTTTGGGGGCGAGGGGGGAGGGGGCCCTGGCTGGCAGGACGATTGTGGCACAGGCGCAGAGAAAAAAAGGACCAGGGAGCCGGGGAATCCCCCGTTCAAATCTTGCTTCTGTTGCAGACTCCGCTTTTTCTCCTCCTCCTCCACCTAAAACTCACCTCTAGCAATTGCTAGACTGATCCTCCCTGAATCTGCCAAATCCCCTTTGAAAGCTGTCTGTTCCTGTGGCCATCACCACCTCCTCTGGCAGTGAATTCCCCATTTTCGTCACTCTCCGTGTGAGGCCTTGTGTCTTTCCATCCTCAGATTCTGAAAATCTACGGGGTTCCGGGGGGCACTCTAGCTTTGGTGTAGTGGTTAAGTGCGCGGACTCTAATCTGGGATAACCGGGCTTGATTCCCCATTCCTCCACTTGCACCTGCTGGATGACCTTGGGCAAGCCATCGTTCTGACAAGAGCTGTCCTTGAAAGAGCAGTTCTGGAAAGAGCTCTCTCAGCCCCGCCTGCCTCCCAGGGTGTCTGTTGTGGGGAAGGGAAGGGAAAGGAGTTTGTAAGCTGCTCTGAGACTCCGAGTGACGGAGACTTTTTCCTCTTCTGCCTTCTCCTCCTTCTCCTCCCATTCTTGGCAGCGAATTCCCCATTTTCGTCACTCTCTGTGTGAGTTATTCCGTTCTTCCTCAGGTCCGGAAAACCCACGGGATTCCTGGGCATGTCCCGCCTTCATTTAAAGGTTTCTGTAGTCCATGTTTCTCACTGAGACGCAAGGCAAATTACATAGCGTAGGCCGAACGCAGTCGACGGGGGTGGAACACCCTGAAACTCGATCCCGCCCTGGAACTCGATAAAAAAGGGGTCCCGGGCAGTGTTCCCTCTAAGCTGAGTGAGTGTGAGCTGGCTCACAGTTTTTTAGCCTCCAGCTCACAGATTTTTGTCTTTGCTCAGGAAAGAGGGCTCCAGGGCAAACTAATTTATGCAGGGCTCCAGGGCTTTTTTGTGGAAGAAGCCCAGCAGGAACTTATTAGCATAATAGGCCACACCCAACAGCAGAAGCTCCTTAGTATATTAGCCCACACCCCTGACAGCACAGCGCATTAGCACAATAGGCCACACCCCCATGTTACCAGAAGTGTGGTCATTAAGCCACA
The DNA here is from genome assembly GCA_029375565.1 of Gekko gecko. Lineage (NCBI taxonomy): Eukaryota > Metazoa > Chordata > Lepidosauria > Squamata > Gekkonidae > Gekko > Gekko gecko. The sequence continues at coordinate 11,783,601 of JAPDNY010000001.1, read as the reverse complement.
CCCACCTTTCACCTCTTATTCTGTTTACATTGTTTGTTGTCAAAACCCAGGGCTTTTTTTGTAGCAGGAACTCCTTTGCATGTTAGGCCACACACCCCTAATGTAGCCAATCCTAATGAGTTTCTGTTGTTGGGTGTGGCCTATTATGCTAATGAGTTCCTGCTGGGTGTGGCCAACTCAGGAGCCAGCCGGAACTCCGTTCCGGTGCGTTCCTGCCCAGAAATACCCCTGGTTTGCTCACAACTTTAATGCCAGCAGCTCACAAAGTAGAATTTTTGCTCACAGGGCTCCACAGCTTAGAGGGAACGTTGGTCCCAGGCAGGTGAGTTGTCCAAGAAGACTTGGAGCTGGCCCGCTATTTCGCTCTCAGTCACTTTTCCTGGAATCGGGAGATTTGTCGAACTCGAGATCTCGGTTGCCGTGGTTCACGGGATTTCAGGGCCCGCAAAAGGGACGTAAATTCCAGAGGGGCGTGTGAGAGTACTCTTGTTGTAGCGGCGGTGTGACTCTTCTAAGATGCCTCACTTCTCAGGGATGACCTCGGGCGTGGTCTGTGCTTGCTTCGCTCTCATAGGTGACATTACAAGGATGCCAGGCCGGCAACTACCGGGGCCAGGGCCTTCTCCGTGGTGGCTCCATCCCGGTGGAATGAGCTCCCGGAAGAGATCAGGACCCTGCGGGACCTTTTACAGTTCCGCAGGGCCTGCAAGACGGAGCTCTCCCACCAGGCATTTGACTAAGGAGCCACATCATGCCCCGAGCTGGTGTCTATGGGAATTATACAGTCGCTGAAGGCATATGATAAATAATTTTGCTCCCGTTCTCTTAATAATGTTCCAGCATTTTTTACTGTCCGGTGTAGTGGTTAAGTGCGCGGACTCTAATCTGGGAGAACTGGGTTTGATTCCCCACTCCTCCACTTGCATCTGCTGGATGACCTTGGGCAAGCCATAGTTCTGATAAGAGCTGTTCTTGAAAAAGAGCAGTTTCTGTCAAGAGCTCTCTCAGCCCCGCCTACCTCACAGGGTGTCTCTAGTGGGGAGGGGAAGGGAAGGGAGTTTGTAAGCCGCTCTGAGACATCTTTGGGTAGTGAAGGGCAGGGTATAAATCCAATTTATTCTGTATTTTAACTGTTTTTAACTATATTTTAGGTAATTGGTATTTATGCTTATCTCTCCTTATAAATAATTATCTTTTGGTTTCGCAAGATTCCATGCACTCCCATTGGCTGTAAAATACCCTCCCTCAGCCATTGGCCTATCAGCCACCACTCAAGAGTACTCGCGTGCCATTGGCCGGGTGCTGGGTCTGCTCCTCTTCCCCACCCACTCCCCCTGGCAGACAGCTCTCTCTCCTGAGGAAGACAGTTCTCTTGACTCCTGTGAGGGACTGTCCCCTCAGTGGCTGTTGGCTGGCACCCAAGCTTGGTTCTGTGAGTAAAAAAAACAAAGGACTTTCAGCATAACCCCCTTCTCCGCCCATAACCCCCTCCCCAACGGCCACTTTCTTGTCAGAATAAATGGGAAAAGGCTCTCTCTCTTGCTTAGCTTCAGCATGGCTGGCTGGCCGGCTAACGAGGTGGGCCAGCGACCATCAGACCATTTTCTTCAACTCCCCGCTGTTTTACCCATCAATTGCTGATGTGCTGACATCCCTTCCAGGTGACACAGGGACATCACGTGCAATGTTGTGGTTGGGAGGGGGATTCTCAGCGGTGGGCAGCCCCCAAATCAGGGCAATCGGCAACCCTGGTCAGGGTTCAGTCCAAAGGTCCGTTACCGAGAGAGCAGAGTCCCGTTCAGAGAGAGGTACCCAGAAAGTGAGATCCAGCAGTCGGGGGGTCGTTCATGAGCACAGGGAGGGAAATCGCGAGGTCAGATTCAAGAGTCGGTCCAAGGGCCGTAGGAGTGGAGTCCAGAGCTGTGGCTGCTGAGTCAAGAGTTTGGTGACCTGTTGCTTCCACAACTCAAAGCCTCTGGCAGCTGGTTTTTATAAGCCTTGTGCCTAAGGGTCTGATTTGCAGCCAGCTGCCCGGGAGTAATCCTGCACCTGCTCAAGCAGCAGGCATCAGGCCAGGAGGTGAGTGCTTTGTCAGCTTTTCTGCAATTCAGCTCGTCCTCTCTGTCTCCAGCGCTCAAAGGGTGTGGGGGACTCTGGTAGGCTGGGAGTGATCAGTCCACTGGGTTTCACCTCTTGCTTTAGGGCTGGAGGGCATCCCTGGCTCTCGCTCAGCTGTCCATGGTGAACCTTGACAAGCCCTGCAGTTCATCTCCCTGCTTGCCGGCTTCTGCTGACTCAGGGCTGGTTACATGGGGCTCCTCTTCTCCTGAGGAGTCCTCGCCATCACTGAGCCCTGACTGCTCTACGACACCCGGGTTAGCGACTGATTTATAAGCGGTGCTGAGGATTCTGTTGATGTGGTCCTTACATGGTTTTTGGAGCCAGGATGGGTGAGGATCCAGTGCACAGGAGGTGGTCTTCACAGATGCCAGATCACAAGACTTTCTTATGTTCCCAGAGGGCCAGTTTGGTCTAGAGAGCCAGCTTGGTGTAGTGGTCAAGAGTTTGATTCCCTACTCCTCTGCATGCAGCTGCTGGTGTGACCTTGGGTCAGTTACAAGTTCTCTCAGGGCTGTTCTCTCACAAGCAGTTCTGGGAAGAGCTCTCTCAGCCCCACCTACCTCACAGGGTGTCTGTTGTGGGGAGGGGAGGGGAAGGGAAAGGAGTTTGCAGGGTATACATCCAACCTCCTCCTCCTCCTCCTCCTCCTCCTCCTCCTCCTTCTGCCAAAGAGCGACACAACCAAGATCCCAGGCCTGTTTCCCCTGCTTAGGAACGGCTCCCAGCTTCGTGTCCTTGTTGCGGGAATCTCATCCAGCTTAGGCGAGCTGTTCCCGGAGACGCCGCTTTGCGTGGCACGAAAGATGGCTCCGTTTCCATCGAGGCTGATTTTGCTCTCTGCTCTTCGAGGCTGATGAGGGGCGTTTGCACTCAGCGGGGGAAAAGGTGTTCAAAGCCGGAGGCTCGGCCGGCCAAGCATGGGCCCCGGGGAGGTGCCTGCTTCCGTGCTCTGAATCCTCCCTTGAAAAATTAATGAGTTTGAGTTGGCACGGGCCCCTGCAGCGGGCAACGCACCCAGGAGGTTCACTCCGTCTCCCTCTGTTTGGTAATTAACCCCTGGCATCCTTCCACAGGAACGGGAAGGGCGGCTTTCTATCTCCCTCAGTATCCTAGGCTTTTCATCCGCCTCTTGGGGCTTAGCCAGCTCGTCCTGGCGTTTGCAGCTGGTGCCCTCTGCCTTCGCGTTGCTCTCCTTCTGAGCCTTCTGAGAGAGATGCCCCCGTAGTGTCAGCAGGTGAACACAGGCAGCCGCTTTACAATTAATCAGACTCTTGGTCCTTCGAGGTCACGTTGTCTACTCAGACCGGCAACTGCTCTCCAGGGTCTCAGGCAGAAAGAGGTCTTTCCCATCACCTCCTGCCTGGTCCTTTTGACTGGAGGTACCACGGATTGGGGGCCTGCGGTGGCTCAAGTGCTTAAGACGCTGAAGCTGCGGACTGGAAGGTCGGTAGTTTGGCAGTTCGAGACCCGAGTGTGCCGCGTGACGGAGTGAGCTCCTGTCTCTGGCCCCAGCTCCTGCCAACCTAGCGGTTCGAAAGCAAGAAATTGCAAGTAGATAAATAGGGGCCGCTTCGGTGGGAAGGTCACAGCATTCCGTGCGCCTCGGCGTCTAGTCATGCCGGCCACGTGACCACGGGAATGTCTTTGGACAGCGCTGGCTCTTCGGCTTGGAAACGGAGATGAGTGCCGCATCCCTAGAGTCGGATTCGACTGGCTTCAAGCAAGGGGACCTTTACCTTTACCTTACCAGGGATTGAGTCTGGGACCTTCTGCACACCAAGCAGACGCTCTGCCACTGAGCTTTGTATCTTTGGAAATGACAAGGGAGTCGTTACCGGCTAGATATCAGGAGAAACGTCCTCACTTGTAAGGGTGGTTGAGCCGTGGAACAGTCTGCCTCGGGAAGTGTTGGATGCTCCTTCCCTGGACGTTTTCAAGCGGAGGCTGGACGACCATCTTTTGGGTATGTTGTAGATAAGTAGGGCTCTCTTTCGGCTCTGCTCCTGCAGAGTGCAGGGGGCTGGACTAGATGACCTGCCAGGTCCCTTCCAACTCTAACATTCTATGATTCTCTATGGATCTCCAGGGTCTCAGGCTGAGTTCTTTCCCATCACCTCCTGCCTGGTCCTTTTTAACTGGAGATACTGGGGATTGAACCTGGGACCTTCTGCATGCCTCAAGGTCAGTCTCGTCTACTCAGACTGGCAGCGGCTCTTCAGGGTCTCAGGTTGGGTCTTTCCCATCACCTCCTGCCTGGTCCTCTTAACTGGAGATGCCTGGGATTGAACCTGGGGCCTTCTGCATGCCAAGCAGAGGCTCTATCGCTGAGCCACAGCCCCTCTTTACGACTCTTCAGGGTCTCAGGGAAAGGTCTTTTCCATCACCTACGGCCTAGTCCTTTTAACTGGAGATGCCTGGGATTGAACCTGGGGCCTTCTGCAGAGCCGAAGCAGAGGCTCTATCGCTGAGCCACAGCCCCGCTTTACCACTCTTCAGGGTCTCAGGGAAAGGTCTTTTCCATCACCTACGGCCTAGTCCTTTTTAATTGGAGATGCCGAGGATTGAACCTGGGACCTTCTGCATGCCAAGCAGAGGTTCTACCACTGAGCCACGGCCCCTCTTTACAGCTCTCCAGGGTCTCAGGTTAAAGGTCTTTCCCGTCACCTCCTGCCTGGTCCTTTTTAACTGGAGATGGCAGGGACTGAACCTGGGACCTTCTGCATGCCAAGCAGAGGCTCTGCCACTGAGCCACAGCCCCTCTTTACAGCTCTCCGGGGTCTCAGGTTAAAGGTCTTTCCCATCACCTCCTGCCTGGTCCTTTCAACTGGAGATGCTTCCGGGGATTGAACTTGGGACCTTCTGCGTGCCAAGCAGGTGCTCTGCCACTGAGCCACGGCCCCTTGCACTCCTCCCAACATTTATCTGAGGATATTTCTGGGCCATTTTATCAGTAGCGCAAAGTCGGGTCTACTGCTGAATCAGCCAGCCTTGAAGTACGTCCCGCGTATGACATCACATTGGTTGACCGTTATGTTTTGAGGTGTATCCTCACACTTCGAAACCACTGTGTTTGGAAAGGCTCACGGGCTGTCGGAGAATGTTATGAAACGGGTGGGGCCAGTATGGTGTGAGGGCTAAAGTGCTGGACTCACATCTGAGAGACCTGGGTTCGAGTCCCTACTCTGCTGTGAAGTTTGCTGGGTGACCGTGTCCTACCTCCCAGGGTGGTTGTGATGAGAAAAGGGCAACGAAAAGAGAACTCTGGATGCAGCCCTGGGTTTCTTGGGAGAAAGACGGGGTGAAAAATTGTACTTGTTGGACCGAATCTGTTTGACCAGGGAAAATGAGATGGGGAGGAAGGAACGCTGAAAGAACTTAGTACTGGCCCAGGGTCACACCAGCAGCTGCATGTGGAGGAGTGGGGAATCAAACCCGGTTCTCCCAGAGCAGAGTCCGTGCCCTTCACCACTACAGTCAAAACCTCCAAAGGAAGTTTAGGAAACCAGTAAGAGGCCAAAAGCTTAAAATACCAATAATTATAGACAAAAGTCCTTTTTGTCTGTGCTAGTTTTCTGCCCTTGATTGAATCGCCACGCTTGCCCTGACAAAACGTTCGCCCCTCGAAACCTCCCCCTCTGTCTCACTGCTCAAGTCTCTGGTCTTCCGCGGCTGCCCGCCTCTGCTGGAGATCTTTAAAAGTAGCAGGTTTTCTGCCGCCTGAATGCCTCCTTCCCTTTGCTTCTGACAGTGGGCAAGATCAACAACTGCGTCTATCAGAGCCTCCTCTGTTGTGGCCCCAAGTTTACTGAGCGGCCTGTCCAAGGAGGTCAGGAAGGCTCTCATTTTCCTGGCTTTTTGCAAACTATGCGAAACTGGATTATTCGGGAGGGCTGTACTGCCATGAAATGGTTCGGGAATATGTTTTGGTAAGCGGACAGGGATGGCAGACAGCGCTACTGCCTGTAGCCCTTATTGTCCGTTGCAGTAAGTAAGATCCAAGAGGTAATCTCTGCAAATCTCCGCATCATTTCACGTGTTGTGTTTCAAAATGTATACTTTATTTCAATTCTCTTTCCGGTTACTGCCATCGCCATCCCAGTCTTATTGCATTGTGTGGCAGATGCCCCGCCTGGTGGGTTACATCGATTTAGCCTGCGTAATCCGCCTTGAACATAAGAACGTAAGAGAAGCCAATGTTGAATCAGGCCAATGGCCCATCCGGTCCAACACTCTGGGTCACACAGTGGCCAAGAATACCAGGTGCCATCAGGGGGTCCACCAGTGGGGCCAGGGCACTAGAAGCCCTCCCACTGTTGACCCCCCCCCAAGCACCAAGAATACAGAGCATCCCTTGCCCCAGACATAAGAACGTAAGAGAAGCCATGTTGAATCAGGCCAATGGCCCATCCGGTCCAACACTCTGTGCATTACCTCTGTGCTAATAGCCACTGATGGACTTCTGCTCCATATGTTTATCTAATTCCCTCTTGAAACTGTCCATGCTTGTAGCTGCCACCACCTCCTGTGGCAGTGAATTCCTTGTGTTAAGCCTTCAGAAAGACGGGAGCGCTCCGCCTATGAACTTCAGCATCTTAATGGGCCTCTCGTAGGACCAGCAGCAAACATCAATGTAACTACAAAAGAAAGCTTTTCCCCCTTTAGAAGACTTCCAGGCAGGGAGAAGCAGGTGTATAATGCTAGAAACTCCCGTTGGGGTTTGACTTTGGAAAAAAATGATGCAAATGGATCGGTAGTTATTATACTGAATGAGTTGATCGTTATCGTTTATTGCATGTATACCTGCTTTAGGGCATTATAAATAACGCACGACGCACTTTATAAGGTAAGAAGACATTAATGTACTTTTTAAAAAAAATGGTTTTTGCCGTGTATATATTTGTTGTCTGACTCCACCTGGGGCCCGGGTAACCCCACGTACGCTGCTTCTGCCAGGGGCTCCCACCAGATCCAGAATGGATTTCGGCAGGGCTCTTTTTGTAGCAGGAACTCCTTTGCATATTAGGCAACACACCCCCATGTAGCCAATCCTCCCAGAGCTTACAGAGCTCTTCTTCCAGGGGCTACTGTAAGCTCTGGGAGGATTGGCTACATTAGGGGTGTGTCACCTAATATGCAAAGGAGTTCCTGCTACAAAAAGAGCCCTGGATTTCGGTGACGGTCCTAAACTCTTCCGCTCTTCCCTTTCGTCCCCGTCTCGTTTCCCACCCAGTTCCGGGCCTCCCTCCCTCCCAAGAATGAAGTGTCCTGTAAGACTCGGTTTGATTCATTTAGTTTTTTAAATTTCTTGGCCATTCTGATTTGGGGGTTTCCAGTGGTCGTCTTCTGTGTGTGCGTTTTCAAACAAGCATTGTTTTTTAGTCGCTGTAGAGTTTCCGGGTTGCGTGGCCGTGGTCTGGGCATTGTAGGACCTGATGTTTCGCCAGTAGCTGTGACTGGCATCCTCAGAGGTATCACACAGAAAGATGTAGCACTCTCTGTGTCGAGGTGAGCAGAAAAATGGTAGGCAGGTAATTTATATCTACTCAGGAAGGTGGGGTAGGGCTGAGTCATTCTCTTGTAGGAGTTCCCCAGGCTATGAACATGCTAGTGGAGAAGCTTTCCTGAGGAGGTTCTTTTGCCTATGGATTGTTTCCTGAGGAGGTTTCCTGTTTCCTGGGGAGGTTCTTTTGCATGTGGAACGGCTATTGAAGCTCTGATCTTATCTGTAGTGCTACTGTCAGCTGCAGAGCCTTTTGTGTTTTTCAGGACCGTTGTTTTCCTTGCGCTCTCAGCAGTGATCCCTCTAAGCTGAGTGCGTGTGAGCCAGCTCACCGTTTTTTAGCCTCCGGCTCACAGGTTTTTGCCTCTGCTCAGGAAGGGATGGCTCTCCAGAGCAAACTGGATTAGTGCACGAGTCCAGTCCCTCGCCCAGGACTTCGACGCCAGGAGCTCACCAAAGTAGAATTTTTGCTCACGGGACGCCACGGCTTAGAGGGAGCGTCGAGTTCCAGTGGGGTAGAAAGGCAGCTAAGAAAACGTTTCGGACGAAGGAATCAAATCGGTTCTCCTCTCCTTCCCCGCCCCCTGGAGGACTGCTCTGGTGTCCTCACGTAACCCCTCCACGGGCTCCTTCAGCCCTGCCACCTCCTGAGACCTGGCTGCCAATTTTTCGGACGTCGTCCCGCCCACTTCTGCCCGGCCTCATTGACCTATTGCTCTCCCCTGTCTCCATCCCGGCTGCACACAGCTGTGTGTATCAGCTCAGCTTGCCGGGCCTGGGTTGGGGGAAATTCCTGGAGAGGGCAGGATTTGGGGAGGTGGAGACCCCACAGGGGTATAAGGGCATAGAACCCACCCTCCAAAGCTGCCGTTTTCTCCAGGGGGGACTGATCTCTGTCGCCTGAGACAGCGAAGGTTTTCCAACATGGCTGGCACCCCAACCCACCCCGCTCCAGAATAAAAGAAGAAGAAGAAAAGCTTGGATTTATACCCTGCCCTTCACTCAGGAATCTCAGGGTGGCTTACAATCTCCTTTTCCCTTCCTCCTCCCCACAACAGACACCCCTGTGAGGTAGGCGGGGCTGAGAGAGCTCTGACAGAAACTGCTCCTGAGGGAACAGCTCTGGCAGAACTCTGAGTTGACCAAGGTCACCCAGCAGCTGCGAGTGGAGAAGCGGGGGAATCAAACCCGGTTCTCCCAGGCTGGAGTCCGTGCACTTAGCCACTACACCAAACTGGCTCGAAAACAAACCTCCAGCAAGTCCGCAGGGCCGTGAAAACGGAGCTTTTTCGCCGGGGGTTTCAGTCGGCATGATTCTATCCTCGGTGCTGCACTTTTTTATATGACGCTTGGGGCTCTTTAGCGTGGTGCTCTTTAGCTTGGAGAAACGACGGCTGAGGGGGTGACATGATCGAGGTTTATAAGATTATGCATGGGATAGAGCAGGTAGAGAGAGAGGTACTTTTCTCCCTTTCTCACAAGACAAGGACTCTTGGGCGGTCCATGACATTGCTGAGCGGTTGGGTTAGGATGGATAAAAGGAAGTACTTCTTTACCCAAAGAGTGATGAACACGTGGAACTCACTGCCACAGGAGGTGGTGGCAGCTACGAGCATGGACAGTTTCAAGAGGGAATTAGATAAACATATGGAGCAGAAGTCCATCAGTGGCTATTAGCCACAGGGTATAGATGGGAACTCTCAGTCTGGGGCAGGTGCTGCACTCTATTCTTGGTGCTGGAGGGGGCAGCAGTGGGAGGGCTTCTAGTGTCCTGGCCCCACTGCTGGACCTCCTGATGGCCCCTGGTATTTTTAGCCGCTGTGTGACAGAGTATTGGACTGGATGGGCCATTGGCCTGATCCAACATTGGCTTCTCTTCTGTTCTTATGACGCTGCCACGTTTAAATGGCTTTAACTGTATTCATTTGGAATGTTATTGAGTTGTATTTGATGTATGTATTTATGCTGGTTTTATAATTGTTTGTAAGCCGCCCTGAGCCGCTTCGGCGAGAGGCCGACATGGAAGTCTAAGTAATACATAATAAAAATAAATAAATAAAAAAGAACTTAGGAAGCGACCAAAAAATCTTCCGGAATTCCCGATTTTCAGTTGTGTAGCTGCTCGTGACGCCATCTTGGATTTGTTCTTAAATTGGTCTCGGATGCTGTTAGTCATATGATATGGAATGTTTCTATATTGTTTCTCGGGCTCAATACCATCTTGTAAATCGCCCAGAGTGTGGCACAGTTGGGAAAGGGCGATCAACAAGTCTAATAAATAATAATAAAGAAGGCCAACGCTATGCTGGGGATTATTAGGAAGGGAACTGAAAACAAATCAGCCAGTATCATCATGCCCCTGTATAAATCATTAGTGCGACCTCATTTGGAATACTGTGTACAGTTCTGATCGCCACATCTCAAAAAGGATATTATAGCATTGGAAAAAGTGCAGAGAAGGGCAACTAGAATGATAAAAGGGTTGGAACACCTTCCCTATGAAGAAAGGTTAAAACGCTTGGGGCTCTTTAGCTTGGAGAAACGACGGCTGAGGGGTGACATGATCGAGGTTTATAAGATTATGCATGGGATTGAGCAGGTTGAGAAAGAAGTCCTTTTCTCCCTTTCTCACAAGACAAGAACTCGTGGGCACTCCATGAAATTGCTGAGCAGTCGGGTTAGAACAGATAAAAGGAAGTCCTTCTTCACCCAAAGAGTGATTCACACGTGGAATTCACTGCCACAGGAGGTGGTGGCAGCTACAAGCATGGACAGTTTCGAGAGGGAATTAGATAAACATATGGAGCAAAAGTCCATCAGTGGCTATTAGCCACAGGGTATAGATGGGAACTCTCAGTCTGGGGCAGGTGATGCACTCTATTCTTGGTGCTGGAGGGGGCAGCAGTGGGAGGGCTTCTAGTTTCCTGGCCCCACTGCTGGACCTCCTGATGGCCCCTGGTATATTTTGGCTGCTGTGTGACAAAGTGTTGGACTAGGTGGGCCATTGGCCTGATTCAACATTGGCTTCTCTTATGTTCTTATGTTAATAATAATATTTGTAATCCCATGAGATCTCGAGGCCCCACCTGGAGAAGAAGAAGAGACTGGATTTATACTCCGTCCTTCACTTGGAGTCTCAGAGTGGCTTACAAACTCCCTTCCCTTCCCCTCCACACAACAGACACCCTGTGAGGGAGGTGGGACTGAGAGAGCCGTTCCGGGGGCTGCCCTTTCAAGGACAGCTCTGACGGAACAATGGCTTGCCCGAGGTCATCCAGCAGCTGCAAGTGGAGGAATGGGGAATCGAACCCGGCTCTCCCAGATTAGAGTCTGTGCACTTAACCGCTACACCAAACTGGAGGTTGGCAAGCCCCTCTGTCCTTGGGGTCTCAGTCACGGCCCAAGTCCAAGTTCTACAGAGTAGCTCCTGGAACGTTAAAGGACCAAGCTTGATGTGGCGAATGCAGTTGCCCAGTCCATAAAACCTGGGCATTGCGTGCTCTGCGTTTCGAGTTCCGTACAAAAGAGCAAGGGCCCAGGTTCACCTTAAAGACTAACTGGACTCTTGCTCTTTTCGACGGCTGCAGACAAACACGACGACCCCATCTTGATCGGTGACAAATGAAAAGGTCAGTCGTGACGGCATTTATGAAACTGGCAATTAAAAAGCAATCCGGCGCATTAGTCAGCATGGGTGTGACTCCCACATGCGGAGGCCAGGTCGGAACAAGGTCCAGCTTGCCCGAGGAAATTCCTTCTGTCCCTCCAACTCCCCCCTGCTGGAAGACTCCCAGGTGCCGCCTTGAAGCGAAGAATCAACATTTGGTGCTGTCGCGGCTCAGGTGGGATGTCGCTTGACGCTGCCACCACTCTGGCTTTAGGTTCCCTTGAAGGCTTCGAGCACCCTCCCGAGAGCTTCAGATCTCCCTTGTTTGGCCGAATAATAGGTGCGAGGACCAGGCGGAGCAAACAACAAAGAAGGTTTATTTTTCCAGGAGGTCAGCCCAATATGGGCAACAAACAAGGTGCAAGAACAATCAGTAAGGGGTGCAAGAACAATCAGTAAGGGGTGAGAAGAAAAGAAACCAAATGCTGTAACGTGTCTAAACTTACTGTCCTTAGCTTAGAGAGCCAGTTTGGTGTAGTGGTTAAGTGCGCGGACTCTAATCTGGGAGAACCGGGTTTGATTCCCTACTCCTCCACTTGCAGCTGCTGGATGACCTTGGGCAAGCCACAGTTCTGACAAGAGCTGTCCTTGAAAAAGAGCAGTTTCTGTCAGCTCTCTCTCAGCCCCGCCTACCTCACAGGGTGTCTGTTGTGAGGAGGGGAAGGGAAGGGAGTTTTGTAAGCCGCTCTGAGACTCCCTTGGTTAGTGAAGGGCGGGGTGTAAATCCAATTTCTTCGTCTTCTTCTCTCACTGTCTCAGGTGGGCCTCGGTCTGCTCACCCTTCCTCTCAAGATGAGGATCTCTTCCCCACAGCAGCCTTCCTTCTGGCTCTGCTCTCTTGGAAGAAAGAACAGCTCTTCTTCTGTATCTGCTTTTTTATTACAAGTCCCCTTTCCCTGTGAGTGGCTAAAATTGGTGCCAAAAACTCTCAGGGGCTTCTGGGAGTTGTAGGCCTGGCCTCCTTCCACTGCTACACAGGTTCCCTGGGCTTGCTAGTCCCTGCTTGTACAGCCCAGATCATGACAGGTGCCAAACAGGCCTCTCTAGCCAGTGCTACTCTGCATCTGGGGTAGACTGCCTCTGATGGGGGAGGATCGTTGCCCTGTTGCAGGGAGACTGACCTGGTTTCTGAAAAAATCACCTGCAGTGCTTTTCTGGATTCACTTTAATGCCTAGGCGATGAGAGCTAGAAATGAGACATTTTTTTAAAAAAAATAGGAGAATGAGAATTGTATCTGGGGTAGACTGCCTCTGACGGGGGAGGATCGTTGCCTTGTTGCAGGGAGACTAAGTGACTTGGTTTCTGAAAAATCACCTGCTTGGGCTGCAGTGCTTTTCTGGGTTCAGTTTAAAGCCCAGGCGATGAGAGCTAGAAACTTGACATTTTTAAAAAGAAATTGAAGACTGAGAATTGTATCTGGGGTAGACTGCCTCTGACGGGGGAGGATCTTTGCCTTGTTTCAGGGAGACTAATTGACCTGGTTTCTGAAAAATCACCTCCTTGGGTTGCAGTGCTTTTCTGGGTTCAGCTAAAAGCCAAGGCGACGGGAGCTAGAAACTTGAGCTTTTTTTTAAAAAAAAATAGCAGAATGAGAATTGTATCTCGGGTAGACTGCCCCTGACGGGGGAGGATCTCCAGGTGTGACCTGGAAGGTGGCAACTCTACTATGAACGGAACAAGATTACATTTTGAAAGGCTGCTGGGACGGCAGTGTATTTCGTAGGCGTGACAGAGGCTCTGCGGTTCAGGGGAGGGGGGGTTGCTAGCGGCAAACTGGTGTTGCAAGCAGTGTTCCCTCTAAGCTGAGTCAGTGTGAGCTAGCTCACCATTTCTTAGCCTCCGGATCACACGTTTTTATCCGAACTCAGGAAGGGACGGCTCCAGAGCAAACTAATGTATGCAGCAGCCAAAATCGCTTGCTCACAACTTTAATGCCCGGTAGCTCACAAAGTAGAATTTTTGCTCACAAGACTTCACAGCTTGGACATTGGTTAAGAACATAACATAAGAACATAAGAGAAGCCAATGTTGAATCAGGCCAATGGCCCATGTAGTCCAACACTCTGTCACACAGCAGCCAAAAATATACCAGGTGTCATCAGGAGGTCCAGCAGTGGGGCCAGGACACTAGAAGCCCTCCCACTGCTGCCCCCTCCAGCACCAAGAACAGAGTGCATCACCTGCCCCAGACTGAGAGTTCCCATCTCTACCCTGTGGCTAATAGCCACTGATGGACTTCTGCTCCAGACGTTTATCTAATTCCCTCTTGAAACTGTCCATGCTTGTAGCTGCCACCACCTCCTGTCCATGCTTGTAGCTGCCAGTTTCAGCCAAGCCCACCTCGCCGGGTGGTTGTGAGGGACAAAGAAGGTGGACCCCGTATGCCACACTCACTTTCTCCACGTCCAAACTTTCTTCAAGCAGACAGACCGATCTTTGTCTTGGCAATTGACTACACGGCTGGGATTACTAACCTGCCGGAGGCTGGGAACACGTTGCATGTCAGCCTCTCTTTCCCAGTCAAAAATAAAATAGTGATTGTATCAGGTAATTTTCTCGGGCAAGGCTGCCAAAGGAATAACAACACCCCCCCCCCGGGCTAGAGCTCTGACATCATCATGCCATCCCCAGGTAGGTTCTCACAGTCCCGGGGAGTTGTGGAAACGAGAACAGCACAGCACGCTCCGCGGGGTTTGCTTTTGGGAAAGAAACCGGGTTATCTCCCCCGGTGTATCGCTGAAGGTAGGCCTAGCCTTTCACGGAAGTAGCCAGGGAACTGCCCATTCTTGGAAACGGATCGGGGGTCTTTTCCGGCAGAAGATTCCCCCCCCAAATATTTTGGTCCGTGTGGCTGGCCGGCTACCCTGCCCCTGTTGCTGTAATAGTAAAGGAAGCCACTCGAATCCGACTCTATTCATGCGGTGCTCATCTCCGTTTCCAAGCCGAAGAGCCAGCGCTGTCCGAAGATGTTTCCGTGGTCATGCGGCCGGCACGACTAGACGCCGAGGCGCACGGAACGCTGTTTACCTTCCCACCGAAGCGATACCTATTTATCTACTTGCAATTTCTTGCTTTCGAACTGCTAGTTTGGCAGGAGCTGGTGGGGCTAGAGACGGGAGCTCACTCCATCACGCGGCACTCGGGTTTCGAACTGCTGCACTACCGACCTTCTGGTCTGCAGTTCAGCGTCTTAACCTCTGAGTCACGGCAGCTGTAATACCTTCCTGTTAAAAGCTTGGCGTGGCAAATATGGATCTCCTTTCCTCCCTTTGATGCTCACAATATATTTTTAATGTCTACGTCACTGTAATATTTCGTGCCAGCCAGTGTGTCTGTCATTCAGACAGGTGAGCAATGCTCCCTCTACGCTGTGGAGTCTTGTGAGCAAAAATTCTGCTTTGTGAGCTACTGGCGTTAAAGCTGCGAGCGAGCGATTGGGCTGCTGCGTAACTTAGTTTGCTCTGGAGCCCGTCCCTTCCTGAGCGAAGGCGAAAATGTGTGCGCCAGAGGCTAAAAAACTGTGCGCTAGCTCACACTAACTCAGCTTAGAGGGAACACCGCTCACGACAACCCTGCTTTAAAACACAGCGGGGGCTGAAATCCCGGGATCCCAGATCCTAGGCTGATCGTAGAATCATAGAGTTGGAAGGGGACCTTCAGGGTCATCTAGTCCAACCAGTGTTCCCTCTAAGCTGAGTGAGTGTGAGCTAGCTCACTGTTTTTTAGCCTCCGGCGCACACATTTTTGACTTAGCTCAAGAAGGAGGGCTCCAGAGCAGTGTTCCCTCTAAACTGAGTGAGTGTGAGCTAGCTCACAGTTTTTAGCCTCCGGCGCACACATTATTTTCTTAGCTCAGGAAGGAGGGCTCCAGAGCAGTGTTCCCTCTAAGCTGAGTGAGTGTGAGCCTAGCTCACCGTTTTTTAGCCTCCGGCACACACATTTTTGACTTAGCTCAAGAAGGAGGGCTCCAGAGCAGTGTTCCCTCTAAGCTGAGTGAGTGTGAGCTGGCTCACCGTTTTTTAGCCTCCGGTGCACACATTTTTGTCTCAGCTCAGGAAGGAGGGCTCCAGAGCAGTGTGCTCTCTAAGCTGAGTGAGTGTGAGCCTAGCTCACAGTTTTTTTAGCCTCCAGCTCACACATTTTTGTCTTGGCTCAGGAAGGAGGGCCTCCAGGGCAAACTAATTTCTGCAGGAGCCAAATCGCTCGCTCACAACTTTAATGCCCGTAGCTCACGAAGTAGAATTTTTGCTCACAAGACTCGACAGCTTAGAGGGAACATTGACCGCGACCCACTTTCTCCGAGGCTTTGCAAGCCGCTTTGGGGTCCCGGTCCCCAGGTTGGGAAGCGCTGCCTTGCACCCCGGTCGTTTGTTTTATATCACCTTATGAGAGAGTTCAGTTGTGTTCTGGGGAAAAGCAAACCTTTCCTCGGGTGTGAGGGTTGCGACAGGCTGAGAAGCATTCCGGTTTCTCCAGTGCTGCTTCAGAGATGAACCTGGCAGTTTCTGGAAGGCCACGTTTCAGTTTCTGGAAGGCGACATGTCAGTTTCTGGAAGGCCACATATTAAAAATATTTTTGAGAAGAAGACGAGGAGGAGAAGGAGGAGGAGATTGGATTCAGACCCCTCCCTTCACTACTTGAAGGAGTCTCAGAGTGGCTTACAATCACCTTTCCCTTCCCTTCCCCACAACAGACACCCTGTGAGGCAGGTGGGGCTGAGAGAGCTCTTTCGAGGACTGCTCCTGAGAGAACAGCTCTGAGAGAACTGGTGACTGACCCAAGGTCACACTGGCAGCTGCTTGTGGAGGAGTGGGGAATTGGATTAGAGTCCACGCTCCTAACCGCTATGCCAAACTGGCTCTGCGGCCTAAGGTTGCTGGGTTCCTCCCCCACCCCGGCCACCAGGAGGGTAGGGTTGCTGGATCAAGGATGGGAAATTTCCGGAGGTTTTGGGGTTGAGCCTGGGGAGGACAGGGACCTCAACGGGGTACAAGGCCACAGAGTCCACCCTCCAAAAGTGCAGTGGTTTATGACTGCGGACTCTAATCTGGGAGAACCGGGTTTGATTCCCCACTCCTCCGCTTGCAGCTGCTGGATGACCTTGGGCGAGCCATAGTTCTGTCACAGCTGTTCTTGAAAAAGAGCAGTTTCTCTCAGAGCTCTCTCAGCCCCGCCTACCTCACAGGGTGTCTGTTGGGGGAGGGGAAGGGAAAGGAGTTCATAAGCCGCTTTGAGCGAAGGGTGGGGTATAAATCCAATCTCCTCTTCCTCTTCCTCCTCCTCCTCTTCCTCCTCCTCCTCCTCCTCTTCTTCTTCTTCTTCTTCTTCTTCTTCTTCTTCTTCTTCTTCTTCTTCTTCTTCTTCTTCTTCTTCTTCTTCTTCTTCTTCTTCTTCTTCTTCTTCTTCTTCTTCTTCTTCTTCTTCTTCTTCTTCTTCTTCTTCTTCTTCTTCTTCTTCTTCTTCTTCTTCTTCTTCCTCCTCCTCCTCCTCCTCCTCCTCCTCCTCCTCCTCCTCCTCACCCATTTTCTCCAGGGGAACTGATCTCTGTAGCCTGGAGATGAGCGGTAATTCCAGGGGGTCCACAGGTCCCACCTGGAGGCTGGCATCCCTATATACTGCCATTTTGGGCAGTGGTTCAAAACTATCATTCACCGGCACTGTTGAACAACGCCACGAGAACCGTGTGTACTTGGCTCGTTGTCGCAATGTGTATCTTTGGCTTCCCCTTGCGGGGGATTTCCCACGTCAGAAGGGGAGGGGTCCCCACCTTACTTTAGTTGGGCTTGTGCACGGCGGTCGATGGCACCCCGCTTTAGTTCGGGTGGTGGTGGGGAATGTGGGAGAGTCGGTCCCGCAGTCCGGCCCCGCCGATGCCGTCGGCGTCTGGCTCCGAATGTCTGCGCGGCGCTTTCTTCCTCTTCTGACCTGCCGGCTGTTTCTCGACCGGGATGGATTGGGCCCTGGCCGGGGTCCAGGCCAGCTGGGAGCTTCTTCCTCCTTGACTGTAAATGATCCGAAGGCATTTCGCGCCTGGGAAGGCGAAGAGACACACAAACTCCCCCGGGGGTTCGGGGGCAGCGGGAAGGCCATCGAGCGCCGGCTTAACCCCGAGCGGAAGCCGTCGTCTCCCAGTCTAAACACTGCAGCTAGGTCCTGACGGGAGCTGCCAACTCTGGGTAGGGGGATTCCTGGAGATCTGCGGGGGGGAGCCGGGGGCGGGAGGGATTTGGAGTGGGGCGGGGCTTCAGAGCAGTGTAATAGCGTAGGTTCCACCCTCCAAAGCAGCCATTTTCTCCAGGGGAAGAAGAACTGAGCGGTGATTCACGAAAGCGCCTCCCTTGCCACCAATTTTGTCCTGATGGTGCTCTTTGCTGCTGCTGCAGACAGACAGGAGCCAGTTCGGTGTTGTGGTTAAGTGCGCGGACTCTAATCTGGGAGAACCGGGTTTGATTCCCCCACTCCTCCACTTGCACCTGTTGGATGACCTTGGGCAAGCCATAGTTCTGTCAGAGCTGTTCTCTCCGGAGCAGTTTCTGTCAGAGCTCTCTCAGCCCCAGCGACCTCACAGGGTGTCTGTTGTGGGGAGGGGAAGGGAAAGGAGTTTGTGAGCCGCTCTGATTCTCCTTTGGGTAGGGAAGGGCGGGGTATAAATCCAACCTCCTCCTCCTCCTCCTCCTTCTTCTTCTGTAGTCTGGAAATAAGTTGTAATTACAGGTGGTCTCCAGGCTCTGCCTGGAGGTCGTATCAATATGAAGAAAGACTCTCCGTGCATGAATTACGAACAAAAGCAGAAACATTATATTGTACAAAACAATTCAAACAATTTTACATCTTTGTTAACGTTCAACAAACCCTTACATATTCTTAAAGAGCTAGGATCAAAAAAGCACTTGACACAAAGGGAAAATTCAAAGGAAGTCCACAAATCCTTTGTATAAAAAAAACTTCAGAAGAAACAAAGGTTCTGCGTCTCGCATGAGCCACAGCTATACACGGCTGCCTTCACTGCCGCGTTCACGTCCTGCTTCTTCAGATAGCTGGCACTCTTTAGCTGTGAAACTGAAAACATCCACCATATTATAACATATTTACTGCATTCCCAGTTGTCAGCACATACATACTCACTGAAATGAAGTTTCGACAATTCTCCTACAAATAGTTTTCCATTCGCTCCACTGACGGGTTGGCTACCTCAGCTGCCAATGCTTCTTTCTTAAGTGAGGTGCATTGGGAATATATTTCCCCCTTTTTTTGCAAGCTTACCTGATTTGCAAGGTATTTATTTATTTCACAAGGCATACGAGGTTAAAAACTGCAGAGCTGCCTGGCAGTAGAGTGGAGACTGACATAAGGAAGCCCCTTCGCCTTCTTTTTCTCTCCCCCTCCCAAAAGACTAGAACTCGAGGGCACACGGGGGAAGCTGATGGGCAGTAGGTTCAGGATGGACAAAAGGAAACGCTGCTTTACACAGAGAGGGATTCAGATGTTGAATGCTGGACTAGATGGACCCTCACCGGTCTGATCCAGCAGGACTCTTCTGAGGTTCTTCTCAGGGGAAGGCCTCGGCCTCTCTGCCCTGTTGTTGGCCCTCCAGAGGAACTGGTTGGCCACTGTGTGGGGCAGGATGCTGGACTAGGTGGACCTTCCCTGGTCTGACCCAGCAGGGCTCTTCTGAGGTTCTTCTCAGGGGAAGGCCTTGGCCTCTCTGCCCTGTTGCTGGCCCTCCAGAGGAACTGGTTGGCCCCTGTGTGAGGCAGGAGGCTGGACTAGATGGACCCTCACTGGTCTGACCCAGCAGGGCTCTTCTGGTGTTCTTCTCAGGGGAAGGCCTCGGCCTCTCTGCCCTGTTGTTGGCCTGTGTGAGACAGGAGGCTGGACTGGATGGACCCTCACTGGTCTGACCCAGCAGGGCTCTTCTAATGTTCTGATGAAGGCCTCAGCCTCTGTGCCCTGTTGTTGGCCCTCCAGAGGAACTGGCTGGCCACTGTGTGAGATGGGAGGCTGGACTAGATAGACCCTCACTGGTCTGACCCAGCAGGGCTCTTCTGAGGTTCTTCTCAGGGGAAGGCCTCGGCCTCTCTGCCCTGTTGTTGGCCCTCCAGAGAAACTGGTTGGCCACTGTGTGGAGCAGGATGCTGGACTAGAGGGACCCTCACTGGTCTGATCCAGCAGGGCTCTCCTGATGTTCTTTTCAGGGGAAGGCCTCGGACTCTCTGCCCTGTTGTTGGCCCTCCAGAGGAACTGGTTGTCCATTGTATGAGACAGGATGCTGGACTGAAGGGACCCTCACTGGTCTGATCCGGCAGGGGCCTTCTTGTGTTCTTCTCAGGGGAAGGCCTCAGCCTCTGTGCCCTGTTTGTTGGCCCTCCAGAGGAACTGGTTGAGGCCACTGTGTGAGGCAGGATGCTGGACTGGATGGACCCTCACTGGTCTGCTGAACTAGATGGACCGCTGTCCTTCAAGAGGGAACTGGGTAACCATATGGAGCAGAGGTCCATCAGTGGCTATTGGCCACAAGGTACAGATAGGAACTCTCGGTCTGGGGCAAGGGATGATCTTGTCTTTTTGGTACTTGGGGGCAGGCAACAGTGGGAGGGCTTCTAGTGTCCTGGCCCCGCTGCTGGACCAGAATGTCCCCTGGTCTTTTTGGCCACTGTGTGACAAGAGTGTTGGACTGGATGGGTCATTGGCCTGATCCAACATTGGCTTCTCTTATGTTCTTATGTTCTCTCTTATGTTCTTGTGTTATGTACACGGTCCTATCCATACGTTTATACATTTGTGAACAATAGAAATGTCATACACAGCAACCTGTTAGAGAGGCACATACAGTCACCACATCTCACCACATCTCAAAAAGGATATTGTAGCATTGGAAAAAGTGCAGAGAAGGGCAACTAGAATGATCAAAGGGTTGGAACACCTTCCCTATGAAGAAAGGTTAAAACGCTTGGGGCTCTTTAGCTTGGAGAAACGACGGCTGAGGGGTGACATGACCGAGGTTGATAAGATTATGAATGGGATTGAGCAGGTTGAGAAAGAAGTACTTTTCTCCCTTTCTCACAATACAAGAACTCGTGGGCACTCCATGAGATTGCTGAGCAGTCGGGTTAGAACAGACAAAAGAAAATACTTCTTCACCCAAAGAGTAATTAATATTTGGAATTCACTGCCACAGGAGGTGGTGGCAGCTACAAGCATGGACAGTTTCAAGAGGGAATTAGATGAACATCTGGAGCAGAAGTCCATCAGTGGCTATTAGCCACAGGGTATAGATGGGAACTCTCAGTCTGGGGCAGGTGATGCCCTCTATTCTTGGTGCTGGAGGGAGCAGCCGTGGGAGGGCTTCTAGTGTCCTGGCCCCACTGCTGGACCTCCTGATGGCACCTGGTATATTTTGGCCGCTGTGTGACACAGAGTGTTGGACTAGATGGGCCATTGGCCTGATTCAACATTGGCTTCTCTTATGTTCTTGTGTTCTTACGTAGTCCTTGCGAGCTGTCAAAAGTGGTTTCACATAAAACTAATAGGTGCGTTTCGGCCCCGAGGGCCTTCTTTCGTAGCCTGAACCATGCCGTCCACAGACAAAAAGTTAAAAGAACTATTCAGGACCAGGCAGGTTATAAATAATTCGCTATAGGGTGAGTCTCCCAATAAAGATTGTAAAACAGGCCTGTGAAAGATAAGGAGCCAGAACTCATAATATCTCTGAGCCGGTGTTCTGTGGCCGGCCTGTCTCTCTATCTCCTCAGCGCACGCAAATGTGAACCTTGAGGCTGAAATGTGTCTGGCTTGGCGGTTAGATATTTTGATTTGAAGCCGCTGGAAACAAATCACTGTACGTGGATCTCTTAATAGCTTGCTGTATATGACATTTTTATTGTTCATGAACGTATGTTGTTTGTAATCTTCATCTGGTGCACTGGGCAATGAATATTTCTATTATTTGTTCATGTTCTTGCTACCTGGCTTCTATGCCTTGTTGTTGGCCCTCCAGGGGAACCGGCTGGCCACTGTGTGAGACGGGATGCTGGACTGGATGGACCCTCACTGGTCTGACCCAGTAGGGCTCTTCTGAGGTTCTCCTCAGGGGAAGGCCTCGGCCTCCCTGCCCCGTTGTTGGCCCTCCAGAGGAACTGGCTGGCCACTGTGTGAGACGGGAGGCTGGACTGGATGGACCCTCACTGGTCTGATCCAGCAGGGCTCTTCTGGTGTTCTTCTCAGGGGAAGGCCTCGGCCCCTCTGCCCTGTTGCTGGCCCTCCAGAGGAACTTGTTGGCCTCTGTGTGGGACGGGATGCTGGACTGGATGGACCCTCACTGGTCGGACCCAGTAGGGCTCTTCTGAGGTTCTCCTCAGGGGAAGGCCTCGGCTTCCCTGCCCCGTTGTTGGCCCTCCAGAGGAACTGGCTGGCCACTGTGTGAGATGGGCGGCTGGACTGGATGGACCCTCACTGGTCTGATCCAGCAGGGCTCTTCTGGTGTTCTTCTCAGGGGAAGGCCTCGGCCCCTCTGCCCTGTTGCTGGCCCTCCAGAGGAACTTGTTGGTCTCTGTGTGGGACGGGATGCTGGACTGGATGGACCCTCCCTGGTCTGTTCCAGCAGGGCTCTTCTGATGTTCTTATCAGGGGAAGGCCTTGGCTTCTGTGCCCAGTTGGATGGACCTCCTGAAGAACTGGAATGGCTCCTGTGTGAGACAGGATGCTGGACTAGAGGGACCCTCACTGGTCTGACCCAGCAGGGCTCTTCTGAGGTTCTTCTCAGAGGAAGGCCTCAGCCTCTATGCCCAGTTGGTTGGACCTCCTGAGGAACTGGAATGGCTCCTGTGTGAGACAGGATGCTGGACTAGAGGGCTCTTCTGATGTTCTCCTCAGGGGAAGGCCTTGGCCTCTCTGCCCTGTTGTTGGTCCTCCAGAGGAACTGGCTGGCCACCGTGTAAGACAGGATGCTGGACTAGATGGTCTGCTCCAGCCGGGCTCTTTTTATGTTCTTTGAGGTCTCATAGCTCGGTGGTCCCTTAACCTGGATGGCACAGGTTAACTTGATCTTGAAAGCTAATCCGGGTCAGCCCTGGCTAGTGTTTGGATGGGAGACCTCCAAGGAATCTCAAGGTCATGACGTGGGGGCAGGCAGGCAATGGGAAACCAGCTCTGAACGTCTCTGGCTGTGAAAAGTGTACAGGTTCGCCGGAAGTCAGCTGTGAGTTGCCGGCGCCTTCCGCCACTGTTCCAGAGGCCGAGCACCAGCTTGGGAGGCATAAAGTCCAGGTTCTGTCCCCAGCATTTCCAGTTAAAGGGAGCCCTTTCTCTGCCTGGGTTCTAGGAGAGTCAAGGTAGACTCTACTGAGATGGGTAGGTCAATGGTGGAAGGTGGATACTTGTGTTCTTCCCCAAAGCGACCAGCTTAGCTTTACGAACAGGATGAGATGGAGTCGTAGCAGGGCTGGAGAAGCATACGGAGAAGGAGGTCCATCAATGGCTCTTAGCCACAAGATGCAGATGGGAACACTCTGTCTGGGGCAAGGGATGCCCTGTCTTCTTGGTGCTTGCAGGCCTGCTGGAGTTCTGGGCCTGCCACCGAGGGGGGAGCTCACCACCTCCCCAGCAATGCTCCCTTCTAAGCTGTGGAGTCTTGTGAGCAAAAAATTCTACTTTGTGAGCTTCCGGCATTAAAGTGGCGAGCGAGCGACTGGGCTGCTGCGTCGATTAAGTTTGCTCTGGAGCCCTCCCTTCCTGAGCCAAGACAGAAGTGTGTGAACTGGAGGCTAAAAAAACAGTGAGCTCGCTCACACTAGCTCAGCCTAGAGGGAACACTGCTCCCGAGGCAGCTGATTCCACTTGTAAACAACTCTGACTGTAACAGAGTTTCTCCTAATACCCAGCCTGTACCTTCCCCGCCCTTAGTTTAAACCCATTTATTGTGAGTCCTGCCCTCTGCTGCCGATAGGAGCAGCTCCTTAAGGTAAAGGCAAAGGTCTCCCTTGCTCGAAAGCCAGTCGAATCCGACTCTAGGGTTGCGGTGCTCATCTCCGTTTCCAAGCCGAAGAGCCAGCGCTGTCCGAAGACGTTTCCGTGGTCATGTGGCCGGCATGACTAAACACCAAGGCGCACGGAACGCTGTTCCCTTCCCACCGAAGTGGTACCTATTTATCTACTTGCAGTTTCTTGCTTTCGAACTGCTAGGTTGGCAGGAGCTGGAACCAGAGACGGGAGCTCACTCCGTCTTGCGGCACCCGAGTCTTGAACTGCTGAACGACTGACCTTCCACAGCCTGCAGTTCAGCGGCTTAACCACTTGAGCCACCTAGAACCTATTAAATTCGGGGGCGGAGCCTGAGGAGGGCGGGGTTTGGGGAGGGGCTTCCATGGGGTATGAAGACATAGAGTCCGCCTTCCAGAGTGGCCTTTTTCTCCCGGCGAACTGATCTCTGTCATTGGTTGCCGTAGATTTTTCTGGGGCTGTCTGGCCATGGTCTTGGCACTGTCGGAACCTGAGTTTCGCCAGTAGCTGAGCCTGGCATCCTCGGAGGCGGGGGGGTCACTTCGTAGAAAAAGAGTTGCAGGAGCTCATGAGCATAACTCATTCGCATGACTCATTCGCACAGCTTATTTGCGTATGCCACACCCCCTGACATCACGGGAAGTGATGTCAGAAGGCAACACCCGCCGCTCAGGCGCCACTGGATGGCTAGCTATGGGGGGGAAACGCACAGATCTGCCCTCACAGGGGAAGGAGAGCTTGTACCTGAATAAACCTTGGTCTTAAAGGTGCCACAGTTTGGCAAGCGTAGCAAAGTGCGTGGCTGCTCATGGGTCGAGGAGGGTGCCACGGAGGACACACACGGCCTCGAGCAGGTAGGGGGCCAGGGCGGTGGCGGGGCAGAGGCTCAGGAGGAGGCCGAGGAGGCGCAGGAGGCCGGGGCAGAGTTCCTCGCAGGCCTCACGGGAGTTGCCGGGGCCCGCCTTGCAGAGGCGCTGCGCGAGGGCCGGCGTGAGGACGGGCAGAGCCTGGGCAGGCTGGGTGCCACAGCCCAGGCAGTGTCAGAGCAGCTTGAGGGCCAGCTCACGGCAGTGCTCTGCTGGGTCAGTCAGCAGGCGGGGAAAGGCGAGGGGGCTGCTGGGAGCAGGGGGTGGGGCTTGCTGCACGTGCCCGCCCCCTGGGCTCCTTACTGCCGGAGCGTTGCTTCTGTGCGCTCCTGCAGGAAATGAGCCCTGAGCAGTGTCAGAGCAGCTTGAGGGCCAGCTCACGGTAGTGCTCTGCTGGGTCAGCCAGCAGGCAGGGAAAGGCGAGTGGGGCTGCTGGGAGCAGGAGGTGGGGCTTGCTGCACATGCCCGCCCCCTGGGCTCCTTACTGCCGGAGCGTTGCTCCTGTGCGCTCCTGCAGGAAATTAACCCTGAGCAGAGGTATGACCTGGAAAGATGGGAGTACTCTCTGTGTCAAGGGGAGAAGAAAAATGATAGGCAGGTCATTTATATCTACCCCAGTAGGTGGGGCAGGGCTGAGTCATTCTCTTGTAGTAGTTCTCTGGGCTGTGGAACATGCTATTGGAGGAGCTTTCCTGAGGAGGTTCTTTTGTCTATGGATTGTTTCCAGAGGAGGTTTCCGGTTTCCTGGGGAGGTTCTTTTGTATTGTGGATTGGCTGGTGAAACTCTAATCTTATCTGTAGTGCCGTTGTCAGCTGTCGAGCCTTTTGTGTTTTTTCAGGACAGGAAACCAGGCCCTATTTATTTTTAAACTCTCTTCTTTTCCTGTTGAAGTTGTGTTTATGTTTATGAGTTTCAACGGCTTCCCTGTGTCATCTGACATGGTCATTGGAAGCGTTGTCCAGCCTTTCAGTGTCCTGGAACAAAATGCTGTGCCCTGTTTGGGTCAGGCGATGTTCAGCCTCTGCTGATTTTTCAGGTCGGCCCAGTCTGCAGTCTCTTTCATGTTCTTTTTATTCTTGCCTGGATGCTACGCTGTGTGGTAGGGGGGTCTGATCTCTTGTCACCTGCAGAGCAGCGGTCATCCCAGGAGATCTCCAGCCCCCACCTAGGGGTTGGCAACCCAGCTCACGGGTTTCTACGAGGCCTTTGGCTGGACTTGGCAGGGCCCCGTGGTTCAAAAACCTCTTTCTTTAAAGGAAAGAGGAGTCTCTTCGTAGCCCTCCCTCTCGTTCTCCACTCCGGAATGCATTTCCGTGATCAGGTCTCCATCTTCCCTCCGGAGGGAAGCACGGGAGAGAGTCTAAAAAGCAAATTATTTGCCTCTCTCTCACAGAGTGCGGGAGGCGTCCAAACAGGCAGGCAGGACTGCTGTTCCGGAGCGACCAGATCTCTCTCTCCTCCACGTGCCGGCCAAAGGTTTGGCCGGAGGACTTTGCACCGCCACGAGGACCCGAGGCCGTGGTGGCCGATTAAACAGGAGGGCCCTGCTCTAATTCCGGGGCAGGCAAAGAATAAGGGGCCTCGGGGGAAACGTCTGACCAGAGGCGACAGCCGAAATCCCTCCTGGCCCTTCAGCCGTTCGGTAGAAAAGGCAATTTGGCCTAGTGGTTAGGAGCGCGGACTCTAATCTGGGAGAACCAGGTTTGATCGCCCACTCTTCCTCCACATGCTGCTGCTGGTGTGACCATGGGTCAGTCACAAGTTATTTCAGAGCTGTTCCCTCAAGGGCAGTCCTCGAGAGAGCTCTCTCCATCTGTTGCGGGGAGGGGAAGGGAAGACGGTTGGAAGCCACTCTTGAGACTCCTTTAGGTAGTGAAGGGGGGTATAAATTCCATGGGCTCTCCATGGGTGGGCTGCAACTTGACAAACCCTCACCCAAAGAGTGATTAACATGTGGAATTCTCTGCCACAGGAGGTGGTGGCAGCTACAAGCATGGACGGCTTCAAGAGGGAATTAGATAAGCATATGGAGCAGAGGTCCATCAGTGGCCATTAGCCACAAGGTATAGATAGGGACTCTCGGTCCGGGGCAAGTGATGCTGTCTTCTTGGTGCTTGCGGGGGTCAACAGTGGGAGGGCTTCTAGTGCCCTGGCCCCACTGCTGGACCTCCTGATGGCACCTGGTATTTTTGGCCACTGTGCGACATCGTGATGGACTGGATGGGCCATCGGCCTGATCCAACACTGGCTTCTCTTACGTTCGCATGTTCTAACCTTTCTAGCCCCTCTGGGGCTCCCGGATTTCCTTTGTCTCAGTTCAAAAACATCCTAGAATATTACAGAACCTTTCCACACTCTCCTGTCCAGTTTGGACGGCGTCATTGTTGAAAAAACCCCTGCCCTCCGCAGAACGCTTGTGATGTTTTGCCAGTGCCTCTAAGCGGGCTGATGAACGTAGCCGCGCCGGGCTCTTGATAAATCCAAACCGCCTCGCTTTTCCAAATCTGGCACAAAAGCTGTCATGTTCTGTAGCCCATTAACGGCGTCTGTTTTTGTAAAGAGGTTGCTTTTCATGTCTGTGACGGGGTTTGTCACGGCCAGGGTTGCTGTGAGGCCGGCATCCTGAAACCTGAAGTTCATGGGTGGGGCACGGTGTTGTACCACATGGCACCTGTGAATGTCTGTCTATGGCTGTCAGCACATGGCTTTTTGGAGGAAGAGGAAGAGGAAGAGGAAGAGATTGGATTTCTACCCCGCCCTTCACTACCCGAAGGAGTCTCAGAGCGGCTTACAATCTCCTTCCCCTTCCCCTCCCCACAACAGATACCCTATGAGCAATTCCGCCTTCTACTTTGTGAGTTGCTGGCATTAAAGTTGTAAGTGAGCAATTTGGCTACTACATCAATTAGTTTGTTTCCTGAGCTAAGACAAAAATGTGTGAGCCGGAGGCTAAAAAACTTCTTCTTCTTCTTCTTCTTCTTCTTCTTCTTCTTCTTCTTCTTCTTCTTCTTCTTCTTCTTCTTTTCTTCTTCTCTTCTTCTTCTTCTCTTCTTCTTCTTCTTCTTCTTCTTCTTCTTTTCTTCTTCTTCTTCTTCTTCTTCTTCTCTTCTTCTTCTTCTTCTCTTCTTCTTCTTCTTCTTCCCCTGAATGCCGAACACTGTCAGGAAGGCAGATGGTCTCTTCTGCCTCCGTCTCCAGTTTGGCAGCCCAACCGGAGAGCGCAAGAAAGTGCAAAATCGCCAGGACGGATTCCAAGCTTGGTAGGCCTGGGATCGGCTTCTGGTGTCTCGGCAGGCACCGTAATGAGGCGGTTGCTTCAGCCGGCAGAACAAATTGAGCCCGCCTGGAGCTATAAGCGCAACTTCAGGGTCTGAGCAAGTCCCGGGCCAGGGTGAGGAAAGGTGAATTGGAAGGAGTCCCAAGGAGGCGGATTGCGGGAAACTGGGTTGAGCAGATGCCCTACCACTGAGCCACAGCCCTTCTCCAGAAAGTGCTCTCCAGGGTCTCAGGCAGAGAAGGTCTTTCCCATCACCTCCTGCCTGGTCCTTGTAACTGGAGATGCCGGGGATTGAACCTGGGACCTTCTGCATGCCAAGCAGAGGCTCCGCCACTGAGCCACAGCCCCTCTTTACAGCTCTCCAGGGTCTCAGGCGGAGGTCTTTCCTGTCACCTCCTGTCTGGTCCTTTTTAACTGGAGATGCTGGGGATTGAACCTGGGACCTTCTACATGCCAAGCAGAGGCTCTGCCACTGAGCCACAGCCCCAGTTTACAGCTCTCCAGGGTCTCAGGCAGAGAAGGTCTTCCCCATCACCTCCTGCCTGGTCCTTGTAACTGGAGATGCCGGGGATTGAACCTGGGACCTTCTGCATGCCAAGGCACCGCTTTGGTGGGAAGGTAACAGCGTTCCGTGTGCCTTGGCGTCTAGTTGTGCCGGCCACATGACCACGGAAATGTCTTTGGACAGCGCTGGCCCTTCGGCTTGGAAACGGAGATGAGCAACGCCCCCTAGAGTCGGATTCGACTGGCTTTCGAGCAAGGGGAACTTTTACCTTTATGTGTAGCTTTAGGCTACTCCTTCACCTCCTACCACTTATTTGAATGTTATGTTATTTGGAGAAAAATTAGTAAAGTGATTTTTAAAAAAAGAAAGAAAGTGTGGTTGAAGATGGTTCTCATGTCCCCTCTCAGTTGTCTCCTCCCCAGGCTGAACATACCCAGCTCCTTCAACCTTTCCTCATAGGACTTGGTCTCCACGTAGGGGTTTGTTTCTCCCCATTCCTCTCACCCCGGGCCAGTGTTCCCTCTAAGCTGAGTTAAGTGTGAGCTAGCTCACAGTTTTTTAGCCTCCGGCGCATACATTTTTGTCTTAGCTTAGGAAGGAGGAAACTAATTTATACAGCAGCCAAACTGCTCGCAAGACTCCACAGCTTAGAGGGAGAATCGCCCCGGGGGTCCTAGCTCCAAGCTCTAACCACTATCCCACGCTGACTCTTGGGTCTCATGAAATGCTTAATCTGCTATGCTTTGGGGACAATCACGTCCCTGCGTTGAGCCCAAAAGCTCCGTCTTTCAACATTGCTTATCTGGACTGTAACAAGGAGGACCTGGCCTTGGGGGGAGGGCGGGGAAGGTTGCATCAGTGTTTAGTTCTTGGGGCCCTTTCTTGCATGCCCAGGGAAACGCCAATTGCCACTTTGGGATCAGGAAGCAATTCTTCTCCAGGCCAGTTTGGTCCAGGATCCTGCAGCCACGAAACTAAAAGACGCCTGCTCCTTGGGAGGAAAGCGGTGGCAGACCTAGGCAGCGTAATAAAAAGCAGAGACATCGCCCTGCCGACAAAAGTCCGTAAGGTCAAAGCGACGGTATTCCCTGTAGTTGTGTCTGGGTGCGAGAGTTGGACCGTAATGAAGGCCGAGCGCCGAAGAATAGATGCTTTCGAATTATGGTGCTGGAGAAGACTCTAGAGAGTCCCTTGGGCTGCAAGGAGATCGGAATCAGTCTACCCTAAAAGAAATCAACCCTGACCGTTCCCTGGAAGGCCAGAGACTGAAGCTGAAGCTCAAATACTTTGGCCACCCAATGAGAAGGGAGCACTCGTAAGAACATAAGAACAGCCAATGCTGAATCAGGCCAATGGCCCATCTAGTCCAACACTCTGTCACACAGTGGCCAAAAATACCAGGTGCCATCAGGAGGTCCAGCAGTGGGGCCAGGACACCAGAAGCCCTCCCACTGCTGCCACCCCCCCCAGCACCAAGAACACAGAGCCTCACCTGCCCCAGACTGAGAGTTCCCATCTATACTCTGTGGCTAATAGCCACTGATGGACTTCTGCTCCATCTGTTTATCCAGTTCCCTCTTGAAACTATCTATGCTTGTAGCTGCCACCACCTCCTGTGGCAGTGAATTCCACGTGTTAATCACTCTTTGGGTGAAGAAGGACTTCCTTTTATCCATTCTAACCCGACTGCTCAGCAATTTCATGGAATGCCCAAGAGTTCTTGTATTGTGAGAAAGGGAGAAAAGTACCTCTTTCTCAACCTGCTCTGTCCCACGCATAATCTTATAAACCTCGATCCCGTCACCAGTCAGCTGTTGTTTCTCCAAGCTAAAGAGCCCCAAATGTTTTAACCTTTCTTCATAGGGAAAGTGTTCCAAACCTTTTATCATTCTAGTTGCCCTTTTCCGCACTTTTCCCAATGCTATAATATCCTTTTTAGGGCAACTAGAATGATAAAAGGGTTGGAACACCTTCCCTATGACGAAAGGTTAAAATGCTTGGGGCTCTTTAGCTTGGAGAAACGACGGCTGAGGGGTGACATCATCGAGGTTTATAAGATTATGAATGGGATTGAGCAGGTTGAGAAAGAAGTCCTTTTCTCCCTTTCTCACCATACAAGAACTCGTGGGCACTCCATGAAATTGCTGAGCAGTCGGGTTAGAACGGATCAAAGGAAATACTTCTTCACCCAAAGAGTGATTAACATATGGAATTCCCTGCCACAGGAGGTGGTGGCAGCTACAAGCATGGACAGTTTCAAGAGGGAATTAGATAAACATATGGAGCAGAAGTCCATCAGTGGCTATTAGCCACAGGATATTGATGGGAATTCTCAGTCTGGGGCAGGTGATGCACTCTATTCTTGGTGCTGGAGGGGCAGCAGTGGGAGGGCTTCTAGTGTCCTGGCCCTGCTGCTGGACCTCCTGATGACACCTAGTATATTTTGGCCGCTGTGTGACAAAGAGTGTTGGACCAAATGGGCCATTGGCCTGATTCAACATTGGCTTCTCTTATGTTCTTATGTTCTTATGTTCTTTTTGAGGTGTGGCGACCAGAACTGTACACAGTATTCCAAATGAGGCCGCACCAATGATTTATACAGAGGCATGATGATACTGGCTGATTTGTTTAAGTTCCCTCCTGGAGAAGACCCTGATGCTGGGAAAAGCTGAAGGTGGAAGAAGAAGAAGAAGAAGAGATTGGATTTCTACCCCGCCCTTCACTACCCAAAGGAGTCTCAGAGCAGCTTACAAACTCCTTTCCCCTTCCCCTCCCCACAACAGACACCCTGTGAGATAGGCGGGGCTGAGAGAGCTCTGACAGAAACTGCTCTTTTTCAGGAACAGCTGTGCCAGAGCTTGTGACTGACCCAAGGTCACATCAGCAGCTGCAAGTGGAGGAGTGGGGAATCAAACCCGGTTCTCCCAGATTAGAGTCCATGCACTTAACCACTAACACCAAACTGACTCCCAAGAAAGAAGAAGGGGACGGCAAAGGATGAGATAGTCAGACAGTGTCACTGATGCAACAGACATGAAATTTAGCAAACTCCGGAGGATGGTGGAAGACAGGAGGGCCTGGCGTGATCTGGTCCGTGGGGTTGCGAAGAGTCGGACTCGACTGTGCGACTGAACAACAACAAAAGTAGGGGGTTGGACTAGATGACCCTGGAGGTCCCTTTCCATTCTATGATTCTCACCTTGCGAGAAATCTCGTCACTAGCCGTTTGCCAGAGGTGTATGTCTGCTGCTCTCCACATTACTCCCGCCTCCTGGCAAAGTAGTATTTGTCGTCTGGATGCGATTTGCTGTCTTGGGTGGCAGGCACGGGACGGATGGTCGGCTTTGGTGCCGGCGCACGCTCTGGCCTGCTGCCCGCACCAAGCCTCTGATGCTGTCGTGGGTCAGCCGGGGCTCAGTGAGGACTCCTCAGGAGGAGAGCGGCCAGGTGTCGCCAGCCATGAGTCAGCAGAAGCCAGCAAGCAGGCGGCCAAACCCGAGGCAGATCAGGGTTTCCCAGTCAACCGCCGGAGTGGTGCCACCAACACTCTCCAGCCCTGCACTTATGGGTGAAACTGAACTGACTGTTCCCAGCCCTCCAGCATCACCCACACCCTTTGAGTGCCCAACAGAGCAGCAAGAGAGACGGCAGGGTGCTTGCCTCCTGGCCCAACCCCAGCTGCCTGGGTAGCTCCAGATGTACTCCGAAGCGGCTGGCTGCAAACTGGACCTGTAGGTGCACGCGTATTAAAAAAACCCAGCCAAGGCAGGCTGTTAGGTGTAGAAGCTACAAGTCTCTCTACCCCTGACTCTGCGAGCACAGCTCCGGAGTCTGCCTTGCTCGTGTGATTTTTCTGGACTGGCTCCCGACCTTGATTCTTGGCTCTGTGTGACTCCAGATCGTATGACCTCTTGGCTACACCTTGTGGACAACTCCTAGGTAACGAACGCTTGGCTTTTGACTGTCGGACTGGCCTCCTGACTCTGTTCCCCTGATGTTGCTTCGGTAAGGGCTCTTTTGGCGTGCGGATGGAGTTCTCGGTTTTGCTAGCTCGCGCCTAGGCCCTCGCCTCTGGTAAGCAGCGTTCCGCCCACCTGCCCCACGACAGATGCTTAGCTGGTTGCTCGCCGTTCTTGAGAACGTGTTAAATCACGTCCTGCCGTCTTCCCGGCAATTTCTGAGTGAAGTTAACTGACTTCGGGGGCTGGTTTGTTTCTGCGGCTCGGGATGCAGACACGGCTGAGGTCAAGGGCCGCTCGGGAGGACCCTGTTTTGTGAGAAGGCAACCCGCGGGCCTCACGGCTTTTCCGGAGGTTCTGTCGATGATTAAGAACATAAGAGAAGCCAATGTTGGATCAGGCCAATGGCCCATCTAGTCCAACACTCTGTCACACAGCGGCCAAAATATACCAGGGGCCATCAGGAGGTCCAGCAGTGGGGGTTCTTTTGGACCAACGGATTGTTGGTATGGATGGTGGTTGGGGTTGCGATTGAGGCTTGTTTTGTGTGTGACGTGTGTCTTTATAGTCCAGAAGACAAAAGTTAACATGGAAACTTGTCTCCCTTTCTCACCATACAAGAACTCGTGGGCACTCAATGAAATAGCTGAGCAGTCACCTTCCCTATGACGAAAGGTTAAAATGCTTGGGGCTCTTTAGCTTGGAGAAACGACGGCTGAGGGGTGACATCATCGAGGTTTATAAGATTATGAATGGGATTGAGCAGGTTGAGAAAGAAGTCCTTTTCTCCCTTTCTCACCATACAAGAACTCGTGGGCACTCCATGAAATTGCTGAGCAGTCGGGTTAGAACAGATAAAAGGAAGTCCTCCTTCACCCAAAGAGTGATTAACGTATGGAATTCACTGCCACAGGAGGTGGTGGCAGCTACAAGCATGGATGGCTTCAAGAGGGAATTGAATCAACATATGGTGCAGAGGTCCATCAGTGGCTATTAGCCACAAGGTATAGATAGGGACTCTCGGACTGGGGCAAGTGATGCTCTGTCTTCTTGGTGCTTGGGGGGGGGCAACAGTGGGAGGGCTTCTGGAGTTCTGGCCCCACTGCTGGACCTCCTGAGGGCACCTGGTATTTTTGGCCACTGTGTGACACAGAATGTTGGACTGGATGGGCCATTGGCCTGATCCAACATTGGCTTCTCTTATGTTCTTATAGGAACTCTCGGTCTGGGGCAAGTGATGCTCTGTCTTCTTGGTGCTTTCTGGGGGGGGGGGCAACAGTGGGAGGGCTTCTGGTGTCCTGGCCCCACTGCTGGACCTCCTGAGGGCACCTGGTAATTTAAGCCACTGTGTGACACAGGGTGTTGGACTAGATAGGCCACTGGCCTGATCCAACATTGGCTTCTCTTATCTTCTTAAGAGGGAATTGAATAAACATTATGGAGCAGAAGTCCATTGGTGGCTATTAGCCACAAGGTATAGATAGGAACTCTCAGTCTGGGGCAGGTGATGCACTCTATCCTTGGTGCTGGAGGGGGCAGTAGTGGGAGGTCTTCGAGTGTCCTGGCCCCACTGCTGGACCTCCTGATGGCACCTGGTATATTTTGGCCACTGTGTGACCCAGAGTGTTGGACTAGATGGGCCACTGGCCTGATCCAACATTGGCTTCTCTTTTGTTCTTATGCTCTTAAACAGAGAGCTGGAAGGGATCCCAAAGGTCATCTAGTCCAACCCCCTGTACAGTGCAGGAAATTCATAGCTACCCCCTCCGACTCCCCCAGTACCCCTGCTTTCTGCCCAGAGGAAGGGGAAAAAAACCCTCCAGGATCGCTGGGCTGATCTGGTCTGGAGAAGAATTCCTTCCTGACCCCAGAGTGGCGGCCGGCGTTAACCTGGACCAGTGTTCCCTCTGAGCTGAGTTAGTGTGAGGTAGCTCCCAGTTTTTCAGCCTCCAGCTCACACATTTTCGTCTCAGCTCAGGAAGGGAGGGCTCCAGAGCAGACTAATTTAGGCAGCAGCCCAATCGCTCGCTCAGGACTTCAGTGCCGGTAGCTCTCAAAGCAGAAGTTTTGCTCGCAAGGCTCTCCGCAGCTTAGAGGAAGCGTTGCCCTGGACATGTAAGAAAGCGCCACAGAAAGGCCTTTTCTGTTCAGTGCGGCCTTGAGGTAGGAGCCAGGAGGTAATGGGACTCCTTCCTCCCCACTCACCTCGACAACAGGCTGTTCTTGAGGGGTTGGAAGAATATCAGGATCCTACCGGAGGAAGGCCAAATCGGTGGAAACTAAGAACATAAAAAATGCCCTGCTGGATCAGACCACTGGTCTATCTAGTCCTGCATCCTGCCTCACACATTGGCCAACCCGTTCCTCTGGAGGGCCAACAACAGGGCAGAGAGGCCGAGGCCTTCCCCTGAGAAGAACCTCAGAAGAGCCCTGCTGGGTCAGACCAGGGAGGGTCCACCTTGTCCAGCATCCCTTTCTCACACAGGGGCCAGCCAGTTCCTCTGGAGGGCCAACAACAGGGCATAGAGGCCGAGGCCTTCCCCTGGGAAGAACCTCAGAAGAGCCCTGCTGGGTCAGACCAGGGAGGGTCCATCTTGTCCAGCTTCCCGTCTCACCCAGTGGCCAACCAGTTCCTCTGGAGGGCCAACAACAGGGCATGGAGGCCGAGGCCTTTCCCTGATGTTGCCTCCTGGTTCTGGGATTCAGAGTTTTAGTGCCTTTGGCTGTGGAGGTTCCCCCTTAAGTCACCGGGGCTAGTAGCCGCTGATAGACTTATTCCCCCTGAATCTATCGAATCCCCTTTTAAAGCTGTTTATTCCTGTGGCCATCCCTACATCCCCTGGCAGGGAATCCCACATTTCAATCACTCTCTGTGTAAAGTAGTGTTTCCTTTTGTCCATCCTGAACCTACTGCCCACATTTCTCATTCTTCTTGATATGCCAGTAAAGAAAACCGGCAGAAACATTGTATGTGTGTGTGTGTTTGTATTCGGTGCAATCAAGTTTCTTCCAGCTCATGTCCTCCAGAATGTCCAATCATTTAGATCAGGTCTTGCAGACTGAGGTTCGCGGCTTCCTTGATGGTCAATCCATCTCCCGTTGGGTCGTCCACTTTTCTTGCTGTCTCGGACTTTTTCTAGCATTATATTCTATGCCAGCAAGTCTTGTACTTCGATCACATCCTCCGCTGTCTTTTTGGCGCTCCGCGGCATACGTCAAACTCTCCTCTAATACCCCGTTTCACGTGTGTCGACTTTCTTCTCTCATTAGTTGCTGTAGATCTTCCAGGCTGCGTGGCCGTGGTCTTGGCATTGTAGGACCTGTCGTTTCGCCAGTCGCTGTGACTGGCATCCTCAGAGGTATCACACAGAGGTTATAACGCAGAAAGATGTCGTACTCTCTGTGTCACACAGAGAGTACTACATCTTGACACAGAGAGTACTCCATCTTCCTGTGTTACACCTCCGAGGATGCAAGTCACAGCTACTGGCGAAACGTCAGGTCCTACAGTGCCAAGACCACGGCCAGACAACCCGGAAAATCGACAGCAACTAATCGACTCCGGCTGTGAAAGCCTTCGACAACATATTTCTTCTGTCAGCTGTCATCATCAGAGATGAAAAAATAAGGCCAAGGCTGCTGGTGCGAAATCAGGTAAAATACATTTTATTACTCAGTTAAGTTTCCAGGAATTCCCTCTGCGTCTCGCCGGCAGGCTTTGTCAGGGAGGGTCAGTCCATCTTGCAGTAATTTCTTCGGAAAGAGTAAAAGATGGGTAGCGTTCGTCATTGCCCAGCTTTAGTTTCCAACCAACGTAAATTTGCAATATGATCTCTAGTGCCTCTAGTGCCAAACTGGAGTGCCAGTCTGGTGTAGTGGTTAGGAGCGCGGACTCTAATCTGGGAGAACTGGGTTTGATTCCCCCCTCCTCCACATAAGAACATAAGAGAAGCCAATGTTGGATCAGGCCAGTGGCCCATCCAGTCCAACACTCTGTGTCACACAGTGGCCAAAAAGACCAGGTGCCATCAGGAGGTCCAGCAGTGGGGTCAGCAAGGCCATCGCTCGGCCCCAGAGTTCCTATCTAAACCTTGTGGCTAATAGCCACTGATGGACTTCTGCTCCAGATGTTTATCTAATTCCCTCTTGAAACTGTCCATGCTTGTAGCTGCCACCACCTCCTGTGGCAATGAATTCCAAGTGTTCATCACTCTTTGGGTGAAGAAATACTTTTATCTGTTCTCCCCAGGGAGATGAAGCCAGCTGGGTGATCTTGGGTCAGCCACAAGTTTTCTCGGAGCTGTTCTCTCAAGAGCAGTCCTTGAAAGAGCTCTCTCAGTCCCACCTACCTCACAGGGTGTCTGTTGTGACCGGGGAAGGGAAGGTGATTGTATGCTGCTCCAAGACTCCTTCGGGTAGTGAAGGGTGGGGATATAAATCCAATCTTCCTGCCCTCCCTTCCTCCTCCTCCTCTGAATCCAGCTTGAACATTTTCTGTTTCTTGTTCCATAAATGCTAACAGTCTTTGTTGCAAGATTTTGAGTGTGAGACTCTTACCTGCGTGAGAAATTAATGCAGTGGTTCGATAATTGCTGCAGTTTTTGACATCTCCTTTTTTCGGAATGGGAACGTAGGTTGAACGTTTCCAGTTTGTGGGCCGTTACACATGAGGAGAAGAGCGACTCAAAAATTAGCTTCTTGAAAAAGATTGGGATCACAGTGATCTCCAAAGAACCAGGGGAGCAAAAACAAGCCAAACCCCCAAGGGAAAACTAAAGGCACCAAAAACAAGGGTAGACCAGTTTGGTGTAGTGGTTAAGTGCGTGGACTCTAATCTGGGAGAACCGGGTTTGATTCCCCACTCCTCCACTTGCACCTGGCTGGATGACCTTGGGCAAGCCATAGTTCTGACAAGAGCTGTCCTTGAAAGAGCAGTTTCTGTCAGAGCTCTCTCAGCCCCACCTACCTCACAGGGTGTCTGTTGGGGGGAGGGGAAGGGAAAGGAGTTTGTAAGCGGCACTGAGACTCTGAGTGAAGGATGGTGTATAAAACCAATCACCTCCTCTTCCTCCTCCTCTTCTCCTCCTTCTCCTTCTTCTCTAAAGCTAGAACTGATGGCGGGGTGGGGGGAAGCCATGTAGAAAAGCCCCTTGTCTGATCTTCACTTCTCTGTTTCTCTTATTCCTTGTTTCCAGACTGAACCATACATATCTGGTCATGTACAGATGTTTAGTTGACTTTTGGGGTTCCTTGATAAGGAGTCTTAGCAACTTTAGTTGCTGTAGATTTTTCCGGGTTGTCCGGCTGTGGTCTTGGCATTGTAGGACCTGACGTTTCGCCTGCAGAGGTATAACACAGAAAGACGGAGTACTCTCTGTGTCAAGGTGAGCAGGTGGCAGGCAGGTAATTTATCTCTACTCAGGAAGGTGGGGTAGGGCTGAGTCATTCTCTTGTA
This sequence comes from Gekko gecko, assembly GCA_029375565.1. Taxonomy (NCBI): domain Eukaryota; kingdom Metazoa; phylum Chordata; class Lepidosauria; order Squamata; family Gekkonidae; genus Gekko; species Gekko gecko. Next base: position 11,746,251 of record JAPDNY010000001.1, on the reverse strand, counting down.
GGAGTTCCCCAGGCTGTGAACATGCTAATGGAGGAGCTTTCCTGAGGAGGTTCTTTTGTATATGGAGTCTTTCCTGAGGAGGTTCTTTTGTTTGCAACTGTTTTTCTAAATGTGCGCAACCGCTATCCAGGGGGCTGAGGGGAAGAATAGCGGCCTCATTTTTGTGCGTCCTCTTTCAGTCCAGACTTGTCCCACCCAAACCGTCATCTTTCCGTGTTTTGACTTTTTTCCAGGATGTTCCAAACATTATACAACTACTTCTGGTGGGACCGTCTCTGGTTGCCGGCGAACTTAACCTGGGCCGACCTCGAAGTCGAAGATGGGCAGGTCCACGCCAAGCCCTCCGACCTCTACATCACCTTCCCGTTCGCTTTCCTCTTCCTCCTCCTCAGACATCTCTTTGAAATGTGAGTGCCTCCGCCCCGGTTGTGGAATTTCACCCTGTGATGTAAGGTATTCAAGTACAGGAAGCCAGATTGTGGAGAAGGTTGAGAGAAATGTGCCAAATTGTCATTTATTTTTGCCGTGGCAAAATCCATCCATATCTTTTGGAGCCGTTGTGTGAGAGTAGGTGATGTCGGAGGTTTCCGATTCAATGCCCACGGTATATCTAGCAGCATATCGCAGGAAGGACACTCATTCTCTGATCGAATAGGAAGCTCTCACGGGAGTGGCTGAAAACGCACGGCAGTGGTCCATCCGTTCCTGCATCCTCCTTTCCCCGAGGGCGGTCATCGCCTCACGACTTAAAAGGGCCCCGCCCGATGGACTCTCCTCCTCTCTCTTTTTTAATTTTCCGCTCTGAAAAACAAGGAGGATCTGGCAGGTTGTGAGCGATGGATTCTGGAGGGTGAGAAATTTGAGGGAGGGTCTGGGAAACCCTGAGTTCGAATTCCCACTCTGCCACGGAAGCTTACTGGGCGGCATGGGGTCAGTCGGACCTACCTCACAGGTGGTTGTTGGAGGATGAATGGGAGGGGCTTTTGGGTTCCCACTACTGGGGATAAAGGTGGGGTAGAAATGGAGATATTGATACACAGAGGTATCCGTGTATTGATACACGGTTGTCGATATTGATACCCAGACGTGCTAAAGTTTGGTGTCATGGTTAGGAGCGCTGACTCTAATCTGAGAGAACCGGGTTTGATTCCCCACTCCTCCTCCACGTGCAGCTGCTGGTGCGACCTTGGGTCAGTCACAAGTTCTTTCTCTCAGGAGCAGTCCTCGAAAGGGCTCTCTCAGCCCCGCCTCCCTCATAGGCCTTGCTCCCTCTAAGCTGCGGAGTCCTGTGAGCAAAAATTCTACTTGGTGAGCTCCTGGCATTAAAGTTGTGAGCAGTGCTCCCTCTAAGCTGTGGAGTCCTGTGAGCAAAAATTCTACTTGGTGAGCTCCTGGCATTAAAGTTGTAAGCCAGCGATTTGGCTGCTGTGTAAATCAGTTAGCTCTGGAGCCCTCCTTCCTAAGATAAAAATGTGTGAGCCGGAGGCTAAAAAACTGTGAACTAGCTCACACTAACTCAGCTTAGAGGGAACACTGCTCACAGGGGGTGTCTGTTGTGGGGAGGGGAAGGGAACGGAGATTGTGAGCCGCTCTGAGACTCCTTCGGGTAGTGAAGGGCAGGGTATAAATCCAATCTCCTCCTCCGCCTCCGCTTCTTCTATCAGAAGTTTGGAACATCATACAAAAGAACTCATTCCTCGCCCACCCACGCAGCACAGGGGACTGGCACCCCTGAGAATCAGTGTGTTGCAGTGGACATGGCGGAGACTCAGTGGAAAGGAACTAGTCCCTAGGATGATCTTGGGCCTATCACAAACTTTCAGCCTGTCCCACCTCACAGGGTCGTGGTTGTGGGAGAAAGGAGGACGGGAAATTGATATTCTAAGCCGTTTTGAGTCCCACCTGGGGAGAAAAGCCGGACCAAAGTGCGTGCAAAGGGATCTCTGATGAAACGGGGTCCTGATCCGAGCATGACGTGGCTTCCCCCACGCCTCCACATGCAGCTGCTGGTGTGACTTTCTGTCAGTCACAACTTCTCTCAGAGCTGTTCTCTCGGGAGCAGTCTTCGAAAGAGCTCTCTCAGCCCCGCCTGCCTCACCGGGTGTCTGTTGTGGGGAGGGGAAGGGAAAGGAGATTGGAAGCCGCTCTGAGACTCCTTCGGATAGTGAAGGGTGGGGTATGAATCCAATCTCTTCTTCTTCTTCTACCTCACCGGGTGTCTGTTGTGGGGAGGGGAAGGGAACGGAGATTGTAAGCCACTCTGAGACTCCTTCGGGTAGCGAAGGGCGGGGTATGAATCCAATCTCTTCTTCTCTTCTTCTACCTCATAGGGTGTCTGTTGTGGGGAGGGGAAGGGAAAGGAGTTTGTAAGCCGCTCTGAAACTCCCAAGTGAAGGCTGGGGTATGAATCCAATCTTCTTCTACCTCACAGGGTGTCTGTTGTGGGGAGGGGAAGGGAAAGGAGATTGTAAGCCGCTCTGAGACTCCTTCGGGTAGTGAAGGGCGGGGTATGAATCCAATCTCCTCCTCCTCTTCTAAAAAGAGGCGCTGCCCTTAGCCTGTTGGAGATTTAATTTTGGAGATGCCAGGGAATGAATGGTGGTACGGCCTCATTTCGGAATACTATGTGCAGTTCTGGGATTTGACTCCAGTAGCTGTTTAGGGACCAACAAGATTTTTTGGGGGGGTATAAGCTTCCATAAGAACATAAGAGAAGCCAATGTTGAATCAGGCCAATGGCCCATCCAGTCCAACACTCTGTCACACAGCGGCCCAAATATACCAGGTGCCATCAGGAGGTCCAGCAGTGGGGCCAGGACACCAGAAGCCCTCCCACTGCTGCCCCCTCCAGCACCAAGGATAGAGTACATCACCTGCCCCAGACCGAGAGTTCCCATCTATACCCTGTGGCTAATAGCCACTGATGGACTTCTGCTCCATAGCTTTATCTAATTCCCTCTTGAAACTGTCCATGCTTGCAGCTGCCACCACCTCCTGTGGCAGGGAATTCCATATGTTAATCACTCTTTGGGTGAAGAAGTATTTCCTTTTATCTGTTCTAACCCGACTGCTCAGCAATTTCATGGAGTGCCCACGAGTTCTTGTATTGTGAGAAAGGGAGAAAAGTACTTCTTTCTCAACCTGCTCAGTCCCATTCATAATCTTATAAACCTCGATCATGTCACCCCTCAGCCGTCGTTTCTCCAAGCTAAAGAGCCCCAAGCATTTTAACCTTTCTTCATAGGGAAGGTGTTCCAACCCTTTTATCAGTCTAGTTGCCCTTCTCTGCACTTTTTCCAATGCTATAATATCCTTTTTGAGATGTGGTGACCAGAACTGTACACAGTATTCCAAATGAGGTCGCACCAATGATTTATACAGGGGCATGATGATACTGGCTGATTTGTTTTCAAAGTTTTGACTCTCAAAAGCTTACACTCCAAAAATCTTGTTCGTCTCTGAGCCGCTACGGGACTCGAAACTTGCTCTTCTACTGGAGACCAACATGGTTATTATTGTTTTTTGCATTTGTGTGTGTGTGTGTGTATGTGTACCTCTGGCGACTCCTACTGGGGCATGGGAGGAGGTTCAGAGAAGTGGTCTGATACCCTGCCTCTGCCTCCCGGCCCTGGTATTCTGTGGAGGTCTCCCTTCCAAATACTTGCCAGGATCAGCCTTGCTTAGCTGCTGAGATCTGACGAGATCGGACTTGGATGGGCTATCCAGGTCATGGCCAGACCGACTGTTTGCAGTCACAAGTTCTTTCAGAGCTGTTCTCTCAAGGGCAGTCCTCGAGAGAGCTCTCTCAGCCCCTCCCCTACCTCACAGGGTGTCTGTTGTGCGGAGGGGGCGGGAAAGGGATTTGTAATCCGCTCTGAGACTCCTTCGGGTCGTGAAGGGTGGGGTATAAATCCAATAATCTGCCGCCTGGGGAGGTGGGAACTTTCCCTATGAGGAAAGGTTGAGGCGCTTGGGGCTCTTTAGCTGGGAGAGACGACGGCTGAGGGGTGACATGATTGAGGTTTATAAGATAATGTATGGGATAGATTAGGTAGAGAAAGAAGTACTTTTCTCCCTTTCTCACAATACAAGAACTCGTGGGCACTCCATGGAATTGCTGAGCGGGTTAGAACGGATAAAAGGAAGTCCTTCTTCACCCAAAGAGTGATTCACACGTGGAATTCACTGCCACAGGAGGTGGTGGCAGCTACAAGCATGGACAGTTTCAAGAGGGAATTAGATAAGCATGTGGAGCAGAGGTCCATCAGTGGCTATTAGCCACAAAGTATAGATAGGGACGCTGGGACAAGTGATTCTGTCTTCTTGGTGCTTGGGTGGGGGGGGTCAACAATGGGAGGGCTTCTAGTGTCCTGGCCCCACTGGTGGACCTCCTGATGGCACCTGGTCTTTTTGGCCACTGTGTGACACAGAGTGTTGGACTGGATAGGCCGTTGACCTGATCCAACATCGGCTTCTCTTAAGTTCTTATGGTGGACCTCCTGATGGCACCTGGTCTTTTTGGCCACTGTGTGACACAGAGTGTTGGACTGGATAGGCCGTTGACCTGATCCAACATCGGCTTCTCTTAAGTTCTTATGGTGGACCTCCTGATGGAACCTGGTATTTCTGGCCACTGTGTGACACAGAGTGTTGGACTGGATAGGCCGTTGACCTGATCCAACATTGGCTTCTCTTAAGTTCTTATGGTGGACCTCCTGGTGGAACCTGGTATTTTTGGCCGCTGTGTCAGTTTGGTGTAGTGGTTAAGTATGTGGACTCTAATCTGGGAGAACCGGGTTTGATTCCCCCACTCCTCCACTTGCACCAGGCTGGATGACCTTGGGCAAGCCCTAGTTCTGACAAGAGCTGTTCTTGAAAAAGAGCAGTTTCTATCAAGAAGAAGAAGAAGAAGAGATTGGATTTATACCCCGCCCTTCACTGCCCGAAGGCGTCTCAGAGCAGCTTACAAACTCCTTCCTCTTCCCTGTGAGGTAGGCGGGGCTGAGAGAACTTCTGACAGAAACTGTCCTTGAGAGAACAGCTGCGCCAGAGCTTGTGACTGACCCAAGGTCACATCAGCAGGTGCAAGTGGAGGAGTGGGGAATCAAACCCAGTTCTCCCAAATAAGAGTCCACACACTTAACCACTACACCAAACTGGCTCTCTCAGCCCCACCTACTTCACAGGGTGTCTGTTGTGGGGAGGGGAAGGGAAGGGAGTTTGTAAGCCACTCTGAGACACCTTTGGGTAGTGAAGGGTGGGGTATAAGTCCATCCTCCTCCTCCTCCTCCTCCTCCTCCTCCTCCTCTTCTTCTTCTTCTTCTTCTTCTGGTTTGTCCTGGAGTCCTCCAACAATTATAGCCAGTCTCCAGACTACAGAGATCAGGAAGAAACGGCAGCTTGGAGACACTCTAGGACACCATGTCTCCACTGAGTTCTCTCCAGTCCCCAAACCCTGGCCGTCTCAGGAACCGCCCCCAAAACTCCAGAAATTTGCCAAGCTGGAGTTGACAACCTTGAAGAGTGATCACTTATCTATCTTTTCAAGTTGCAGTCGCTGACGGCTGGTTTAACTTACTCTCCAATAGAGTGCTTTCTCTTCTGCGTTATCTACAACTGAGAGCCCGTTTGGTGTCGTGGTTAAGTGCATGGACTCTAATCTGGGAGCACCGGGTTTGATTCCTCCACTTGCACCTGCGGGATGACCTTGGGCAAGCCATAATTTTGATAAGAGCCAGTTTGGTGTCATGGTTAAGTGTGTGGACTCTTATCTGGGAGAACCGGGTTTGATTCCCCACTCCTCCACTTGCAGCTGCTGATGTGACCTTGGGTCAGTCACAAGCTCTGGCACAGCTGTTCTCTCAAGGACAGTTTCTGCCAGAGCTCTCTCAGCCCCGCGTACCTCACAGGATGTCTGTTGTGGGGAGGGGAAGGGAAAGGAGTTTGTAAGCTGCTCTGAGACTCCCTTGGGCAGTGAAGGGTGGGGTATAAATCCAATCTATTCTTCTTCTTCTTCTTCTTCTTGAAAAAAGAGCAGTTTCTGTCAAGAGCTCTCTCAGCCCCGCGTACCTCACAGGGTGTCTGTTGTGGGGAGGGGAAGAGAAAGGAATTTGTGAGCTGCTCTGAGACTCCTTTGGGTAGTGAAGGGCAGAGTATCAATCCAATTTCTTCTTCTTCTTCTTCTTCTTCTTCTTCTTCTTCTTCTTCTTCTTCTTCTTCTTCTTCTTCTTCTTCTTCTTCTTCTTCTTCTTCTTCTTCTTCTTCTTCTTCTTCTTCTTCTTCTTCTTCTTCTTCTTCTTCTTCTTCTTCTTCTTCTTCTTCTTCTTCTTCTTCTTCTTCTTCTTCTTCTTCTTCTTCTGTGTGACACAGAAGTGTTGGACTGGAGGGGCCATTGGCCTGATCCAGCATTGGCTTCTCTTATGTTCTTATGTTCTGATGTGGTGTGCTCCCCCTCCCTAGCAGTCTTTTAGCAGCGGCTGGACAGACACTTGTTAGCGATGCTTTGGGCTGATCTCTAGGTTGGACTCGATGGTCTGTATGGCCCCTTCCAACTCTGTGATTCTAGGATTCTGTGGACGTATGAATTCTGCTGGCAACTCTGGACTCAGGACTCCGGGTCACCCGGATGGTGTTAGGGCCCCCCTTATCCCTAGCCGTAGGATGGGTGTGAAGGCGGGAATGTTGCGTCCTTGACAATAAAGGCTTTGCCAAGTACCAGGAGAACAATCGAGCGAGGACAGAGGGTAGGGAGGCTGGCATCGGCAGAGGCCCAACGCTGTTCCCTGGCACAATCGAGGCATTGTCTTGCATTGCGCTCAGAACAGTGGGGGGGAGCGAGCGTGCATTATCTCAGCACTGTCCAGGATGCCAAGGCCAAAGCATTAAAGAGCAATTATTTAACACACTTTGACAATCTCTCCAAGGAGAAGAGGGAGACAAGGTAGGCTTTGTTATGGAGATGGGGGCTGGGGGGCTGGGTGAAGCCCTGCGTCGCTGCGATTGGAGGGATGCGGGGGAAGGACGTGGGTCTTATGGAATCGTAGAATCACAGAATGTTTAGAGTTGGAAGGGACCTCGCAGGTCATCCAGTCCAACCCCTGCACTCTGCAGGAGCACAGCCGAAAGAGAGCCCTACAACATCCCCAAAAGGTGGCTGTCCAGCCTCTGCTTGAAAATGTCCAGGGAAGGAGCATCCACCACCTCCTGAGGCAGGCTGTTCCACTGCTCAACCACTCTTACAGTTAGGAAGTTTCTCCTGATATCTAGCTGGTATCAACTCCCTAGTAATTTCCACCCGTTAGATCTAGTCTTGCAGTCCGGAGTGGGGGGGGGGCTTTCCCCTTGTTAGAAGTTTCTGAGTCATGGCCGAGTCCCATATACTAAAATCTGATTAGTTCTGAAAATCTTGTATGGATCCAGACCAGACCCATCGCCGTGGTGGTGTGCAAAAGGGGGCGACGCCCCCTCAATCATTCATCATGCCCCCTCCAATCAGCACTAGAGATCGGTGTGAAATCTTTCACGTGTCTTTCAAGTGTAAATTCTCTATGTAAAAAAAGAAGTAGTTGAGGTTAAAAAAAAAAAAGTGTGAATCCTGTCACAGATCTTCCAAGGGTGAATTCTCTATGCAGTGGGCTGGAACAGAATTAGCAGCATGACCGAAGAGTCCTTCTTTAAAAAGCCTGCCAGGGTGGGGGGGCAGGTAAAATCATGTTGGAGGAAGGCAGAGAGACAGAGATTAAGGAACGAAGGGGTAAAAATCGCACTGTAGCAGGCTCAGAAGAAAGCAAAGAAAAAGACAAGACTGTGTTCAGCAGCAGTCCTGTAGAAATCTAATGAGGAATGCAATAAGATTATGATTATGGCAATTTGAATCAGAGCACAAATCCTTACATAATGGTATGTCCAACAATGCAGAAAGTGATATGACAAAGGTAGAAAGCAATGCAGTGAGAGCAGGATAATACATACAGGAAACAGATAATACGTAATATACCGTGGTTAGATCAAGATGGGTAACTGTGTTAGTCTGTCTGCAGCAGCAAGAATCTAGTAGAACATTAAAGACTAACCGAATTTGTGGCAGGGGATGAGCTTTTGGGAGTCACTGCTCACTACTTCAGATGCAGCTAGAATGTGAGTCCGGTGTCCTTACATCTTGGAGGTTGGAGTGATTTCAGATGCAGAGGGGAAGTTCTGGTCGCCGCACCTCAAAAAGGATATTATAGCATTGGAAAAAGTGCAGGGAAGGGCCACTAGAATGATAAAAGGGTTGGGACACTTTCCCTGTGAAGAAAGGTTGAAAGGCTTGGGGCTCTTTAGCTTGGAGAAACGATGGCTGAGGGGTGACATGATCGAGGTTTATAAGGTTATGCATGGGATAGAGCAGGTTGAGAAAGAAGTACTTTTCGCCCTTTCTCACAATACAAGAACTCGTGGACACTCCATGAAATTGCTGAGCAGTCGGGTTAGAACAGATAAAAGGAAGTACTTCTTCACCCAAAGAGTGATGAACATATGGAATTCACTGCCACAGGAGGTGGTGGCAGCTACAAGCATGGACAGTTTCAAGAGGGGATTAGGTAAACATCTGGAGCAGAAGTCCATCAGTGGCTATTAGCCACAAGGTATAGATAGGAACTCTCAGTGTGGGGCAGGTGATGTACTGTATTCCTGGTGTTGAGGGGGGCAGCAGTGGGAGGGCTTCTAGTGTCCTAGCCCCACTGCTGGACCTCCTGATGGCACCTGGTATTTCTGGCCACTGTGTGACAGAGTGTTGGACTAGATGGGCCATTGGCCTGATTCAACATTGGCTTCTCTTATGTTCTTAAGTCGGCGTAGAGAAATTAGCATTGGTAACGAGACAGGAAACCTAGTTCTTGGTTAAGTCCAGGTGGATGTATCGTCTTGAAGACAACGCTGTTGTCACTTGATGTCATTCGGCATCTGAAATCACTCCACTTTCGGGGAATCATAGTATACCATGAGGCAGTCCACAGTCGGGTTCCTTTTACAAAAGCTTTTCGCAACCATTCCATTATCATACAGCCACATTACATTTATTAAAAAGTGCCCTCTTGAACCATTCTGTTCTGCCGAATGACAAAGGTGAAAGGCATTCCGTAGAAAGGCATTCCACAAAATACAAGCCACACAACAGGAAAATCCACGGGTTTGGGCAGTTGCGGATCTTACCCATTTTTCAGGTGGCACCATTAGAAGCCTTCAACTAGAGATTTACAGAGAAAAGAAGGTCGTATTTACAGTCTCAGGTTTCAGGAGCTAGAAGAAAGTCTCCCACGCTTCTTTGGTTCTGCAAACGATGGAAAACAGAGGTTTGGGGAGGGCCTTTGTATAAAGGGAATACAGAACGGGACCGGAGTCTACGCCACAGGACATGCTATAGCCTATTGATTCGCGGGTATGTCCTGTTGTAGTCTTACAACTTTGTTTTCATTGCCTGTAATCCCATTTTCTGCACTGCTTGACGTAGAATGTCTGCCTCCGGAAGTGGTGGCAGCTACAAGCATAGACGGGCATCATAAGAGGATTGGGTAAACATACGGAGAAGAGGTCCATCAGTGGCTATTAGCCACAAGGTAGAGATGGAAATCTAAAAGAAATCAACCCTGATTGTTCCCTGGAAGGCCAGATCCTGAAGCTGAAGCTCAAATACTTTGGCCACCAAATGAGAAGGGAGCACTCACTGGAGAAGACCCTGATGCTGGGAAAGATTGAAGGTCAAAGAAGAAGGGGACGGCAAAGGATGAGATGGTTAGACAGTGTCATCCATGCAACGAACATGAAATTGAGCAAACTTCAGCGGACAGCGGAAGACAGGAGGGCCTGGCGTACTCTGGTCCATGGAGTTGCGAAGAGTCGGACTCGACTGTGCGACTGAACAACAAAGAGATGGAACAGTCTGACTGGGGCAAGTGATGCTCCGCATTCTTAGTGCTTGGGAGGGCAAGAGTGGGAGGGGCTTCTGGAGTTCTGGCCCTGCTGGTGGACCTCCTGATGGCCCCTGGGTTTTGGCCACTGCGTGACAGAGTGTTGGACTGGATGGGCCATTGGCCTGATCCAACACTGGCTTCTCTTATGTTCTTCTACGGAGCAGAGGGCCTGATCCAACACTGGTTTCTCTTATGTTCTTCTATGGAGCAGAGGACCATCAGGGGCTATTCGTCCCAAGGTATAGATGGAACACTGTCTGGGGCAGTGATGCTCAGTGTTCTTAACATAAGAACATAAGAGAACTCAATGTTGGGTCAGGCCAATGGCCCATCTAGTCCAACACTCTGTCACACAGCAGCCAAAATATGCCAGGTGCCATCAGGAGGTCCAGCAGTGGGGCCAGGACACCAGAAGCCCTCCCACTGCTGCCCCCTCCAGCACCAAGAATAGAGTGCATCACCTGCCCCAGACTGAGAGTTCCCATCTATACCCTGTGGCTAATAGCCACTGATGGACTTCTGCTCCATATGTTTATTCTGCTCCATATGTTTATTCTTGGTGCTGGGGGGGACAGTGGGAGGGCTTCTGGAGTTCTGGGCCTGCTGGTGGTACCTGAGTTTTGGCCACCATGTGCCACAGAGTGTTGGACTGGATGGGCCATTGCATTGATGATCCAACATGGCTTCTCTTATGTTCTTATGTCTGGGCAGTGATGCTCTGTCTTCTTGGTGCTTGACGGGGGGCAACGGTGGGAGGGCTTCTGGAGTTCTCGCCCCACCGGTTCTCCCCGATCAGAGTCCGCACACTTTAACCACTACTCCAAACTTGCTGTCCAGGTGCAACCTGACTGTGTACAGTGAGACTATGACATCTCGCCAATTGGATGTTAGGTGATGCTCCGTGTTGGATCGAGGTGACCTCTGAGGTCCCTTCCAGCTCTACGTTGCTATAATTCCAGGGCCATACCGTTGCATGCTTCCGTTTTTGGGTTAACCGGGTTTCCTCCTTGCCCTCCAGGTACGTGGCCACCCCACTAGCCGGTCTCCTCAACGTCAAGGACAAAGTACAGTTAAAAGCCACGCCGAATCCCGTGCTGGAGACCTTCTACTCCTCTTCTTCCAAACATCCCAAACAGGTAACGCGGCTGTTTGCTCCAGGTGGTTCGTAGGACACGATTTGTCTCTTTGGCCTCTGAAGCGGATCGCCGACTTCCCAGAGCTTCCCTCTCCAACCTCTCCCGTCTCTCGCCAGGGGGATATCGAGGCCCTTTCCAAGAAATGCGGCTACACCGCGCGGCAGGTGGAGCGGTGGTTCCGCCGGCGACGCAACCAGGACCGGCCCAGCACACTCAAGAAGTTCCGAGAGGCCAGGTAAACGAGAGCCGGACGGGGTGTAAAGGGGTGTACAGTGGTGGTCTGGGTTCAGATCCCCACAAAATTCACTGGGTGGTCTTGGCCAAACTGACCTTACGGGGTTGTTGTGTGGAGGAAGTGAAGGACTGTGAATGCCGCCCAATTCTTGGAGGGAAAGGGCAGAGAGAAATAGGATCTGATAGAGAAAAGGAAGGGGTTAGCGAGAGGCAGGCCTGTAGGCAATGCGGGGCCCATGGGGCCTGGCCCCCTAGCATTTCTTCCCGGGGAGGCCCCTCCCTCCCAGGCTAGCCCCAAGTTGAATTGATGTCATTAACTTTTATCACATCTGACAACAGCACTACAGATAAGATTAGAATTTCAACAGCCAATCCACATACAAAAGAACCTCCTCAGGAAACAAGCCATATGCAAAAGAACCTCCTCAGGAAAGCTCCTCCCTTAGCTTGTTCACAGCCTGGGGAACTCCTTACAAGACAATGACTCAGCCCTGCCCCACCTTCTGGAGTAGATATAAGTTACCTGCCTACCATTTTTCTTCTCACCTTGACACAGAGAGCACTCCGTCTTTCTGTGCGATACCTCTGAGGACGCCAGTCACAGCTGCTGGCGAAACGTCAGGTCCTACAGTGCCAAGACCACGGCCGCCCAGCCCGGAAAATCTACAGCAACTAACTTCTATTTAATTAACTGTGCCCCCGGAGATCCCCTCCCCCGGAAATCCCCCAGAAACACCCCCCCCTGCCCTGTATACCTCACTCCTTTATTCCCTGCACCCCAACAAGCTACAACAGCAGCTTTGGATGGAGGCTGGGGGATTTGGCTGATCCCGGTCCAAGTCCAGACAGCTTCCTCCGCTGGGTTTACTTGGGGGATAGCAGCGTTCCTCCCTAGGGAGGCAGCCCAGGCTGTGTTCGCTAACCTGAGGCCTACTTCTCACAAAAAAGGGGGGGTCAACTTTATTTTGGCCACACTACTTCAGACTGCAGGGGGAGAGTCAACAAAACCGAAGGAGGCTCCTCCCTACTACAAAAAAAACAACCCCTCTCCCCGCATGTAGAAAGCTAGCTTATCAGGGTTCTGGCCTTGACATGCTAGGTTTCTACTTGGAAGTGTGTGTGTATTTAAGTATTTTATCACTGGAAAGCACAGGGCTCGGGACTGACGCTCCAGCGAGGTTCTCAAGCAGTCTGTTCAGTTTCTGCATCACGTTCAAGGTTTTTTATAGTTGTATTTAGGGCTTCCCTTCCCCTTCCCCGCCCCCCATGTTTTCATCTGTTCAGGAAAAAAATTCCCTCTTCTTCCTTTTTCAGTTGGAGATTCACATTTTACCTTCTTGCTTTCATTGCTGGCATGTCTGTTATTGCAGATGTAAGTATTTCTTTTCTCGGTTCCACCCAATCCCCTTAAGTCCCCTTAACTCCCTGAATACTCTTCCACAATATCTTCCTAACTCGCTCATGGTTGTTTGTCTTTTGCCATTCTGCTCTTACAGAAACCCTGGTTTTATGACTTGGAGAGAGTTTGGGAAGGTTATCCCATTCAGGTAAGTCACTGGGGTATCTCAAAACGCAAGCACCCAGGCAGACATCCCCAAAGTGTCCCGTTATCAGTACGCCGAGCTACAGGCCGGACTGAATCCAAAGTCACACGCCAACGACAGAGGCTGCTTGGTGCGACTCTGTTTGAGTCACTGCCCGGGCCTTGACTTCCTTCTGCTAGACCCCTGCTGGGGTTACCACACCTTCCCAAAGCCGTGAACATGTGTTCAGATTGCCGTTGGGAATTAGCGTACGTGTTGTGCCGGGAGTGGGAAACCAGGACTTTTTTTACCTAAAGAGGTGGCTGAGAGTAGCAAGCTTTCAGCAGCAGAACAAATTTAGAGCCCAGTGGCGCCTTTAAGACTAACAAAAGTTTTATTCAAGATTTGAGCTTTCGTGTGCACGCACCCTTGTGCAAATACATTGGAATGGTAGGTCGGGTTCAAACTTATAGACAGGGGCTGAACGGCGCATTAACGTGTAACGTGATGAAGATGTGCAAAGACAAAGTAGATAACAAGCTATAACAAGTTATAATGAGGCAATAACTATGCCAAAATAGCAGATAAATGTGTAAAGGTATCTTTTCTAATTGTGGGAAGTAGGAAAAGGGCGACAGAGACCTGACTGGAAGAAGAATATATGGAATGTCCTGGGGGATTTGGTACAAATGTGGCGTAGGAATTTATCCTCAGCAAATAGGAGCGGTACTAAACAACAACCCAACATCCAGTGGAGTGACTCCAATTTGGAGGATGTGTTCCTCTTAAGCTAAAGATGGGAGAAATGGGGAACAGGACAGAGGAGAAGGTGGAATTAGAATTGCCAAGTCCTGCCTTTATAATAGAGGGGGAGTCTTGCGGCCTGTCCAGGAGTTCTTTGGCGCGCGCAATGGCCTCACCTGGAAGTGACGTCATCACACTGGACACGTCGCCAGGCAACGCCCTAGCAATCAGCCCCAAAACTTTATGGTACCATAGAGTTTTTTCAGGCTGGTTACTAGAGCGTTGCCCAGCGTGATGATGTCACTTCCGGGTGACGTCATCGTGCGGGGCACGTCGGCCCGATCTGGCCACTTCGGGGGTCGGGTTCCCCCCGCTGGCTAGATCTGGACCGGCGGGTCGGGGATCCTTTCGGCACCCACCTGGGGGACCTGGCAGCCCTAGGCAGAATCCGTCAGGACAGAGGGGTCCGCTCTTCCAGAGGTGAGGCCTTAAATAGAATAGAGGAGTAAAATGGCCACTCTGTGTAGTGCAGTGTGGGTTAGAAGGCAAAGGGAGATGGATCAAGATGAGGAGCAAAGATATACCTGTCCTAGTCTGCGTAGAAATCAGATGAGAAAAGGAGGGATCCAGTATGTTGGAACCTTCTTTCTCAGTTCAGTTTGTGGTCAGGGTCAGATTCGGTGATTTCAGCAAGGAAGGAGACCGGCCGTGAGGTTGGGGTAACGGGTAGGATCCCGGAAACCTGCTACAACGGTTTGGAGGCTGAAAGGTGGCTTTTATGCGCCTCTAGTTGCATGGAGAAGTGGTTCGTTGTCTCTGCTGTGGCAGGATTTGGTTCCAGCTAGTAACTTTGCATCTTGTTGGCAGGTTTGAATTTTAGGAAAACGGAAGGTAGAAAGAGTGTCAAGTATAGTCACGATTAACCGTATTCAAAAGAATGGGGAAATATGAGAGATGTCAACCATGGGGTGATTAGGTTACCGTGCCCAGAATACCGGTTTGAACTGGTTTAACAAAAGGACGAGGCAGGTCGGGATGGGCATTCCTGGGGGTCTGAATGAATTATCTGAGTGGGAAAACTAAGGAGGTCCAGTGGGCCTAGCCTTACTCATCAGTAGTCATTGAGGGAATTCTGCATTGTGAGGGAGATTCCCGGAAGCCGAGTTATTCTCCTGCAACCGACCCCGGTGGGAGGGCCTGACTCTGCCTCTGCCTCTTCTTCCAGACCCTCCTCCCTTCCCAGTACTGGTACTATGTCATCGAGCTGTCGTTCTACTGGTCTCTGCTTTTCAGCGTCGCCTCGGATGTGAAGCGGAAGGTGGGTTTGTTCGGGAGTGAATTTGGGGGGCGCTCAGCACCGGGCACCGTTGCCTGGGGTAGGATCCCCGCTCAATCAGGGCTCGTTTTGCGGTTGGGCCCCACAAATCTGTTCTTCTAAGGGCCGTGGTTTTGCCCTGGTGGAAGGAGTCCCTCCCCGCCCCCCGCATGGGCAGCAAGCGGCTCGCGCCACGGGAAAGCATCTGGCCTGCAGCCCGGTAGCTTACGAGGAGCTACTCGATTGGCATCGGGTTTCGCTAAACGCAATTGGAGCTGGGTGAGAATCAGCTTCGGAGCATGGATTTTAATTTTTTTATTTATTTATTTTGCTCAAAAAGGCCCGCCGCTGCTTTTCAATCAGCTCTTAACGGAGAGTTTTGATCTAGGCTGCCCTTATCCCACGCATTTGTATGAAGATCTTTGCTTTTTAATCTTTTAGATGTGACCGAGTCAGGGCCAAATAGACGCAGCGCTGTTCTGGCGGGCGCCATGAGGACGCCGCTGTCGTTTTAAAGTTATTTAAAAATGCGGCGAGGGCCCGATCCTGATTGGGCTGGCTGCCCGGAGTTCTCATCTTCTCCCCCACACCTTATCAAGCGCAAAAACAGCCACCGGGAAGGGGACAGTGCAGACATTTGGGCGCTTAATAAGTTGGGAGGAGGGAACGAGAGTGCTTCAGACACCTGCGCTGCAGACTTTTTTAAAAATATTTTTTTTATTGCTTTTATCAGGGCTCTTTTTGTAGAAAAAGCCCAGCAGGAACTCATTAGCATAATAGGCCACACCCAACAGTAGAAACTCATTAGCATATTAGGCCACACCCCATGACAGCACAGCTCATTAGCATATTAGACCACACCCTCATGTTACCAGAAGTGTGATCACCTTTACCTTGTTTGTTCTCAAAACCCAGGGCTTTTTTGGTAGCAAGAACTCCTTTGCATGTTTGGCCACACACCCCTAATGTAGCCATTCCTAATGAGTTTCTGCTGCTGGGTGTGGCCTGTTATGCTAATGAGTTCCTGCTGGGCGTGGCCAAATTGGGAGCCAGCCGGGACTCCGTTCCTGTGCGTTCCTGCCCAAAATTAGCCCTGCCTTTTATCACTAAAAACCTATATACTACACACTACCACCTAAAATGCAGAGCAGGCAAGTATCGTTGATAGTCTACTTTCGATTTCTTGATGCTTCCCTAATAATTAAGCTTACATATATCACACTTAGCTTTGAGAAAAGGAAAAAAGAGTATACAGAATAAATGAGATTAATTATCATATGTGTGCATTATCAATTATAACATACAAAACTGTTTTTCAGGGCTTCATGTAACTGCTTTCTTTCCTTTACGTTTCTTTTTCTTCTCAAAGGGGAGTTTAACCTTGTATGATCTAGGAGCAACCGCTCCCAGTTCAGATTCAGAGTCAGAGTCAAAGAGTTCATCTATAGATATAGAAGAGGTACTGTCACACTGCTTATCTCAACTTGCGCTGCAAACTTGATCAGGATTGGGCCCTCATCACTTTGGAAATGGCAGCGGCATCCTCTGGCAACTTTGAGGACGCCGTCACATCTAGTTTGGCCCTTAGTCTATAGCTGGTATCTGCACAGTGCAGTGAATGACGGAAAGGCGGGATTGAAATGAATAGTTGAGGAAATCCTTATTTATTTGTTCATTTTGGGGTCTTTTATCCCACCCTACCCTGCGAGTGGGCTCAGGGCGGCTCACAACACACCATCCAACGATAAAGCCGTACGTTACTTAAAAAGGAGGATTAATTAAAATATCGACTCAGATGATTTTAAATGTCATCAACTCGTTTGGATAACTACTGGTGGTTCGGCGAACAGCTTCTTCTTCTTTCAGTGTCTGCTGGGTTCATGCCCTTTGGCAGAAAAAAAAATTAAAAAGAAATGACACACATCTTTTTGTGGGTGGTATCTCACATGCGCAATATTCCTTTTCACCCAGGTAGAGAGGACAGGCCCTGACCTGGATAGGCCAGGCTAGCCCCTTCTTGTCAGATCTCGGTACCTAAGCAGGGCTGGCCCCGGTTAGTACATGGGGAGACCTCCAGAGAATACCAGGGTTGCTGTGCAGAGGCGGGCAACAATAAACCATCTCTGAACGTCTCTTGCCCTGAAAACTCTGCCAGCATTGAATCTGTTTTAAATTGGTTTTTAATATCGTTAATCTTATGATATCTGGCATTTCTTACACTGTTTCTAAGGCCAGTTTGGTGCAGCAGTTAAGTGCGCGGACTCTAATCTGGGAGAACCGGGTTTGATTCCCCACTCCTCCACTTGCACCTGGCTGGATGACCTTGGGCAAGCCATCGTTCTTTTAGAGCTGTTCTCTCAAGGGAAGTTTCTGTCAGAGCTCTCTCAACCCCACCTGCCTCACAGGGTGTCTGTCATGGGGAGGGAAAGGGAAAGGTGTTTGTAAGCCACTTCTGGACTCCAAGTGAAGGGTGGGGTATAAATCCAATCTCCTCCTCCTCCTCCTCCTCCTCCTCCTCCTCCTCCTTCTTCTTCTTCTTCTTCTTGCCATGTTGTAAATCACCCAGAGTTCAGCACAAGTTGGTTTGGGGTGATTAATAATAATGATAATAATAATAATAATGGCTATTTTGGGGCAGGAATGCACAGGAACAGAGTTCTGGCTGGCTTCAGAGTTGGCCACGCCCACTACAGCCAAAACCTCTGCCTGTGTGGTTACTGAGGGAAGGCCTGGAGTGACCCCCCGGTGACTCCAAGGTGGGTGGGCTGGGGGGGGACTGGAAGGATCGGGGAGGCATTTAAATACCTCCCTGTGCCTTCCCCGGCCTGTCCAAGAGCCGGCTTGCCCGGGCTCCCCACAGCCGCAGGGAGCCCAGGCAAGCCAAGGGAAGGCATGGGGGTGTGGCCTGCTATGCTGAGTTTCTGCTGTTGGGTGTGGCCTATTATGCTAATGAGCTCCTGCTGGGCTTTTTCCTACAAAAAAGCCCTGATAATAGTAATCAGAAGTGCAAAAAGAGGACACGGGGTAGCTCCATGCATCTCAGGATCACTCTCCCTGCATTATTCCATTACAAAAGATGATCTTTGTTTCCCGTAGGATTTCATGGAGCAGATCATCCACCACGTGGCAACCCTCATTCTGATTACCTTCTCCTGGTACACAAACTACATTCGGGCAGGGACGCTGGTCATGGCTTTGCACGATGCCTCGGATTACCTACTAGAGGTGAGGAATTCCCCCCCCCTCCCAGTCCCCCTCCGGTCTTTGTGTCGTAAGGAAGGTTTAGGGCTCTGGCTGCAAAGACGAAAATTCTGTCACTCGAACCGAGAGGGCGAATTTCTCATTCTTTTTTTTTTTTTTAAGATTTATTTATGATTTTTACGTTACAAAAGAGAAAACCAAAATTGCAGTACATAAATCAAACGCTGGAGTTTAAACATTGAACGTTATTTCTAAACCATCTGTTAGCTTTGTACCATCTTTTTTGGAAAGCCTTTTCATCTTTTTCCTAAAAGTATCATATTCAATTTATCCATTTCTGCCGCATCGCAAATTTTTATGATCAACTCTTCTCTAGTAGGTAAGGTATCGGTTTTCCAACGTTTAGCAACAAGTATTCTAGACGCAGTGAGGGTATATGATAAAATGCGTACATCATCACGTCTGAACCCATCTGGTATTATATTAAGCAAGTAAATTTCTGGTAATAGTTGTAGCTCTATGTCCATAATCTCTGTTATTAACTGTTTAACACCTTGCCAAAATTTATGGATCTTCTCACACCGCCACCACATATGGGAAAAAGTGCCTATATTATTTTTACATCTCCAACAGTTTCTTGATACGTCTTTATAACATTTGGCCATTTTGTCAGGCGACCAATGCTATCTGTAAAACATTCTGAGTATATTTTCTTTATATGATGTAGATCTTAATAGTTTGACAGATTTCCATATTTTCAGCCAGTCCTCTATATCCAAACTATATCCTGCTTCCATGTTATCATGGATGCTTTAACTGTTTCATCTTGCATACCATCAAACAATAAGAAGTTATACAATTTCTATATCAGTTTGTCAGAGGATGATAACCGTATTTTGTCTAGGTTTCATTCTGACACCCTTCCGAACTTACCCAGGCTTTGTCTAGTGGTAAAATGCCAGGAAGATAATGGGCATTTCCTTGGATATATGGGAATGGGTGGTTGGGGGGGTGTCAGAGTTGGGGGAGGTCCCAAAAATTCAGGGCTAACTCCTACTGTTTGGGATCTCTGTATCTCTCTGTACCTCAATTGTTTGGGCTCCTGATGGCACCTGGTATATTTTGGCCGCTGTGAGACAGAGTGTTGGACTAGATGGGCCATTGGCCTGATTCAACATGGGCTTCTCTTATGTTCTTATGTTCTCCCTGAGAGGCGAGTTTGGTGTAGCGGTTAGGAGCGTGGACTCTAATAATCGGGGAGAATTGGGTTTGATTCCCCCACTCCTCCTCCACCCGGAGCTGCTAGTGTGACCTTGGGTCAGTCACAAGCAGTGTTCCCTCTAAGCTGAGTTAGTGTGAGCTAGCTCACAGTTTTTTAGCCTCCGGCTCACTCATTTTGGTCTTCGCTCAGGAAGGGCGGCTCTGGAGGAAACTAATTTACGCTTGCTCACCTCTGGAATGCCAGTAGCTCACAGAGTACGTGGTATATTTTGGCATGGCACGTGGTATATTTTGGCCGCTGTGTGACAGAGTGTTGGACTAGACAGGCCATTGGCCTGATTCAACATTGGCTTCTCTTATGTTCTTATGAGTAGAATTTTTGCTCGCAAGACTCCACAGCTCAGAGGGAACGTCGGTCACAAGTTCTCTCAGAGCTGTTCTCTCAAGGGCAGTCCTCGAGAGAGCTCTCTCAGCCCCAGCTACCTCACAGGCCATGCTCCCTCTAAGCCTGTGGAGTCTTGTGAGCCAAAATTCTACCTGTCGGTTTCTGTCAAGAGCTCTCTCAGCCCCACCTGCCTCAGAGGGTGCCTGTTGTAGGGAAGGGAAGGGAAAGGAGACTGTAAGCCGCTCCGAGACTCCTTCGGGTAGTGAAGGGCGGGGTAGAAATCCAATCTCCTCTTCTTCTCCGTGCTGTCCCCGAGGTTGGCTGCAGGTTCCCGTGGCCCTGAGCAAGGTATGCTCGTGGGAACTTACAACATGGAGCCAGCTAGCCTCGTGGCAAGCATGGAAGGCTGACACCACTCCCTTCCGGTGCCGCTGAGGGCTTGGAGTGAGCCGAACCACCGCTGAACATCGGCAGCCTCCCCCTCCCCGCCCCTTCCCCCCACGGAACAGCAGCGCTGTTAGGATTTGAGCACCATCTGTCGCCATTTGGACTCCGGGATGGCTCAGATCGGTTACGATGCCTTGCTGTTTCTGCCAGATCGTAAATCGTTTTATGTGGTGTTTTAATCTGATTTATGCTTTACGATGCCCTGAGCCCAGTCCTACGGGGGAGGGCGGTTAATAAATTCAATAAATAAATAAAAACGAGTAGTCAGTGGGGCATTCGGGAACAGAACCAGCCCTGGCTGTGCCGCTGGGTCTCCCCCCCCCCCCGAACATCAGAAGAGCCCTGCTGGATCAGACCAGTGAGGGTCCATCTAGTCCAGCCTCCCGTCTCACACAGGAGCCAGCCAGTTCCTCTGGAGGGCCAACCACAGGGCAGAGAGGCCGAGGCCTTCCCTTGATAAGAACATCAGAAGAACCCTGCTGGGTCAGACCAGTGAGGGTCCATCTAGTCCAGCCTCCTGGTTTCACACAGTGGCCAGCCAGTTCCCCTGCAGGGCCAACAACAGGGCAGAGAGGCCGAGGCCTTCATAAGAACTTAAGAGCAGCCCTGCTGGATCAGACCAGAGGTCCATCTAGTCCAGCATCCTGCCTCCACAGTGGCCAACCAGTTCCTCTGGAGGTCCAACAACAGGGCACAGAGGCCAAGACCTTCCCCTGAGAAGAACATCAGAAGAGCCCTGCTGGATCAGTCCAGTGAAGGTCCATCCAGTCCAACCTCCTGTCTCACACAGTGGCCAACCAGTTCCTCTGGAGGGCCAACAATAGGGCAGAGAGGTCGAGGCCTTCATAAGAACTTAAGAGGAGCCCTGCTGGGTCAGACCAGAGGTCCATCTAGTCCAGCCTCCTGCCTCATGCAGTGGATAACCAGGCCAACAACAGGGCAGAGAGGCCGAGGCCCTCCTTGATATTGCCACTGATAGACTTATCCTCCATGAATCTATCCTCTTTTAAAGCCGTCTATTCCTGTGGCCGTCAGTACATTTTCTGGCAGCGAATTCCACATTTGAGTCACTCTCATAAGACAAGAACTCGTGGCCACCCAATGAAATGGCTGAGCAGTCGGGTTAGAACAGATAAAAGGAAGTCCTTCTTCACCCAAAGTGTGATTAACACGTGGAATTCACTGCCACAGGAAGTGGTGGCGGCTACAAGCATGGACGGCTTCAAGAGGGAATTAGATAAACATCTGGAGCAGAGGTCCATCAGGGGCTATTAGCCACAAGGTATAGATGGGAACTCTCAGTCAGGGGCAGGTGATGCATTCTATTCTTGGTGCTGGAGGAGGCAGCAGTGGGAAGGCTTCTCGTGTCCTGGCCCCACTGCTGGACCTCCTGAGGGCACCTGGTACTTTTGGCCACTGTGTGACCCAGAGTGTTGGACTGGATGGGCCATTGGCCTGATCCAACGTTGGCTTCTCTTACGTTCTTATGTTCTTATTTCCTTTTATCCAACGTGAACCTACTGCCCATCGGCTTCCTTGGATGCCCTCGTGTTCTCGTCTTTTGGGAGAAGGAGACAAAATCATGGGTCCTCTCGGTCAACTCTCTCCACCCCGTGCATAATTTAAAAAACCTCTCTCACACACCCCTCTCCCCCTCTCTCTTGGCAGTCCGCAAAGATGTTTAACTACGCTGGCTGGAAGAACACTTGCAACTACCTTTTCATCGTCTTTTCGGTGGTCTTCATCATTTCCCGGCTCATCATCTTTCCCTTCTGGTGAGAAGTTCTTATTTTTGAGGCGGGGTGGGGAGTGGTAGCCAACTTGTTTGGTGTAGTGGTTTGGTGTAGTGGTTAGGTGCCCGGACTCTAATCTGGGAGAACTGGGTTTGATTCCCCCACTCCTCCACTTGCACCTGGTGGTGTGACCTTGGGTCAGTCACAAGCTCTGGCACAGCTGTTCCTGAAAGAGCAGTTTGTGTTAGAGTTCTCTCAGCCCCATCTGCCTCACAGGGTGTCTGTTGTGGGGAGGGGAAGGGAGAGGAGTTTGTAAGCCGCTCTGAGACTCTGAGTGCAGGGTGGGGTATAAATCCAATCTCCTCCTCCTCCTCCTCCTCCTCCTCCTCCTCCTCCTCTTCTTCTTCTTCTTCTTCTTCTTCTTCTTCTTCTTCTTCTTCTTCTTCTTCTTCTTCTTCTTCTTCTCCTCCTCCTCCTCCTCCTCCTCCTCCTCCTCCTCCTCCTCCTCCTCCTCCTCCTCCTCCTCCTCACAGGGTGTCTGTTGTGGGGAGGGGAAGAAGTTTGTAAGCCGCTCTGAGATTCCAAGTGAAGGGCAGGGTATAAATCCAATCTCCTCCTCCTCCTCCTCCTCCTCTTCTTCCTCTTCTTCCTCCTTCTTCTTCTTCTTCCTCTTCTTCTTCTTCTTGGTGTAGTGGTTAAGTGTCCCCCAAGCTTGCTGTGAAGGCCCGTTCCGGTGGGCCAGGCTATGTGGGGTTGCAGTTGGAGCGGCAGATCAGGGACCCACGAGACCCGGGTTCAGATCCCCGCACTGCCCTGAAGATCCATTTGCCCCTATGGGCTAGTCCCCCTCCCTTCTTCAGGTAGATCGAGATGGGTGGCCGTGTTAGTCTGCCTGTAGAAGCAGAAAAGAGCCGGAGTCCAGGAGCACCTTCAAGGCTAACCAAATTCGGGGCAGGGTAAGAGCTGAAGACGTGAGCAGTGAATCAGGAGAGCTCCTGCCCTGCCACGTATTTTGAGAGACAGTTTGGCGTGGTGGTTAAGTGTGTGGACTCTAATCTGGGAGAGCCTGGTTTGATTCCCCCACTCCTCCACTTGCAGCTGCTGATGTGACCTTGGGTCAGTCACAAGCTCTGGCACAGCTGTCCTTGAAAAAGAGCAGTTCCTGTCAGAGCTCTCTCAGCCCCACCTACCTCACAGGGTGTCTGTTGTGGGGAGGGGAAGGGAAAGGAGTTTGTAAGCCGCTCTGAGACTCCTTTGGGCAGTGAAGGGCGGGGTATAAATCCAATCTCCTCTTCCTCCTTCTTCTTTGGTGTAGTGGTTAAGTGTGCAGACTCTAATCTGGGAGAGCCGGGTTTGATTCCCCACTCCTCCTCTTGCACCTGCTGGTTGACCTTGGGCAGGCTATAGTTCTGACAAGAGCTGTCCTTGAAAAAGAGCCGTTTCTGTCAGAGCTCTCTCAGCCCCACCTAGAAGAAGAAGGAGGAGACAAGATTGGATTTATACCCCCCGCCCTTCACTACCCAAGGTAGTCTCAGGGCAGCTTGCAAACTCCTTTTCCTTCCCCTCCCCACAACGGACACCCTGTGAGGTAGGTGGGGCTGAGAGAGCTCTGACAGAAACTGCTCTTTTTCAAGGACAGCTGTGCCAGAACTATGGCTTGCCCAAGGTCATCCAGCAGCTCAAGTGGAGGAGTGGGGAATCAAACTTGGTCCTCCCAGATTAGAGTCAACCACTACACCAAACCTACCTCCCAGGGTGTCTGTTGTGGGGAGGGGAAGGGAAAGGAGATTGTAAGTAAGCCGCTCTGAGACTCCTTTGGGTAGTGAAGGGCGGGGGATAAATCCAACCTCCTCCTCTTCCTCCTCCTCCTCCTTCAAGGGGATGCTGGATTCTTGCTCTTTTCTACAGCTACAGACAAACCTGGCCACCCACGTTGATCTATAGCCAACAGACATTTTTTCCCCCTTTATTAGTAATTAAGAAGGCCCTCAGTCGTCATCATTTATCCAACAAGCGAGTCTGACAAGAACAGCAGAAGTTTTCACTTGCTGTGCTTCTGTTGTAAGAACTGTTATATTCAAGGCCAGTCGCACCTTTGAGACCAACCAGTTTTTCATGGGATAAGCTTTTGAGAGTCAAAGCAGCCCGGGGGGGGCGGGGCTATCTTACATCACCACCAGCAATGCAACAGCAACCCATAATTTCTACAAGCTTTGTAGAAAAAGCCCAGCAGGAACTCATTAGCCTAATCGGCCACACCCAACAGCAGGAAATCATTAGCATATTATGCCAACCCCCTGACAGCACAGCTCATTAGCATATTAGGCCACACCCCCATGTTGCCAGAAGTGTGGGTCATCCAGCCACACCCACCTTTGACTTCTTATTCTGTTTACCTTGTTTGTTGTCAAAACCCAGGAACTCATCTGCATGTTAGGCCACACACCCCTCATGTAGCCAATCCTAATGAGTTTCTGCTGTTGGGCGTGGCCTGTTATGCTAATGAGCTCCTGCTGGGCGTGGCCAACTCGGGAGCCGGCCGGAACTCCGTCCCTGTGCGTTCCCGCCCCAAAATAGCCCTGCTTTTAATGATGCAGAAGAACTGGACATCTCTAGCAAAGATGACCATTTGCCCACCTGCGCTAACGGGCAGATTTTCCCAAACCTGAGAGATAATCTCCACTTCCTCCTCTCTGTCGACCAGGATCCTGCACTGTACGGTGATCTACCCCTTGGGCGTCTACCCTCCCTTCTTCGGCTACTATTTCTTCAACTCCATGATGATCACCCTTCAATGTCTGCACATATTTTGGGCGTACTACATCGTGCGCATGGCCCATAAATTCCTCACTGGAAAAGTAAGATGGATTTATTTTATTTTTCTTCTTTCTTTTCTTTTTTTTTTTTAATAAAAGAAAGGTTCTGTATCTCTGGAATAAAGGAAAAGGGGGAGGCGGAGCTTAAACCCTTATTTCTGCCCCCCTGCCAGTCTCCACGGTATAAACACGACCCCCGACAGCCTCTATACTGCCTTGGCATGTAACTGTGTTCAGGATGGGGGGGTTAGGGTGAGAGACGTGGGAGCAGATTTCGGCCTAGCTTCAGGCTTCTGTCATCCAATCCTTATTGTATGGTTCATTGCAGGGGGGTCCGCAACGTGGTGCCCACGGGCACCGTGGCTCCCACCAAGTATTTTTAGAAAGCAGGTGGTGCCCTTGCCCCAGCCACTGGAGATTTTGACTGGCTGGTGAGATGAAAACAACATTGTTTCAGTGGCGGCCGCTGCCACAGTGTCGGTTTTATATTCTCTCGCGCATGCCCCCTTTCCTTTGGTATCTGAAGAAGTGAGCCGTGAATCACGAAAGCGCATCCTGTCACAGATTTTTGTTAGTCTTTAAAGAGCTGCTGGACTCCCGCTCTTTTCCTCTTTCGGTTTCCTCTCTGTGTGTGTGTGGTTCCCGAGGCGGCCATTTTGTGTTGTGCACTAACCCTGGTGGCAGCCATTTTGTGATCACGCCCACCACTCTCTGCCCCAGTCCCAAAGGTGCCCACAGGCTCAAAAGGGCCAGTGGAATTACCCATCCTCTTGATTGTATTGACTTAACATGCTGTAATCCACCTTCAGTCTCAGGGAGAAAGGCAGGTTATAAACAATGTAAATAATAATCATTGGAGCATTTGAACAGACTCAATAGCAGCCAAGAGGCCAACGCAGAGGAGAACATCAGAAGAGCCCTCCTGGATCAGACAGGTGGTCCATCTAGCCCAGCATCCCATTTCACACGGGCCAGCCAGTTCCTCTGGAGGGCCCACAACAGGGCAGAGAGGCCGAGGCCTTCCCCTGAGAAGAACACCAGAAGAGCCCTGCTGGGTCAGACCAGTGAGGGTCCATCTAGCCCAGCATCCTGCCTCACACAGTGGCCAACCCGTTCCTCTGGAGGGCCAACAACAGGGCAGAGAGGCCGAGGCCTTCCCCTGAGAAGAACTTTGGAAGAGCTCTGCTGGGTCAGACCAGTGAGGGTCCATCCAGTCCAGCCTCCTGTCTCACCCAGGGGCCAACCAGTTCCTCTGGAGGGCCAACAACAGGGCAGAGAGGCCAAGATCTTCCCCCGAGAAGAACGTCAGAGGAGCCCTGATGGATCAGACCAGGGAGGGTCCATCCAGTCCAGCCTCCCGTCTCACACAGGGGCCAACCAGTTCCTCTGGAGGGCCAACAACAGGGCATGGAGGCCCCCTGAGAAAGCCCCCCGAGAATGTCTCCTGACTTAGAAATTCCTGGCTATGGGCCTGGTGAGGGTCCCTCTAGTCCAGCCTCCTGTCTCACACAGTGGCCAACCGGTTCCTCTGGAGGGCCCAGCAACAGGGCAGAGAGGCCGAGGCCTTCCCCTGAGAAGAACACCAGAAGAGCCCTGCTGGGTCAGACCAGTGAGGGTCCATCTAGTCCAGCATCCTGCCTCACACAGTGGCCAACCCGTTCCTCTGGAGGGCCAACAACAGGGCAGAGAGGCCGAGGCCTTCCCCTGAGAAGAACCTCAGAAGAGCCCTGTTGCATCAGACCAGGGAGGGTCCTTCCAGTCCAGTATCCTGTCTCACACAGCAGCCAACCAGTTGCCTTGTAGGGCCAACAAGGAGGGCACAGAGGCCAAGGCCTTCCCCTGACACTGTCTCCTGGCACTGGGCTTCCAAGGCTGACTAGATTCAAGCCCAGGAGCATCTTAGAGGCCAAGAAGGTTTTCAGAGCGTAAGCTTTCAAGAGTCAAAGATCTCTTTGTCAGATGGCTACGTCTGAGGCCAGTAGCACCTTAGAGACCAACAAGATTTTTTGGTCTCTAAGCTGCTACTGGACTCGAATTCAGCTCTTTCCACTGCGGAACAACATGGCGACCCTCTGAAACTAGCTTTGTTGCGTGGTATCTGACGAAGGGAGCTTTGACTCTTGAAAGCACGTGGCCCGAAAATTTCGTTGGTGTCGAAGGTGCGACAGGACTCGAATCTAGGCTTGCCATTTGCCCATTTTAGGGGTCCCCGATCCGCCAACCCGGATCTTGCCAGTGGGGGAACCCCACCTCCAAAGTGCCAGGATCATGCCAATCTGCCTGGTGCGATAACATCACCCGGAGGTGACGTCATCATGCCGGGCACGTTACCGGGGGGACGCTCTAGCACTTGGCCAAAAAAACCCCACTCTATGGTACCATAGAGTTTCTGGCCAAATGCTGGAGTGTCTCCCTGGCAACATGGCTAGTTCAATGACATCACTTCCTGGTAATGTTATTGTGGTGCGTGTGTGCCAGAAGATCCCGGAAAGGAAACTCCGTCCCCCCACCAGCAGAAGGTAGGGACCTGGCAATCTTACTCGAATCTAGCTCTTCTGAAGACCAACATGTCTCCTCTCAATCTGTAGATGGAGGCTCTCTTCAGTCACTATGCCTAGTGGCCATCGATGGGCCTTTTCCCTTCATGAATCTGTCAAATTCTGTTTTAAGGCCATCCATGCTCTTGGCCACGGTGGCTTGGAGGTTAAGACGCTGAGCTGCAGACCGGAAGGTCGGTAGTTCGGCACTTCGAGACCCGAGTGCCACGTGACGGAGTGAGCTCCCGTCTCTGGCCCCAGCTCCTGCCAGCCTAGCAGTTCGAAAGCAAGAAATTGCAAGTAGAGAAATAGGTACCGCTTCGGTGGGAAGGTAAGAGTATTCCGTGCGCCTCAGCGTTTGGTCATGCCGGCCACGTGACCACGGAAACGTCTTCGGGCAGCGCTGGCTCTTCGGCTTGGAAACGGAGATGAGCTCCGCCCCTTAGAGTTGGATTCGACTAAGTTTTGAGCAAGGGAAACCTTTACCTTTTACCTTTATGCTGTTGGCCATCGTTTCCTCTACTGGTAGAGAATCTGACAATTCAATTACCCATTGAGTAAAGAAGCGTCTCCGTTTTCTGTCCTGAATGGCTCACCCATCGATTTAATCGAGAGCCTCCTGAATTATAGTATTGGTGGTGCTATTAGTACTAAGATGACTGCTAGCTGCCTATGCGGTACTTCCACTGGCGGCTCGGCTAAGTTTAATATTATAAACCCAGGTTCCCTCCTGGCTCTCGGTAACCCTCCTGAGCAGAGGCCCACAAAGACCTTTCCTGGTATGTTCGAGGGGTAAGCCACCCTTAGACGGAACCGGACCAAATCCAGCAGACCCACAATGCTTTACTAACGCTGCTTTTGTCACCTTAATCCTGAGGGTGAGATCTTCACCTCTGAAGTAGAATGCATTCCACGTACGCTTGTCAGTGTTTTGGCGATTCGTGAGGATTCTCTGGTTGGCTGTGAAAGGCCACCTCTTGCCAGTCCTGGAGTGATGGTCTGTTGAATCTCAGCAAAACCCCACCGGGTGTCAAATGCAAGCCACCGAGTATTTGTTAACGAAGATGTTCCAGATTTTGTACAGCAACTCTTAAGTCCTCCTCACTTGTTCTACTTTGGCTGTTTGCAGTCCGCCGTGGCCTGGATGGTGTCCATCTCTTGGTAGTAGGGTTCCCATTTGCCCGTTTGTGGTGGAAAACCTCCAGGTCATCGTGGCCAGGTAGTTATGGTGGAAAACCTCCAGGCCTACAGATGGTTTCCTGATTGGCAGGCAGAAACGGGGGCCTAACTGGTGGGGGGATCGTCCTGGGGAGGAAAATCTGAAAAAAGGCTTTGTCTGCTTACAGGAAGTACTGACCATAGTTTCTGCCGATTCCTAGAGCTACCGTTGCCACTTCCGTGTAGTTCTAAGAATTGTCAGGAGCTCTGTGGTTAGAACTTCCTGTAAGCAGGCGAGGCCTTGTTTCTCTTTTTGATTTTTCTCCCCCCAGTAAATTTATTCAGGAGGAAGTTGGATGAGATGGTTTCTTGGTCACTTCCTGTTTCCTGATTTCTTTTTTCCCCTCCCCCGACCGTCCCTACAGGCAGTGAAAGATGAACGCAGTGACCATGATGAAACCGATAGCACGGAAGAGGAGGAGGTGGCGGGGGCTACAACAGGGCACAGCACCAAGAACGGTCCGCTTACCAACGGGCACCCCGTCATGAACAATAACCACCGGAAAGCCGACTGAACCCTAACCTGCTCCGGTTCCAGCGGGGCCATCGTTTTGCTGCGATCTGAGAGTTTTGAGGCCATACCGAAAACTTTTCCGCCAGGCGAACTTAATTCCACCGAGAGCTGAAGGGGGCCCTCCTTTCTCCGACATTTGTGACCCCTTCCTCAAATGTTGGTGGCTGTGGGGGGGGGGTGTCTCGTGTCACACTGAGACAGGAAGGGGCTCGGATACTCCTGCCGTCTTGCAATTTTTGTTTTAGGAGAGAGAAAGCCGCTCTGGCGGCCTGTTTTTTGGACAGGGGCGGCAACTGGAAAGTTGGGTTCTTCAGGGGGAGGGGGAGATGGATGGCCTTTTTCTCTGGCCCTCGGTCCTTCACCAAACTGCCTTAAAGATAAAAACCTGGGGTAATGGTGACCCCGAGACTGTTGCCTTTTGAATTTTTTCCCCTTCTCCTTAACTACAAATTCGCTCGTGACCCAAAAGCTATGGGAAAGGAAACACTGTGCTATAAGTAACACACACCCAGCACATACCCATTCTTTTTGATTCTCTGTTCTAGTAATAACCCCTTAAATGACACAACTCTCCCTCACAAGTCACCGATCCTCACCGATGCGTCCTTTTCCTTCCCCTGTGCCAAAAGCTTTGTCACGTGTTTTTTTTAAAAAAGAAACCTGGGCTGCTGCTTTTGCTCTCCGATTTCCCTTCCTGCTTCTTCCCTAAGAAACTGGACCCAGGAAAAGAACATTAAAATCTTCAGGGTACACCTATGTAATCTTTGGGCAGGCGAGGGTGAAAAGTTTGGGATGGACGTGTCATTCTGTCGGGCTCGCTCCGTAGTCGGAAGGCCTCTTTCCTTCGGAGTTGGCTGACTCGGGGGAAGGGCTGGCATGAGGTTTACACGAGAGTAGAACTCTTATCCCCCACTTCCTGGCCTTAGAGCGGCAACTTGTTCTGCTTGAACTTACACAACAAGCGATATGCACCGTCTCGGATCTGCTAGTTTTTTTTTAATTGGGGGGTGGTGGTCCCGTGCGAGTTGGACCTTACCCCTGTTCTGGTCTCAAAGCCTCTTAAATCCTTGAAGGTGTTTGTTACACTCAGGAGAGGTCACGCTCTATATATATATTTCTCTGGGGGAAATCATTTTTTGTTCGTAAAAAAACCCCCCACAAATCCAGAATATTCGTTAGATGTTCCAGAACTCATTGGGATAGATATTATCGGATGGCCGAAAGGGCGAATTATTTCTCCACCCTGCTCCCAAGTTCCGGCTTGCTGCCTTCTCATGGAACAACTGTAAACGGTTATCTGTTCTTCCCAAAAATGGAGAACTATTTAATTAAAGAGGTACCTTCCCGCTGCCCGGTTTCAGAGGAGTCCATGCATTGGAGATCACATTTGAGGCTGTGAGGTGATTTGCAGTGTACCGTTTAGCATTTACCCCCACGGCATGGATCCGTGCCTTCTTAGCTGCCCTCCCATACAAAACATACACTACCACACACACAAATGATTCACACACTTCTCTCATTTTCACCCTCTCCCGTTTCTGTTCCTGGGGGGGGGGGAAGAATAAACCACGCACGGCCTCTGCGAGTTAAAACGGATTCTGTGGTTCTGATCCGCGGATGGTTGCGCCTTCTCCTTCCTCCGTAGCTTCCTGCGGAGGGGTGGGTGTGGGTGGAGTTCTGCCGTTACCGGGACAGAACCACGGGCCCCACACAACGTTAGCCTCCTCTTTGTGCCTCCCTCTTCTGAGCTCCAAAGCGCAATCTCCCCCTGACCCCCTTAATTTATTAGTTAGGACTTCTGCAACCCCAAAGAGAGGAAACACAAAACGGGAGCTCGGTAGAAGGACGGGGCCCCTGCCTGCCGGGAGCAGACGGCAAATGCATGTTTCTCCCAACCTGGCCACAAAGGGCTTGTGTGTACGGGGGGTGGGGTGGGGGGTACACAAGGACCAGGAACCTTATCTTCAGACCAAAATTGTTTTTTTAAAAAAAGTTAAAATATATTAAAAGCCTAAATAAAACTAATAAACGTCTGTTTAAAAAGAGCTACTTGGACGTGTTGTCTTTTTTTCCCGGGATTGGCAGAGTGGAAGAGACCCTCGGGGACCAATCGGAATACGGCGAGGTCAGAGGGCGTCACGGCCCGAGGAGGGATGTGATGGGCCAATATCCTTTCGTACCGAGGGATACCCTTGGGGGGAGGTGGGCTTCTGGTAGCGGGTGATTTGAGGGGGTCTGCGATGCTTGTTTCGACCACACGGTGACTTGCCGGCCTGGTGCGAACGTCACTTCAGGCCCGTAGCCGGGATTCTGTGGCTTGTGGAACAAAAATTTTATTGCTAAGGCTGCCATTATTTGCCATAATGAAGGGGGGTGGCACGCGCCCCCCCCCCCGCAAGGTTTAAAGGGCCCACCAATCGGCTGGAGGACCCTTTAAATCTTGCAGGAGGGGAGGGAGAGGGGCATGCACCACCCCCTGCTTCTCCTTTAAATGCTTTTGGGAAGAAGTGGGGAGATTTTAAGAAGGGGAAGGGCTTTAAGGAAGGGGCGGAGCCCCCACTGTGGCTATGGGCCAGCATCATAAGACCATAAAGAGAAGCCAGTGTTGGATCAGGCCAATGGCCCATCTAGTCCAACACTCTGTCACACAGTGGCCAAAAATACCAGGTGACATCAGGAGGTCCACCAGTGGGGCTAGAACTCCAGAAGCCCTCCCACTGCTGCTCCCCCCAGCACCAAGAATACAGAGCATCACTTGCCCCAGACTGAGAGTTCCCATCTATACCTTGTGGCTAATAGCCACTGATGGACTTCTGCTCCAGATGTGTATCCAATTCCCTCTTGAAACTGTCCATGCTTGTAGCTGCCACCACCTTCTGTGGAAGTGAAATCCATCTGTTAATCGCTCCTTGGGTGAAGAAGTGCTTCCCTTTTATCCGTTCTAACCCGACTGCTCAGCAATTTCATGGCGTGCCCACGAGTTCTTGTATTGTGAGAAAGGGAGAAAAGTACTTATTCCTCGACTTTCTCTATCCCATCTTATAAACCTCAATCATGTCACCCCCTCAGCCGTCGAGAAAGAGTTGGGAAAGAGTTAGCAGTCATAGTGCACGTTGGCACCAATGTTATAGGGAAATGTAGTCTACGTGGGAATGGATGAGCCAGTGCCTGGCTTTCTCATGGCCCTTTCTTGCATGCCCCGGAGAGTTGCTGGCAGCTTTGCATCAAGCCAGGGATAACTGCCAAGTGCCTACAGCCTGTCTGTTTCTCCCCCCCCCCCATGGAAAGCTTAAAATAATTTCTGCCCATGCAAGTCTTATGACACAAGACCTCTAGCGACAGAACTTTAATAAAGACTACACATCAACATTTTTATTATTGCTTTAAAACAATAAAAAAAGAGGCATTTTCACGATGCGACGGGAGTACAACCGATCGCCGAAACACAAACAAGAGGGGTGTGTCTCGAAACAGGAGGAGATGCGGGGCTGGGAGCAAAGAAACATCATCTCCCCCTAGAAGCTTTTTTTGGTTTCCTTCGAAGACCCAGCTCCATACACAGGTACACAAAAAGAATCTCGTTCCCCTTTACAACAAGCGGCCCCGGCACTCGATGGCTCCGCAGCAACAGAGCAGCTCCTTCCCCTCCACGCTGCCCACTTCGTAGTTGTAATCCCACGTGAGCTCCGTCCCGGCTCGGATCCGCCTGGAAACAAAAGTCGGGAAATGGTGAAACGGAGAGCGTGCCCGCGTTGCAGCGGTGAGTTAATTAAGATCGCAGGGACCTTAATTCTCTGACTGGGAATTAAGATCGAGAGGAGAGACCCCTCCTGACTGTCCAACCAATAATTTTGTGCGTGCGGAAGACCGGGCCTTTTCGATGGCAGCCCCACAATTACCGAACAACTTCCTCCCCAGGTTGGTGTGCTTTGGCCGCCTCGCTTCCAGTCTTCCAGGAAATAGCTGAAGACAGTTTTATTTAGGACTG
Organism: Gekko gecko; assembly: GCA_029375565.1. Lineage (NCBI taxonomy): Eukaryota > Metazoa > Chordata > Lepidosauria > Squamata > Gekkonidae > Gekko > Gekko gecko. The sequence continues at coordinate 11,713,286 of JAPDNY010000001.1, read as the reverse complement.
CATTTGACAGATTTCGTTTTTATTTATCGGCAGTCCTAACTGGAGTTTTTAAATTGCGATCTTTTATGTTTTTTTACAATTGTCCTATTTATATCGTTTTTATTTTTTTCCCAATAAATTGTTTTAATTGTATTGTAAGATGACTTGAGTTCTACAAGAGAGAAAGGTGGCTAATAAATGTTTTAAATAAATAATAAAATACATTGGCCTGGATCCTGCAGCCAGCCTCCATTCTAAAGAGATTGTCCTTGCCCCAGCTTGTGTTTGGTATACTGAACTTGAAAAATATTGGCATTTCCCAAATCCCAATATTGAGTACTGAGATTCAGGAAATATTCAAGAATGCCAATTTTTTTTGGCTCCATTATACCCTATGGGGACCATTATAGTCAATGGTCCCCAAAGGCTATAATGGAGAACTGATATGGGGGAGCTGTTTTTTGAGGTAGAGGCACCAAATTTGAAGTGTAGATGCTGGTGCCTCTCCTCAAATCCCCTCCCCCGACTTTCAAAAAGGTTGGACCAGGGGGAGTCCAATTCTATGGGCCCCAGAAAAAGGAGCACCAATCCTCCATTGCTTCCAATGAAGGGGTGAAAAGGCTGAGAGTTCACTCCAAAGGCATTTAAATGGACTGACAGCCCTTTAAATGCCCTGTAACTGCAGCTATCTGGCAGCCTGAAAAACACCCAAATATTTTCGGGGGGGGATTAGGTGGCCATTTCTGGATAGCCGAATCACCAGCCCCTTTGGTGATCGGCTGAGAAAATACCCAATAACTACCGATAAAGTATCAGGTCTTTTTTTGGCTCAGTTTATACCGAGCACACAGCCCTAGAAGGCACCACCATTCATGGAGGAGGCTATGAGAATTGCTGTCATTGCCCTTTTTAACCAGTTTTTTAGTGAACTTTTTGTTCTGAGCTGGATCCTACGAACACGGTGGTCCCCAACATGGTGCCCTCGGTTGCCAGGGCACCCACTGACACCTGGTGCCCGCCAAAGTGCTTTTAGAAAGTGACGGTAGGTGGGGCTTTTGCACTGCAAGGCTTCTGATTGGTCACTTGCGATTTGATTGCCTGTGCAGATTTTTAAAAACACTGTTTTGGCAGTAGCTCCCACCACAACACAAGGATATTTACTGTGTGCCTGAATATTGATTATATTTTTGAGTTGGTGTTGGTATCGGGGCCGGGGCCTCGTTATTGGAAGGGCGGCACCCTAACTGAAAGCCTGGTGGAAGAGCTCCGTTTTACAGGCCCTGCGGAACGGTAAAAGGTCCCGCAGGGCCCTGATGCCATCCGGGAGCTTGTTCCACCAGTACGGGGCCGCCGCTGAGAAGGCCCTGCCCTCGTCATAGCTAGTCCACAAGAGAACTTGTTCTCTTATCCCGTGACTGCTGAGTTTACTTAGGAGCCTTTGACGAGGGACTTTATCAGAAGCTCTCTGGAAGTCTAGGTAGATGACACGGGCTGGGTCGCCCTCGTCCACAGGTTTGTTCAGCCCCTCAAAGAACTCTAAAAGGTTGGGGACCCTGGACTAACGGTGGCACCTACCTGAGCACAGAATCCTACTCAGTTCTATAGATGAAAAAACAAGGGAAATCCCAATAGAAACAGGACTGTTATCTAAGTTAAAGCTGCAGGAAAACACCGTCCACAATGTCAACAACATCAATTCTTCCCGTCTCTTAAGTTTAAATAAAGGTAAAGGTTTTCTCTTGCTCGAAAGCCAGTCGAATCCGACTCTAGGGGGCAGTGCTCGTCTCCATTTCCAAGCCAAAGAGCCAGCACTGTCCGAAGACTTTTCCGTGCTCATGTAGCCGGCATGACTAGACGCCGAGGCGCACGGAACTCTGTGACCTTCCCACCAAAGCAGTGCCTATTTATCTACTTGCAGTTTCTTGCTTTCGACCTGCTGGGTTGGCAGGAGATGGGGCCAGAGATGGGAGCTCACTCCGTCACGCGGCACTCGGGTCTCGAACTGCCGGCCTTCCGGTCTGCAGTTCAGTGTCTTAACCTCTGAGCCACCGCCCTGCATAAGTTTAAATAGCAGCTGCCAGAATGGGGGGTGGGGAGGGGGAAGGAAACCTTTTTCCACAGCAGCCGAGAGGCAGGGAATCCCCTTTTAATAAAGGATAAGACAGCAACAAAAGAGTTTTAAGATTTCAGGAAAGGGACAGGAGATCTGCCCGAGGTCTGCGGGGCCAAAAACGACACCCCTCCCCCGAGACAATCCCATAGGGGGTGGGGGAGGAACGGAGAGGGCAGGCCCAGGGAAAAACCCGACATTTGGCGAAAGAAAAGGGGAGATCTCCTCTGACGACTCTTACTTGCTTGCAAAGAAGGCCACCCACGGAAAACGGAGATCGTGCGTGTCCACGAAGACGTTCTGCACGAAGAGGTTAGGGCTGCAGCTATGCTGGAAAGAGAGGAAGGGAAGACAGAGACAGAGTGATTTTTGGAAAGGGAGAAAACTTGCAAAAGGGGAACAAGAAGACGTTAGAAGAGCCCTGCTGGGTCAGACCAGGGAGGGTCCATCTAGTCCAGCCTCCTGTCTCACACAGGAGCCAACCAGTTCCTCTGGAGGGCCAGCAACAGGGCAGAGAGGCCGAGGCCTTCCCCTGAGACCAGTGAGGGTCCATCTAGTCCAGCATCCCGTCTCACAGGAGCCAGCCAGCTCCTCTGGAGGGCCAACAAACAGGGCATAGAGGCTGAGGTCTTCCCCTGAGAAGAACCTCAGAAGAGCCTTGCTGGATCAGACCACTGAGGGTCCATCTAGTCCAGCATCCCATGTCACAGAGTGGCCAACCAGTTCCTCTGGAGGGACAACAAACAGGGCACAGAGGCCAAGGCCTTCCCCTGAGAAGAACCTCAGAAGAGCCCTGCTGGGTCAGACCAGGGAGGGTCCATCCAGTCCAGCATCCCGTCTCACACAGTGGCCTCAACCAGTTCCTCTGGAGGGCCAACAACAGGGCACAGAGGCCTCCCCCTGAGAAGAACATCAGAAGAGCCCTGCTGGATCAGAACAGTGAGGGTCCATCTAGTCCAGCCTCCTGTCTCACAGAGTGGCCTCAACCAGTTTCTTGGGAGGGCCAACAACAGGGCAGAGGGGCCAAGGCCTTCCCCGATAAGAACATCAGAAGAGCCCTGCTGGGTTAGACCAGTGAGGGTCCCTCTAGTCCAGCATCCTGTCTCACACAGGGGCCTCAACCAGTTCCTCTGGAGGGCCAACAATAGGTCAGAGAGGTCAAGGCCTTCCCCTGATGTTGCCTCCTGGCTCTGGCATTCAAAGGCTTAGTACCCCTGAACGTGGAAGTTCCCCTCAGTCATCATAGCTAGAAACTGCTGATGGACCTCTGTTGATACACCCCTAGATCGAATTCCTGATCACCTCGCATGCCCACGCTAAGGTTCTCCTTGTACTGTGAGACACGTTTCGGTTGGTCTTCAGTAAACGGAGGTCAGGTCCAATAAGACAGGAAGAGGAAGGCTTACGTTGAGGTAGCGGCCGAGGTTGCCCTCGAGCTTGGCGTCGATGATGTAGCAGGACTCCTCGCCGTCGTAGAATTGCCGCGTGTTCTTCCGGATGAGGGCGTTCTCCCCCGAGGCCAGGTTGGTCGACTTGATGGCGATGCCGTGCGTCGACTTCAAGGCGAAGCCCCGGGTGGATTTCACGGCCACTTGTCGCTTCGTGGCCCCTGCCGGAACACAGGAACGGGGGGGGAATCAAAGAGAGAGGGTCGGTTGAGGCATACCAGTGGATCCCGGAACGAGGCCAGAAGGACTGCCTCTTCACAATCTCCTTTCCCTTCCCCTCCCCACAACAGACACCCTGTGAGGTAGGTGAGGCTGAGAGAGCTCTCTTGAGAACTGCTCTGGAGAGAACAGCTCTGGGAGAACTTGTGACTGGCCCAAGGTCACACCAGCAGCCGCATGGAGAGGAGTGGGGAATCAAACCTGGTTCCCCAAGATTAGAGCCTGTGCTCTTAACCACTCCAGTGAACTCGTTCTCCACATATATAAAAGCACTTGGTGGGCACCAGGCAAAGATGCTGGCAGGTACCACCTCCAGCCTTGATAAGATTTGGTTGTCTACGAATGATAAAATGATTCAGAAATTATATAATTTTCTGCTAGACGGTTATATGCAAGATGAGACTGTAAAAACAACAGTGATTACTTGGAGGAAAGATACAGGACACAGCATAGACTTAGGACACTGGTCAAAAATACGGCAAGTAACAAAATTTATGAGAGCCGTATCATACAAAGAAAATACCTACAAAACGTTTCGCAGATGGCACTGCCCCCCAGACAAAACAGCGAAACGCTATCCAAATCTAACAAATAAGTGTCGGAAGTGGAAAAACAAATGGGGGAACATTTTGCCATATGTGGTGGAGACGTGGGGAAATTTGAAAAATTTGGCAGAAAATATATAATATTGGAAATGCTGAATATTGACCTAGCCCTAATAGCCAGACATTTTTCTTGTTGAATATGATTCCTGACGGTTAGAAACAAAATGAGCTACATAAGAACATAAGAGAAGCCAATGTTGAATCAGGCCAATGGCCCATCTAGTCCAACACTCTGTCACACAGCGGCCAAAATATACCAGGTGCCATCAGGAGGTCCAGCAGTGGGGCCAGGACACTAGAAGCCCTCCCACTGCTGCCCCCTCCAGCACCAAGGATAGAGGGCATCACCTGCCCCAGACTGAGAGTTCCCATCTATACCCTGTGGCTAATAGCCACTGATGGATTTCTGCTCCATATGTTTATCTAATTCCCTCTTGAAACTGTCCATGCTTGTAGCTGCCACCACCTCCTGTGGCAGGGAATTCCATCTGTTAACCACTCTTTGGGTGAAGAAGTATTTCCTTTTATCTGTTCTAACCCGACTGCTCAGCAATTTCATGGAGTGCCCACGAGTTCTTGTCTTGTGAGAAAGGGAGAAAAGGACTTCTTTCTCAACCTGCTCAATCCCATTCATAATCTTATAAACCTCGATCATGTCACCCCTCAGCCGTCGTTTCTCCAAGCTCAAGAGCCCCAAGCGTTTTAACATCTATTAACTTACATTCTAGCATCAGCTAGAATTTTAGTGGCTAAACGTTGGAAAACGGAGAGAATCCCTTTCAAGAGAAGATTTAATCCGGAAACTGTTGGAACTAGCGGAAACGGACCGGTTGAATGTTATTTTACAGGGGAAAGATGAAGATCTGCATTTAAAACGATGGGAAAGAGTGTATAACATGTTGTCGAAGGCTTTCACGGTATACACGGTTAACTAATCAGCTGGAAAGATTGACTCAAGATCTTTGTACATTCAAGATGGAATTGTTTGTAATATAAAAACTATAAATAAATATTAAAAAAAAAAACCAAAACGTCTTCCCAGACACCCCTATTCAAATGTTGCGGGAATTACCGAGCCTGGAAGAGCTGTTCTTCTTCTCGTCGGGCCCGTGCTCCTCCTCGGACCCGGAGGAAATCGTCTGGATGTCGTCGCTGTCGTTCGCGTTGCCCGGCGCTTGCCCCGAGGTGCCTCGCCCATTGTCCCCCTCGCTGTCGGTGCTGCTCGAGAGCATCATCACGTCCTGCTGGAGGGGAGGAGGAGAGGGAGGGACCCCCCCCCGCCGGTCAATCGCGTCCCATCCCTCAAACTTTCCCATCCCTCCTTCAAAACTTGTCCGGCCTTCTGCCCAGCCCCTGGCCCCCGGAAACCACGACCCAGAACGTTTCTTGCACGGACCCGCCCCACGCGTATCTTGCTGCTCTTATCTGCAAGGATCTGCTGGGTTTTATATGGGGGGACGACGACATATTTACCCAAACGTGAACCTAGAATCATGGAGTAGGAAGGGATCTCCAAGGTCATCTAGTCCAACCGCCGGCACGATGCAGGACATTCACAAATACCTCCCCCTACACACACCCAATGCTCCCTTCTAAGCTGTAGAGTCTGGTGAGTAAAAATTCTACTTTGTGAGCTACTGGCAATAAAGTTGTGAGCGAGCGATTTGGCTGCTGCATAAATTAGTTGGCTCTGAAGCCCTCCTTCCTGAGCTGAGACAAAAATGCGTGAGCTGGAGGCTAAAAAACCGTGAGCTAGCCTCACACTGACTCAGCTTAGAGGCCAAAAACCTGTGAGCTAGCTCACATTAACTCAGCTGAGGGGGAACACGGCCCACACGGCCCAGCGAGCCCTGTTCCACGCCCAGAAGATGACAAAAAACCTCCAAGATCTCCAGCCAAACTGGCCTGGAGAAAAATTGCTTCCTGGCCCCAAAGTGGCAATCGGCACTTCCCTGCCTTAAACCAAACCAAACTTTTGGTCCATCAGGATCAGTATTGTCTACTCAGACTGGCAGCCACTCTCCAGGGTCTCAGGTGGAGAAAGGTCTTTCACATCACCTGCTGCCTGGTCCTTTTAACTGGAGATGTCAGGGATTGAACCTGGGGCCTTCTGCATGCCAAGCAGAGGCTCTGCCACTGAGCCACGACCCCTCTTTGCAGCTCTCCAGGGTCTCAGGCAGAGGTCTTTCCCATCACCTCCTCCCTGATCCTTTAAACTGGAGATGCCGGGGATTGAACCTGGGACCTTCTGCATGCCAAGCAGAGGCTATTCCACTGAGCCACAGCCCCTCTTTACAGTTCTCCAGGGTCTCAGGCGGAGGCCTTTCCCATCACCTCCTGCCTCGTCCTTTTGAACTGGAGATGCCGGGGATTGAACCTGGGACCTTCTGCATGCCAAGCAGAGGCTCTTCCACTGAGCCACAGCCCCTCTTGATAGCTCTCAGGGTCTCAGGCGGAGGCCTTTCCCATCACCTCCTGCCTCGTCCTTTTGAACTGGAGATGCCAGGGGATTGAACCTGGGACCTTCTGCACTCCCAAGAGGATACTCTACCTCTGAGCCATGCCCCCCCCCCCCAAATAGAACGGAGAGAACGCGTGAAGCTACCTCATTCTGAATCAGACCCGTGGTCCATCAAGGTCAGTACTGTCTACTCAGATTGGGAGTGGCTCTCCAGGGTCTCTGGCTGAGGTCTTTCACATCACCTCCTACCAGATCTGGGGACTGAACCCGGGACCTTCTGCACGCCGGGCAGAGGCTCTGCCACAGAACGTGACCCCCCCAGTCCTCCTCAAAGGCTGCACACCCTCAAAGAGCAAAGATGGTGGCTCTTCTGCCAGTGAAGGTACAGTCACCGCCTCCCGCCGCCCAAACCCAAGGTGGGTCACAAAGAGGGTCCTCTGTTGCCCCCCCAATATACCAGCCCCCTCCCCCAGTTTCAAAACCAGTGGCAGAATCCACAGCCAAACGGCACACATATGGGATTGTGGGTCACATCAGTCGAGCCCTTGTGTCTTCCTTTTCAAAATCAGGTACCAATCTAATCCCGGCAGTTTTCTATCATAATTTTCTTACAAGCCCTCAGTCCCCTCCTAGCAGGACGCTGGGCGTCTCACGATTTTGGCTCACCTCTGCCAGGAAGGCAGGACGACCTGTCAAGTCTCTGGATCATCCACCCAGATTTACTCCCGCTCAGAGGAGAGTGCCTGTCGTGTCTCTGCAGGAGGCCCTGCTCTGAAATGGCAACCCTGCACGAGTCCCTGCTCTGAATCGCCCTCTTGCTAATCTATCCGTGCCTTGCCTTACTTTTAAAAAACATTTCTAACCCATCTTTTTCTTCACAATGTTTAAGGCAGCTTCCTTTTCAAGCCAGCAAAGACTCCCAGACTCTGGTAAAGGTAAAGGTTCCCTTGCTCGAAAGCCAGTTGAATCCGACTCTAGGGTTGCGGTGCTCATCTCCGTTTCCAAGCCGAAGAGCCAGTGCTGTCCGAAGACGTTTCTGTGGTCACGTGGCCGGCATGACTAAACACCAAGGTGCACGGAACGCTGTGACCTTCCCACCGAAGTGGTACCTATTGATCTACTTGCAATTTCTTGCTTTCGAACTGCTAGGTTGGCAGGAGCTGGAACTAGAGACGGGAGCTCACTCCGTCATGCGGCACTCTCGGATCTCGAACTGCTGAACTACTGACCTTCCACAGCCTGCAGTTCAGCGTCTTAACCACTTGAGCCACCGCAGTTCCTCCAGACTCTGGTAAGGATAGGTAAATCTTGGATGTTCTAAAAGTAAACGGTTTGGGGCATGCAGCCAACTTCAAGCCGGACATTTGGCAAGCTCTACCATCCCAGGCCGAGCACTTACATCTGCAGGCTGTGCATCCGACTGCCTTCGGCTCTGATGCATGGCGGTTTTGCTGAGCGGCCTCCGGATCCCTTCAGGTACCGTAGGGTTGGGGTTGTAGCCGTACACCCTGCCTGTACTGCTCACAAAAGAGAGATGGGGAGATTGGTCACTGGGTGTTCCTTAGTGACCTACTGTATGTCCGTGGGCTGCTTAGCCAAGAGATGCCAGTAAGCTTAAGCGATGGCGTAAAGAGGAGGCTGGAAAGAAATAGAATTTTCTCAGGCCTTTATGGGAATACCAAGGAGCAATCAACTGTGCTTCACGCCAAGCGGATCCATGTAGATTGAAAGACACATTAATTGTTTTATTTGAGATGGATCAGCTGTAAGGATCTGGGATTATGGGTAAAACAAGTGGAAGATGGGCAGATCCAGCCATCTTGGCAGGATCTATCATAATGCTCTCCCAGGAAAGCCCCACTCTAGTGGACTGTTTCAGGTGGGTAGCCGTGCTGATCTCTGCTAGTAGAACAAGATTCAAGGCCAGGAGCACTTTATAGATCACCAAGACTTCCAGGGTATAAGATTTCAAGAGTCAAAGCTCCCTTGGCCAGATACAATAAGAATGGGCTCTGCTGGGTCAGACCAGGGAGGGTCCATCCAGTCCAGCCTCCTGTCTTACATAGGGGCCAGCCAGTTCCCCTGAAGGGCCAACAGCAGGGCAGAGAGGCCGAGGCCTTCCCCTGAGAAGAACATCAGAAGGGCCCTGCTGGATCAGACCAGGGAGGCTCCCTCTAGTCCAGCCTCCTGTCTCACTCAGGGGCCAGCCAGTTCCTCTGGAGGGCCAGCAACAGGGAAGAGAGGCCGAGGCCTTCCCCTGAGAAGAACACCAGAAGAGCCCTGCTGGATCAGACCAGGGAGGGTCCATCCAGTCCAGCCTCCCATCTCACACAGGGGCCAGCCAGTTCCTCTGGAGGGCCAACAACAGGGCAGAGAGGCCGAGGCCTTCGCCTGAGAAGAACCTCAGAAGAGCCCTGCTGGGTCAGACCAGGGAGAGTCCATCTAGTCCAGCCTCCTGTCTCACTCAGGGGCCAGCCAGTTCCTCTGGAGGGCCAGCAACAGGGCAGAGAGGCCGAGGCCTTCCCCTGAGAAGGACACCAGAAGAGCCCTGCTGGGTCAGACCAGGGAGGGTCCATCCAGTCCAGCCTCCCATCTCACACAGGGGCCAGCCAGTTCCTCTGGAGGGCCAACAATAGGGCATGAGAGGCTGAGGCCTTCCCCTGAGAAGAACCTCAGAAGAGCCCTGCTGGATCAGACCAGTGAGGGTCCATCTAGTCCAGCCTCCTATCTCACACAGTGGCCAGCCAGTTCCTCTAGAGGGTCAACCGCAGGGCAGAGAGGCCGAGGCCTTCCCTCATGTTGCCTGCTGGCACTTGGATTCGGAGGCTGACTGCCTCTGAACATGGAGGGTCCCTTTAGTCACCAAGGCTAGTAGGCACTGATAGAGTTATCCTCCGTGAATCTATCTAATCCCCTTTAAAAGCCGTCCACAGGTAACAATGGGGATGACTGAGCCCCAAGCATTTCTCCCTTGCACTAATCTGGCTGCTCACATTTTTCCATTGCACCTCCGCACCCTGACTCCCTTTCTTTGCAACACCCTTCCCAGCCTCAGACTGGGATATAAGGACTCGGGGATCTCCATTCCTCCTTGTACCTGATGAAGGAATCATGGGCTCTCGAAAGGTCACACCCCCAGAATCTGATTGGTCTCTAAGGTACTACTTGGCCTCGATTCTGGCTCTTGACATAAATAGGTTTGAATTCCCTGCCTTACACACACACACACTGGTCAGCGCTTTTAAGAAACCCTAATCATAGAATCATGGAGTTGGAGGGGACTGGAGGGTCATCTAGTCCAACCCCCTGCACAGTGCGGAAAATTCACAAATACCTCCCCCCACAGACTCCCCCAGTGACCCTGCTCCATGCGAAGAAGAAGAAGAAGAAGAAGAAGAAGAAGAAGAAGAAGAAGAAGAAGAAGAAGAAGAAGAAGAAGAAGAAGAAGAAGAAGAAGAAGAAGAAGAAGAAGAAGAGGAGGAGGAGGAGGAGGAGGAGGAGGAGAGGAGGAGGAGGATTAGATTTATACCCCGCCCTTCACTACCCAAAGGAGTCCCAGAGCGGCTTACAAACTCCATTCCCTTCCCCTCCCCGCAACAGACACCCTTGTGAAGTAGGTGGGGCTGAGAGAGCTCTGACAGAAACAGCTCTTTTTCAAGAACAGCTGTGCCAGAACTATGACTTTGCCCAAGGTCATCCAGCAGCTACAAGTGGAGGAGCGGGGGAATCAAACCCGGTTCTCCCAGATTAGAGTCCGCGCACTACACCACTACACCAAACTGGCTCTCCAGGACAAAAAACCTCCAGGATCCCCGGGCCAAACTGGCTGGGAGAAAAACTGGCTTCCTGACCCCAAAGTGGCGATTGGCATTTCCCTGGGCATGTCAGAAAGGGCCACGAGGACTAAGCCCTGAGGCGACCCTTCCTACCCTCCCTTCTCGTGATCTGCCTGAGGTCATAGAATCAGCATCGCTGTCATGTGCTAATGGTGGTGCTGCTGGGGAGAAACAGCAGAACCTTTCCTTCCCACTGGTTTTCTACAGGGAGGGAGTTCCTTAGACGGCTCCCGAGAACCAGCCCCTCTAGCCGCGGCCTCGAATGGGAGGAGTCCAAGACCAGCTTTACAGGGGGACTCGGCTAACCAAAGAAGGCGGCTGGGAGTTTCCCGAAGGACTTACGTTGCCGGTCTGCTGTGATCCTCCGGTTCCTAGAAAACAAAAGGGAGTGTTGATTTAAGCTTTTTTTCCCTACCAATGCCTTCGCCCCTCCCACTCTCACAGGTCAAAATAACACAAGAACACGTGAAGCTGCTGAATCGGACCTTCGGCCCATCGAGGTCAGTATTGTCTACTCAGACTGGCAGCCGCTCTCCAGGGTCTCAGGCGGAGGTCTTTCCCATCACCCACTGCCCGGTTCTTTTAACTAGAGATGCCGGGGATTGAACTTGTGACTTTTGGCATACAAAGCAGATGCTCTACCACTGAGCCACAGCCTCTCCTTAAAGGAAGCCTTGAGTCAGGTCCCTGATCCATCAAAAAAAGAATTGTCTACTCAGACTGGCAGCATCCCTCCAGGGTCTCAGGTGGAGGTCTTTCCCATCATCTCCTACCTGGTCTTTTTAAGTGGACATGCTGGGGATTGAACCTGGGACCCAAGTGGATGCTCTGCCACTAAGCCACAGCCCCTCTTTGCAGCTCTCCAGGGTCCCAGGTGGAGGCCTTTCCCATCACCTCCTGCCTGGTCCTTTCAACTGGAGATGCGGGGGATTGAATGAACCTGGGACCTCCTGCATGCCAAGCAGAGGCTCTTCCACTGAGCCACAGCCCCTCTTTACAGCTCTCCAGGGTCTCAGGCGGAGGCCTTTCCCGTCACCTCCTGCCTGGTCCTTTTTAACTGGAGATGCCGGGGATTGACCCTGGGACCTTCTGCAGGCCAAGCAGACGTTCTGCCACTGAGCCATGGCCCCTCTTTACAGCTCTCCAGGGTCTCAGGCGGAAGTCTTTCCCATCACCTCCTGCCTGGTCCTTTTTTAACTGGAGATGCCGGGGAGTGAACCTGGGACCTTCTGCAGGCCAAGCAGACGCTCTGCCACTGAGCTATGCCCCCTCTTTACAGCTCTCCAGGGCCTCAGGCAGAGGTCTTTCCCATCACCTCCTGCCTGGTCCTTTTAACTGGAGATGCCGGGGATTGAACCTGGGACCTTCTGCATGCCAAGCAGAGGCTCTTCCACTGAGCCACAGCCCCTCTTTACAGCTCTCCAGGGCCTCAGGCAGAGGTCTTTCCCGTCACCTCCTGCCTGGTCCTTTTTAACTGGAGATGCCGGGGATTGAACCTGGGACCTTCTGCATGCCGAGCCGATGCTCTACCACTGTGCCACAGCCCCTCCCCAGACAACAACACAGACCCCTCAATAGCCCGTCTGCCAAACTGCCCCACGTGGATCCGGAAATGAAAAACCGCGAGATCAGAGATCTCTGCAGCGATGCACCGAGATCTTTTGCTTTCGCTAAGAACAGGGAGCAGCTTTTCCAGAGGCCGTTCGGCACTGCTGTGCTGTTCCGTGGAAAAGCCTTCCGGCTCTCTCTTTCCACAGAAAATGTTTTGGTCTATAAGCAGATCGCTTCTTAACGTTAACGGGTATCTCGACGGGGGGGAGTTCCAGTCAAGGTGAGCCGTCTGGAAACAGATCGAGATGGGTAGAGCCACGTTAGTCTGTCTGTAGCCGGAGAAAAGACCCAGAGTCCAGGAACACCTTAGGTAAAAGGTAAAGATTCCCTTGCTCGAAAGCCAGTCGAATCCGACTCTAGGGTTGCGGTGCTCATCTCCGTTTCCAAGCCGAAGAGCCAGCGCTGTCCAAAGACATTTCTGTGGTCATGTGGCCGGCGTGACTGAACACCAAGGCGCACGGAACGCTGTTACCTTCCCACCGAAGCGGTACCTATTTATCTACTTGCAATTTCTTGCTTTCGAACGGCTAGGTTGGCAGGAGCTGGAACCAGAGACGGGAGCTCACTCCTTCATGCGGCACTCTCGGGACTCGAACTGCTGAACTACTGACCTTCCACAGCCTGCAGTTCAGCGTCTTAACCACTTGAGCCACCGCAGCTCAACACCTTAGAGACTAGCAAAATCTGTGGCAGGGGATGAGCTCTCCTGAGTCACGGCTCACTTCTTCGGACACAGCTAGAATGTGAGCCCGTCTGTCCTTCTGTCTTGGAGAGCAGAGCGAATCCAGAGGCCGAAGGACAATTATTTATTAAATGTATAAACCACCCTCCCCCAAAGGGCTCAGGCTGGTGGACATCATCATAGAACACATAAATAAGATTATGCCTGGGATAGAGCAGGTTGAGAAAGAGGTCCTTTTCTCCCTTTCTCACCATACAAGAACTCTTTGTGGGCACTCCGTGGAATTGCTGAGCGGTCTGGTTAGAACGGATAAATGGAGGTCTTTCTTCACCCAAAGAGTGATGAACACTTGGAATTCACGGCCACAGGAGGTGGTGGCAGCTACAAGCATGGACAGTTTCAAGAGGGAATTAGATAAGCATATGGAGCAGATGGCCACCAAATGAGAAGGGAGCCCTCACTGGAGAAGACCCTGATGCTGGGAAAGACTGAAGGTCAAAGAAGAAGAGGACGGCAAAGGATGAGATGGTTAGACAGTGTCACTGGTGCAACAAACATGAAATTGAGCAAACTTCAGAGGACAGCGGAAGACAGGAGGGCCTGGCGTGATGTGGTCCATGGGGTCGCAAAGAGTTGGACTCGACTAGGCAACTGAACAACAAATGGAGCAGAAGTCCATCAGTGGCTATTAGCCACAAGGGATAGATAGGGACTCTGGGGCAAGTGATGCTCTGTCTTCTTGGTGCTTGGGGGGCTCAACAGTGGGAGGGCTTCTAGTGTCCTGGCCCCACTGGTGGACTTCCTGAGGCGCCTGGTATTTTTGGCCACTGTGTGGCACAGAGTGTTGGACTGGATGGACCACTGGCCTGATCCAACATTGGCTTCTCTTATGTTCTTATATGACAGGTTAAAAAGACAGCAAATAATAGATATAGGTAAGAAGGTTCCCTTGTTCGAAAGCCAGTCAAATCCGACTCTAGGGTTGCGGTGCTCATCTCCGTTTCAAAGCCAAAGAGCCAGCGCTGTCCAAAGACGTTTCTGTGGTCACGTGGCCGGCATGACTAAACACCAAGGCGCACAGAACGCTGTTACCTTCACACCAAAGTGGTGCCTATTTATCTACTTGCAATTTCTTGCTTTCGAACTGCTAGGTTGGCAGGAGCTGGCGCCAGAGACGGGAGCTCACTCTGTCATGCGGCACTCTCGGGTCTCGAACTGCTGAACTACTGACCTTCCACAGCATGCAGTTCAGCGTCTTAACCACTTGAGCCACTGCAGCTCAAACATAATAGATAATTAATAGCAATAAAACCGATGCACAATAGCAGGGAAATGACAATAGCACGTGAATGACAATGACTGGATGAGAAGAAAGAGAAGAGATTGGATTTATACCCTGCCCTTCACTACCCGAAGGAGTCTCAGAGCGGCTTACAGTCTCCTCTCCCTTCCCCTCCCCACAACAGACACCCTGTGAGGGAGGCGGGGCTGAGAGAGCTCTCTCGAGAACCGCCCTTGAGATAACAGCTCTGAGAGAACTGTGACTGACCCAAGGTCACACCAGCAGCTGCGTGTGGAGGAGTGGGGAATCAAATCCGGTTCTCCCAGATTAGTGTCCACACTCCTCACCACTACAGCATACTGGCTCTCCGAGATGTGATATGCAGAGGGGCGGTAATGAGACAGGAAATCCAGGTCTCGATTCAGTCCAGGAGGATGCCTTGTCTTGAGCTTCACACCATATCACACCCCATCATGTCATCTGGAATCTGAAACCGCTCCACTCTCCAAGATAGAAAGACAGAGGGACTCCCGTTGTCGCTGTACCTTGAAGCAGTGAGCCGCGACTCACGAAAGCTCCTCCCCCCTGCCACAGATTTTGTTAGTCTTAAAGGTGCTGCTGGACTCTTGGCTCTTTCCTACAGTCTCAAAGGAGTTGTCTCCCTTTTCTAGATGCAGGAAGCACACCCTGACACAGACATATCCGGTGTTTTGCTTTACTTACAAACTATATGCCAACTACATTAAAGCAGAGAATCTCAATAGACGAGGTAGTGTTGGGAAATTCTCCCGAGTCACAGAAAACTTATGGCAACCCCTGCAAGCTCTTCAAGGCAAGAGAGGTTCACAGGCGGCCTGTCCTTGCCTCCCTCTGCGTAGCGACCCGGGACTTCCTCGGTGGTTTCCCCTCCAAGTACTAACCAGGGCTGACCCTGCTTAGCTTCTGAGAATCTGACGAGGCTGGATTAGCCGGGGCCGCTCAGGTCAAGTTCAGGAGACGAACAGAGGTGGTTTTGCCATGGCCTGCCTCTGCGTGGCAACCCCGGACTTCCTTGGCCGTCTCCCATCCAAGTACCGTTTTTTTCCCTTTAAGTTGCCAAAGGCAATTATTAGCTTTACAAAAAAACATTCACAGTAAGCTTACAACGCTTTGAAGGTAAAGGTAAAGGTCTCCCTCGCTCGAAAGCCAGTCGGATCCGACTCTAGGCTTGCGATGCTCATCTCCGTTTCAAAGCCAAAGAGCCAGTGCTGTCCGAAGACTAAACACCAAGGCGCACGGAACGCTGTGACCTTCCTACCAAAGTGGTGCCTATTTATCTACTTGCAATTTCTTGCTTTCGAACTGCTAGGTTGGCAGGAGCTGGGGCCGGAGACGGGAGCTCGCTCCGTCACGCGGCACTCTCGGGACTCGAACTGCTGAACTACTGACCTTCCACAGCCTGCAGTTCAGCGTCTTAACCACTTGAGCCACCGCTTTAAATAAGTTTAAATAGGCAATTTGGTGTAGTGGTTAAGTGCACGGACTCTAATCGGGGAGCACCGGGTTTGATTCCCCCACGCCTCCACTTGTACCTGCTGGTGTGACCTTGGGTCAGTCACAAGTTCTTTCAGAGCTGTTCCTGAAAAAGAGCAGTTTCTGTCAGAGATCTCTCAGCCCCACCTATCTCACAGGGTGTCTGTTGAGGGGAGGGGAAGGGAGAGGAGTTTGTAAGCTGCTCTGAGACTCCCTTGGGTAGTAAAGGGCGGGGTATGAATCCAATCTCTTCTTCTTCTTCTAGTTTTGTGGAATGTCAAAAGGAGCCGTCCCCATTATATACTGTTCAGTTTTGTTTAATGTCGTGTTTAATATGGACACCTTGATCCAGAATGCTGCAGTCATAGTGTACGGTATGTTTGATGTCTCCTCATCTTATTGACTGTGGTAGAGGGAACCGCCATGAAGTCACAGCCAGTGTTCCCTCTAAGCTGAGTTAGTGTGAGCTGGCTCACTGTTTTTTAGCCTCCGGCTCACACATTTTTTGTCTTAGCTCAGGAAGGGATGGCTCCAGGGATAATTGATGTATGCAGTAGCCAAATGGCTCACTCACAACTTTAATGTCAGTAGCTCACAAAGTAGAATTTTTTGCTCACAAGTCTCCACCGTTTAGAGGGGGCATTGGTCACAGCTGATTTTTGCCAGCCAAAGGGGTTTTCAAGGCAAGAGACTATCAGAGGTGGGTTTCCATTTGCGTGCCTCTAAGGAGCAACCCTGGACTCCCTCGGTGGTCTCCCATCTAACGTCCTAACCGAGGCTGACCTAGCTTAGTTCCTGAGGTCTGGTGAGGTCAGGCCAGGGAACCCGACGGATTTAGGGCACGGGAAAATGTCTGGGTCCAAAAGCCTTAGCAAATGTTTACTTTACTGGAAACGATACCCCGCCGATCTGGGTAAGAACCATTTCCCTATGCAAATTTCACGCAAAGCCGTTCTAATTCGAGATCTTCCAGAAAGTATTGAAGGACGTTCCATTTGAGATAAGAAAGAAGAGAAGGAAATACAGAGACTTGGCGTTATTTTTACAAAGCCACAAAGTGGCCTATAGATGGTTGGTACCCGGGGGGACTGGCCCTACTGCTGGACCTCCTGATGGCACCTGGTATTTTTGGCCACTGTGTGACACAGAGTGTTGGACTGGATGGGCCATTGGCCTGATTCAACATTGGCTTCTCTTATGTCCTTATGTTCTTATCTTTAGATATGCAAATGGCAAAGAAAGGACAGACTCTGTCGAAAAGGCTTCTGAATTTTTGCATCAGCATGGTCGACCACCAGGAGAGAGAGAAGGAACCCCCGATGGCACCAAGGAAAGCGAAGGAGGAGGAGAGACTGGCTCTTCTGATGAGGACTCAGACTCTAAGTTAGGGGCAGCAGCCCCCAAAGCAGGCTATCAGTTGAGGGGGAAACAGGGGAAAAGTAGAAAGTCAATGTTCTCTGGAGTACTTAAAATTATTCATTCTAGGGCACAGCTCTTAATGAAACTGTAAATGCTGGTGAAATATCAGAATGTTTTATTAGCTAGATGATCATTTTTGGCGAAAGTCAATTTGTATTCAAGAAGCAGAGTTTATATTTTAATAGCTATGTATGATCACCGATTCTTGGGGTTTTAGAGGGTTTTCTTTTCTTTCACCCGTAGAGCGTAGTTTCCCCTTCCCTATTTTTCTGCATATTGTAGACTCTTTTTTTCTTTCCTGTAGGTAGATTTAGAAAAAGCAATAAAAATTCCCCCCGCCCAAAAATAAAGTCCTAACCAAGGCTGACCTAGCTTAGTTTCTGAGGTCTGGTGAGATCAGGCCAGGGAGCCAACGGATTTAGGGCACGGGAAAATGTCTGGATTCAAAAGCCTTAGCGAATGTTTACTTTACTGGAAACGATACCCCGCCGATTTGGGTAAGAACCATTTCCCTAGGCAAATCTCACGCAAAGCCGTTCTAATTCGAGATCGTCCGGAAACTCCCCTCCCCGATGTGCCGCCGTGTGTCTGCACGGGGAGCGGCTGTTACGATCCCATGCGGGCCTGTGGCCGGGTCACGCACCGTTGCCTGCCCGGCGAGACTCCCTGGAAGGAAGCAAAAACCAGGGCAGGGACTCAGAACAAAAGCGGCGGGCAGCCTCCCCCTCTGTGTGGCCGCTTTGGGCCGGCGTGGCCACCCAATGCTCTTCTTTTAATCACGGCGCATGCTGATGGGTTGCTTACAGCACAGGGCTTGGGAACTCTCGAGCTGAGCCCGGGGCCAGCCTGTTCTTGTCAGATCTCGGAAGCTAAGCAGGGCGGACTCTGGCGAGGACTTGGATGGGGAGACTTCCTTGGAATACCAGAGGACGGGAGGCGGGGGCAGGCTTCATCCAGCCACCTCCCTGAATATCCTCCGGGACCCCCGTCAGGGTCAGTGACTTCCACACACTCACATGCACTGTCAATTCGAGACCAGGGCTGGACTGACTGTCAAAACCACCGGGAATCATTGGGGGTGGGTGGGTGTTCTGCCGGGGGAGGGGTCAGTGGCAGAGGGGGCCTCCACGCCACACCCCTCCCTCTTCCTGCAGTCCCTGGCAGAGCCAAGAGCACCTGGGCCTGCTGCTTCCTGGTTCAGGATGGGACCGCAAGCTGTTGTTCCGACAGCCACCTGGAACATGCAGGGCAAGGGTGTCAAGCATACGGCCTGCGGGCCAGAACCGGCCTTTCCGGGACACTTATTCGGCCTGTGAGCAACTGGTCATTGCCCTTATTGTCAGAGAAGGAGAAGAAAGAGGAGGAAGAGGAGGAGATATAAGGACATTATAAGATTATGAATGGGATTGAGCAGGTTGAGAAAGAAGTACTTTTCTCCCTTTCTCACAAGACAAGAACTCGTGGGCACTCCCATGAAATTGCTGAGCAGTCGGGTTAGAACAGATAAAAGGAAGTCCTTCTTCACCCAAAGAGTGATTAACATATGGAATTCACTGCCACAGGAGGTGGTGGCAGCTACAAGCATGGACAGTTTCAGGAGGAAATTAGATAAACACCTGGAGCAGAAGTCCACCAGTGGCTATTAGCCACAGGGTATAGCTGGGAACTCTCAGTCTGGGGCAGGTGATGCACTCTATTCTTGGTGCTGGAGGGGGCAGCAGTGGGAGAGGGGCTTCCGGTGTCCTGGCCCCACTGCTGGACCTCCTGAGGGCACCTGGTATTTTTGGCCGCTGTGTGACAGAGTGTTGGACTAGATGGGCCATTGGCCTGATCCAACATTGGCTTCTCTTGTGTTCTTATGACTCTGGGATCTCCATTCCTCCTTGTATCTGACGAAAGGATCGTTGACTCTCGAAAAGCTCACGCCCCGAGAATCTGGTTGGTCTCTAAGGGGCTACTTGGCCTCGAATCTGGCTCTTGACACAAATAGGTTTGAATTCCCCGCCACACAAACACTGGTCAGCGCTTTAAAAAAATCCTACTCACAGAATCATGGAGTTGGGAGGGTACTCAAGGGTCATCTAGTCCAACCTCCTGCACAGTGCAGGAAATCCACAAATACCTCCCCCCACACACAGAATCCCCCCAGTGGCCCCTGCTTTATGCCCAGAAGATGATGAAGAAGAGATTGGATTTATACCCCGCCCTTCACTACCCAAAGGAGTCTCAGAGCAGCTTACAAACTCCTTTCCCTTCCCCTCCCCACAACAGACACCCTGTGAGGTAGAAGAAGAAGAGAAGAGATTGGATCTATACCCCGCCCTTCACTACCCGAAGGAGTCTCAGAACGGCTTACAAACTCCTTTCCCTTCCCCTCCCCACAACAGACACCCTGCGAGGTCGGTGGGGCTGAGAGAGCTCTGACAGAAACCGCTCTTTTTCAAGGACAGCTCTTGTCAGAACTATGCAAATCAAGGAGAGAGCTCTGACAGAAACTGCTCTTTCTCAAGGACAGCTGTGCCAGAACTACGGCTTGCCCAAGGTCCTCCAGCCAGGTGCAAGTGGAGGAGTGGGGGAATCAAACCCAGTTCTCCCAGATTAGAGTCCGCGCGCTTCACCACAACACCAAACTGGCTCAGAGGCTGGGCATTATGTCCCCTGTATACTATCCCTGTGCTAATGAGCACAGGCAGTAGAAGCGGAAGGGCGGGTGTCACAGAGAGACTCAACGGAAATACTGGAAGAGTGTTGACGCTTGCAGCATCTTTGTATTTCAAGTAAAAAACCCCAATATTGTTCACTGGGTTTGCCTGTGTCCTTTATAGTTTGTTTCTCCTGTACCTGGCGTGACATTTTAAGGTTCCCATGCTCAAAAGCCAGTCGAATCCGACTCTAGGGTTGCGGTGCCCATCTCCGTTTCAAAGCCGAAGAGCCAGCGCTGTCCAAAGACGTTTCCGTGGTCATGTGGCCGGCATGACTAAACACCAAGGCGCACGGAACGCTGTTACCTTCCCACCGAAGTGGTACCTATTTATCTACTTGCAATTTCTTGATTTTGAACTGCTAGGTTGGCAGGAGCTGGAACTAGAGACTTATGGTCTCTTTAATAAAACAAGAAGAAGAAGATGAAGATGAAGAAGAAGAAGAAGAGGAGGAGGAGATTGAATTTATACCTCGCCCTTCACTACCCAAAGGTGTCTCAGAGCGGCTTACAAACTCCTTTTCCCCTCCCCACAACAGACACCCTGTGAGGTAGGTGGGGCTGAGAGAGCTCTTGACAGAAACTGCTCTTTTTCAAGAACATCTCTTATCAGAACTATGGCTTGCCCAAGGTTATCTCGTCAGGTGCAAGTGGAGGAGTGGGGAATCAAACCCGGTTCTCCCAGATTAGAGTCCAGCACTTAACCACTATACTTTGTTTACTCTGCCTGGGCCCTCACGCCTCATCCGGTCACTTATAAGTGGAAACCCGCTGGAAAAGAAGTGTCTAAAGGGGTCCGGGGGGGGGGGCTCGGGGCCCTCCCGAGGCGACCCATACCAGAGTGGTGGCAGCCATCGGAGATCTTTTCTAGCTGTTCCCCGCAACACCTCCCCCCACCCAGCCGATGGAAACCTTGCTCACGCTTCCAAGCCCAGCTCTCTCCCCTTCTCCCCCCCCACCTTTCAAGATTATTGCCTGAGGAGCAAGAAGGGCCACAAATTATTATTTTTAAAGCAAAATTCTTTAAGTGCAAGACACTCGTAACCCAATTTGTGGCGCAGGCAATAAGGAAGGGGCTGATGTTGCGGGCGGTTTGGTTTCTTCACGGCAGCCGCCCCGTGAAGCGTTCAATCGATTTCCTGTTTCTGTTCCCTGCCGGGAACAGTGAAAATAAGACTGCCGCCAAGAGACACGGTAACCCATAATATGCGGCAGTGTTTAGCTTGGCAGGTCACCAGCCGCCGCAGAGATGAATGTAGGAGTGGGCCTCTGAAAAGCCCAAACCTGTTACGAGGCGGGGCGAAAATTGCTCCAAATTTTCCGCCCGGCTCGCTAATGAGGTGCGTCGTTGCCATAGCGGGTCTTCCACGTCTGCATGGCTGGTTACCCAGTTTCCCCTCTTCCTCAAGAGTTAACATAAGAAGCATCAAGAATGAAGCCAATGTTGATATCATGGCCACGATGGACCTGCATCTGATTTCCCACTTGAAACTGTCCATGCTTATAGCTGCCACCACCTCCTGTGGCAGTGAATTCCATGTGTGAATCACTCTTTGGGTGAAGAAGGACTTCCTTTTATCCGTTCTAACCCGACTGCTCAGCAATTTCATGGAGTGCCCACGGGTTCTTGTATTGTGAGAAAGGGAGAAAAGGACTTCTTTCTCAACCTGCTCAATCCCATTCATAATCTTATAAACCTCAATCATGTCACCCCTCAGCCGTCGTTTCTCCAAGCTAAAGAGCCCCAAGCGTTTTAACCTTTCTTCAGAGGGAAGGTGTTCCAACCCTTTTATCATTCTAGTTGCCCTTCTCTGCACTTTTTCCAATGCTATAATGTCCTTTTTGAGATGTTTGTTTTGAGATGTTTGTATTTCCAAGCTCCTGTAGCAAAAGACTGGGGTGGGGGAACCCAAGTTTGTGTGTTTTATTTTTTTCCTTAAGTTTCTCCAGGAAAATTCAGGAACAAGCTCGACACGAGATGAGCTGGGGGGGGGGAACTTGCCAATCGCTAGTCACAAGTCACGCAGTTGAAGAGAAACAGACTTTGAGAGTCAGATACCAGTTCAGTAGAGCCTTAAGAGGCCAACGAAATTTTCGGCGTATGAGCGTTCGAGAGTCAACGCTCTCTTCGTCAGATCAGATACTGAAAGTTTATTCTTTCGAAAGTTCGTACCCTGAAAACCTTGTTAAGTTTCTAAGGTGCTAGTAGACTCGAATCTCACTCTTCGACTGAAGAACAGTGTTCCCTCAAAGCTGAATTAGTGTGAGCTAGTTCACAGTTTTTTAGCCTCCGGCTCACACATTTTTGTCTTAGCTCAGGAAGGACGGCTCCAGAGCAAACTAATTTACGCAGCAGCCCAATCGCTCGCTCACAACTTTAATGCCAGGAGCTCACAAAGGAGAATTTCTGCTCACAAGACTCCACGGCTTAGAGGGAGCATTGGTACCAAGGAACTGGTTTGTTTCCTATCTTTAATTAATTAATTTATTTATTATCGCAGCCGTGGGAGGGCTTCTAGTGTCCTGGCCCCGCTGCTGGACCTCCTGATGGCCCCTGGTATTTTTGGCCACTGTGTGACGCAGAGTGTTGGACTAGATGGGCCATTGGCCTGATCCAACATTGGCTTCTCTTATGTTCTTAAGAGGGAATTGGATAAACATCTGGAGCAGAAGTCCATCAGTGGCTATTAGCCACAAGGTAGAGATGGGAACTCTCAGTCTGGGGCAGGTGATGCACTCTATTCTTGGTGCTTGGCGGGGTCAACAGTGGGAGGGCTTCTAGTGTCCTGGCCCCACTGCTGGACCTCCTGATGGCCCCTGGTATTTTTGGCCACTGTGTGACACAGAGTGTTGGACTGGAGGGGCCATTGGCCTGATCCAACATTGGCTTCTCTTATGTTCTTATATGGAGCAGAGGACCATCAGTGGCTATTCGCCCAAAGGTATAGATGGAACACTGTGTGGGGCAGTGATGCTCAGTGTTCTTGGTGCTGGGGGGACGGTGGGAGGGCTTCTGGAGTTCTGGGCCCGCTGCTGGCACCTGAGTTTTGGCCACGATGTGCCACAGAGTGTTGGACTGGATGGGCCATTGCATTGATGATCCAACATGGCTTCTCTTATGTTCTTATGTCTGGGTAGTGATGCTCTGTCTTCTTGGTGCTTGACGGGGGGGGCAACTGTGGGAGGGCTAATTAATAGAAAATAGAGACTGGGCTT
The DNA here is from genome assembly GCA_029375565.1 of Gekko gecko. Lineage (NCBI taxonomy): Eukaryota > Metazoa > Chordata > Lepidosauria > Squamata > Gekkonidae > Gekko > Gekko gecko. The sequence goes on along the minus strand of JAPDNY010000001.1, from coordinate 11,690,205 downwards.
GGGGGGGTCATTGGGGGGAGGGGCTTCTGGTGTCCTGGCCCCACTGCTGGACCTCCTGATGGCACCTGGTATATTTTGGCCACTCTGTGACCCAGAGTGTTGGACTGGAGGGGCCATTGGCCTGATTCAACATGGGCTTCTCTTACGTTCTGTGTTCAAGGAATTGGTTTGTTTCCTATCTTTTATTGCAAGCAGTGTCCCCTCTAAGCTGCGTCAGTGCGAGCTAGCTCACAGTTTTTTAGCCTCCGGCTCACATGTTTTTGTCTCAGCTCAGGAAGGACGGGCTCCAGGTCAAACTAATTTACGCAGCAGCCGAATCGCTCGCTCACAACTTTAATACCAGTAGCTCGCAAAGTAGAATTTTTGCCCGCAGGACTCCATAGCTTAGAGCAGAGGTTCCCAAACTTAATTTGGCCCGACGCCCCCTTTTCAGGGAAAAAATTACTCAGCGCCCTCCTGGAAATCTACCTTCGAAAAGTGGGGGGGAAAGAGATGCTGTGACAAATCTGCACCCAACGCTCCCAGCGCCCACCTGGATTGTGCCAGCACCCGTCACGGGGCGGGATTACCCACTTTGGGAACCAGTGGCTTAGAGGGACCATTGCTGAAGACCGACAAGGATCTCTGACGGACTCTGAAAAGCTCTAGAATCATAGAATGTTAGAGTTGGAAGGGACCTTGCAGGTCATCTAGTCCAACCCCCAGCACTCTGCAGGAGCAGAGCCGAAAGAGAGCCCTACATACCTACAACACACCCAAAAGATGGTCGTCCATCCTCCGCTTGAAAACGCCCAGGGAAGGAGCATCCACCACCTCCCGGGGCAGACTGTTCCGCTGCTCAACCACTCTTACAGTTAGGAAGTTTCTGCAATCCTGTCCCCTCTAAGCCTTCTCTTTCCCAGGCTAAACAGACCCAACTCTTACAGTTAGGAAGTTTCTCCTGATATTTAGCCAGTAACGACTCCCTTGTCATTCCCACCCCTTAGATGTAGTCTTGCAATCTGGAGGAAGAGAGAATAGATAACTGCTCCAGCTTCTACATGACAGCCCTTCAGATACTTGAAGACTGCAATCCTGTCCCCTCTAAGCCTTCTCTTTCCCAGGCTAAACAGACCCAACTCTTTCAGCCTTTCCTCGTAAGACTTGGATTCCAACCCTCTCACCATCCTGGTTGCCCTCTTCTGGACACGCTCCAGCTTGTCAACATCCTTCCTAAAAGGTGGTGCCCAAAACTGGACACAGGACTCCAGGTGAGGCCTGACCATAGCAGAACAGAGCGGAACTACCACCTCCCATGATCTGGACACCATGCTTCTGTTAATGCATCCTAAGATTGCATTCGCTTTCTTCACAGCCGCATCGCACAGCAGGCTCATGTTTAGCCTGTGATCAACCAGAACAACCAGATCCCTTTCACCTGTGCTGCTGTCAAGCCAAGTCCCTCCCATTCTATATCCGTGCCTTTGATTTTTTGTACCTAAGTGTAGGACGTTGCACTTATATCTATTGAAATTCATTCTTACCCCCCCCCAAATCAGGTTAGTCTCTAAGATGGTGCTCGATTCGAATCCGGCTCTTCTCCCGCAGACCGACGTGGCTCCCCCCTCCACCCCCGGAGAAAATTTTAAGCAACTCCGTATGCCACTTGCCTCTTTCTTCTTCACCTTCACGTCCGCCTCCAGGCCCATCTCCTCCTTGGGCGCCAGTCCAACAGCCGGGGCCTTCTCGGTGTCCGCCCGTTCCACTTTGACCGGCTTGCCGTCGGCCGCCTCGTGCATCCTGAACGAAGACCTGCTGTCGTTGTCGTGGAAGCTGCTGTCGGACATGGTGGAGCTCAGCCAGGAGGCCACCTTGTTCTTGGAGGTCTCTTCCGAGAGGGGGGGCTTGCAGGGGGCGGCCTCCTCGTGGCTCACCTGCCGGGCCAGGCCGGAATCCTTGGAGGCCGTCTCCGACAGGCCGTTCTCCCTCTGGCCCCGCGTCTGGCGGCGGGTGGCGTAGCTGCGCCACACCGAGCTGGTGCTGAAGTCCTCGTCCTTGCAGAAGTTGTCGTCCGAGCTGTCCTCGTTGGACTCCTCCGGCTCCTCGGAGCCCGAGTTCTCGTCGTCGTCGTCCTTCAGGTTGACCCCGCTGCTGTCCGAGGAGCACTTGGCCTCGCTCTCGTAGCCCTCCTTCGAGTTCTCCACGCTCTCGATGTGGTCCAGGTTGGCAAAGTACTCGTCGCCCATCTCCAGGCCTTCCTTGTCTGCAAAATCGTCCGTCAGGATTTTCCCTGCGGGGAGGCACAAGGCGGGTTACTGGGCTCAGGTTTGGGCGTGTGGGTGACAAGTGGGGGGCGGAAAAGGTTTAAGTATTCGGGGCCAACACCAAGGAACTCTGCCACCATGTGAGAGGGAGGGCAGGAAGGGATAAGCCAGTGCTCGGCTCTCAGGGCCCTTTCTTATACGGCCAGGGCAGTGCCAATCACCACCAGTTTGGTGTAGTGGTTAAGTGCCTGGACTCTAATCTGGGAGAACCGGGTTTGATTCCCCACTCCTCCACTCGCAGCTGCTGGATGACCTTGGGCAAGCTAGAGTTCTGACAAGAGCTGTCCTTGAAAAAGAGCAGTTACTGTCAGAGCTCTGAGACTCCTTTGGTAATGAAGGGCGGGGTATGTCCAATCTCCTCCTTCTCTCCCCCCCCCAATGAGCCATGGGCCCTCACCAACATATGAAACTGCCTTATACTGAATCAGACCCGTAGTCCGTCAAGGTCAGCATTCCCTACTCTGACTGGCAGTTGCTCTCCAGGGTCTCAGGCGGAGGTCTTTCCCTTCACCTCATGCCTGGTCCTTTTTAACTGGAGATGCTGCCGGGGACTGAACCTGGGACCTTCTGCATGCCAAGCAGATGCCCTGCCACTGAGCCACAGCCCCTCTTTACAGCTCTCCAGGGTCTCAGGCGGAGGTCTTTCCCATCACCTCCTGCCTGGTCCTTTTAACAGGAGATGCTGGTGATTGAACTTGGGACCTTCTGCATGCCAAGCAGAGGCTCTTCCACTGAGCCACGGCCCCTCTTTACAGCTCTCCAGGGTCTCAGGCGGAGGTCTTTCCCATCACCTCCTGCCTGGTCCTTTTTAGCTGGAGATGCCGCCAGGGATTGAACCTGGGACTTCTGCATGCCAAGCAGATGCTCTGCCACTGAGCCACGGCCCCTCTTTACAGCTCTCCAGGGTCTCAGGCCAAGTTCTTTCCCATCACCTCCTGCCTGGTCCTTTTAACCAGAGATGCCGGGGATTGAACCTGGGACCTTCTGCAGGCCAAGCAGAGGCTCTGCCACTGAGCCACAGACCCTCTTTACAGCTCTCCAGGGTCTCAGGCCGAGTTCTTTCCCATCATCTCCTGCCTGGTCCTTTCATCTGGAGATGCCAGAGATTGAACCTTGGACCTTCTGCATGCCAAGCAGATGCTCTGCCACCGAGCCACACAGATTGCACTGACTTACACTGTGCAATCCCTCTTGAGTCTCAAGGAGAAAGGAAGGCTATATATAAAGCCAACAAAATAAAAGATAAAGAGAACCCACTGGGCGGCCTTGTACCGTTTGCCCTTGCTCGGCATAGGCTTAGGAGACTGTGTGGTTAAAATGGGGAGGAGGGCACCAGTACTAGCCCTGAACTCTCTGGCTGGCTGATGTGATTGGCGTTAAGACGGCCTTAGGCCCGGCCCTGGGCTCACAGACTGGCGTCATACCTGCGTAGATGCAGACGAACGAGCCCCTGGCGATGTCGTCCAGGCAGCGGATGCCCCAGCCTTTGTTCTGCGTCTTGAAGAGCTGCAGCCGGACCTGCAGGCCGTGTTGGACCAAGCGGTTGGTGCACATGTTTGTGTTGCATTTGCACCGCTTGTTGCACTCGTAGACTCTGGCGGAAGGGGAGGAAGAAAGGCAGTCACAAGCAGAAAGGGGCGATCAAGACCGTTAGGAGGAAAGGCCAAAGAGTCTGGGACTTTTCAGTTTAGAAAAGAGACAATTGGGGAGGGGAGATATGAGAGAGGTTTATAAAATTATGCATGGGATAGAGGGAGTCGACAAAGGGAACTTTTTTCTCCCTCCCACAAAAGACTAGACCTTGAGGATGTCCAATGAAACCGATGGGCAGTAGGTTTAGGACAGAGAAAAGGAGATACCACTTTACACAGAAAGGGATTAAAATGTGGGATTCGCCGCCAGGGGATGCAGTGATGGCCGCAGGCACAGACTGTTTTAAAAGGGGATGAGATAGATTCATGGGGGATAACTCTTATCATTGGCTACTAGCCTAATAAATAAATGATAAATATAAATAAATATGGTGACTCGAGGGAACCTCCATGTTCAGAGGCACTGCCCCTCTGAATCCCGGAGCCAGGAGGAGGCAACATCAGGGGAAGGCCTCGGCCTCCCTTGCCCTGTTGTTGGCCTTCCAGAGGAACTGGTCGGTCCCTGTGTGAGACAGGATGCTGGACTAGACGGACCCTCACTGGGCTGATCCAGCAGGGCTCTTCTGACGTTCTTATCAGCATACCGGAAGGGCTGCCTACGCCCCTATGAACCTGCCTGTCCACTCCACTCTTCAGAGCCCCTCGTTCTGCCATTTGAGGCTGAACAGGCGGCAACCCAAGAAAGGGCCTTCTCGGCTGTGGCCCCAAAGCTTTGCAACTCCCTCCCCAGGGAGATTGATCAGTCCCCCTCTTTCTTCTTCAGTCTCATATCTGCTTGCCGACTCTTATTAGCCCTCCTCCCTGCTTGTGTGTTTATATTTCCATGCACTACATTTTAGTTAACGGTTTCAAACGTTTTTACGGTCCATTTACGTTCTGGGTCCTTTGTAAGTCTTTAAGGTGCTGCTGGACTCTGGCTCTTTTCTATAGTCTCAAATGAGTTGTCATCAGTGTTCCCTCTAAGCAACGTTAGTGTGAGCTAGCTCAGGGTTTTTTAGCCTCCGGCTCACACATTTTTGTCCTCGCTCAGGAAGGGATGGCTCCAGCGGCCAAATTGCTTGCTCACGACTTTGCTTTTTATTTATATTTGTATTTATTTTGGGATTTATATCCCGCCCTATCCAGTAGCTCAGGGCGGCTAACAAGCGGCCAAGCCGAGTTTCAGAACTAAAAACAATAAAAATATTACATGCAATAAAAAAAATTCAACACAGCAGTAAAATTCATGTAAATCCAAGATGCACGTTACATGGTATCCCACATTGGCGGCGGATTTCTTAATTGCACGGGCACCAGGAGTAGTCTATCCCAGCTCACGGGCGGCATCCATCTTTCCAGATAATGGGGCAGATGGATGAAAGGCTCTCAATGATGGCATGCTAGTGGCGGCGGCTCCCCCTCAAAGGCCTGGCGGAAGAGCTCCGTCTTGCAGGCCCTGCGGGACTGCACTAGGTCCCGCAGGGCCCGGATCTCCTCTGGGAGCTCATTCCAGTAGCTTTAATGCCAGTAGCTCGCAAAGTAGGATTTTTGCTCACAAGACCCCACATCTTAGAGGGAGCAGTGTCATCCTTTCCTAGATGTAGGAAGCCCGCCCTCTGGCACAGACCTATCCGGCGTGTGCTTTGTTTCACTCACAAACTGTACGCCAATTGCATTAAAGCAGAAGATCCCAATAGATATGGTGGTGTTGGCAAGCCACAGCCAATTTATTTTGTAATGTCTGGGATGTCTGAATCTTTGCCACCTTGGTGGGGGGTTTTGGAAATGAATAAAACAAGCACCGGGTTGGACGTTAGGGACCTGCTCCGCTGACGGCGACGGCGCCTCCCCCGACACAACGGGAGCAGTCTCTTAAGAGAACATAAGAACATAAGAGCAGCCAATGTTGGATCAGGCCAATGGCCCATCTAGTCCAACACTCTGTCACACAGCGGCCAAAATATACCAGGTGCCAACAGGAGGTCCAGCAATGGGGCCAGGACACTAGAAGCCCTCCCACTGCTGCCCCCTCCAGCACCAAGAATAGAGTGCATCACCTGCCCCAGACTGAGAGTTCCCATCTATACCCTGTGGCTAACAGCCACTGATGGACTTCTGCTCCATACGTTTATCTAATTCCCTCTTGAAACTGCCCATGCTTGCAGCTGCCACCACCTCCTGTGGCAGTGAATTCCATCTGTTAATCACTCTTTGGGTGAAGAAGTATTTCCTTTTATCTGTTCTAACCCGACTGCTCAGCAATTTCATAGAGTGCCCACGAGTTCTTGTATTGTGAGAAAGGGAGAAAAGGACTTCTTTCGCAACCTGCTCAATCCCATTCATAATCTTATAAACCTCGATCATGTCACCCCTCAGCCGTCGTTTCTCCAAGCTGAAGAGCCCCAAGCATCTCCAAGCTAAAGAGCCCCAAGCTAAAGAGCCTCTTGCATCTGAGGAAGCCGACTTGTGCGGTGGGAGAGGGACCCTAAGATCCAAGCTTCCTCTGTCCGAACCAATCTTCGCTATCCTGTTCCCACGAGGATTCTTGCCAGGCCTGTAGCCAGGATTTTTCAGTTTGGGGGGCATTTAATTTTTAATTTTTTTTAATTAATTTAATTCTTTTAATTTAATTTAATTTATTTTATTTAAGGAGCTGCGGTGGCTCAAGTGGTTAAGACGCTGAACTGCAGGCTGTGGAAGGTCAGTAGTTCAGCAGTTCGAGACCCGAGAGTGCCGCATGACGGGGTGAGCTCCCGTCTCTAGTTCCAGCTCCTGCCAACCTAGCCGTTCGAAAGCAAGAAATTGCAAGTAGATAAATAGGTACCACTTCGGTGGGAAGGGAACAGCGTTCCATGCGCCTTGGTGTTTAGTCATGCCGGCCACATGACCACGGAAACGTCTTCGGACAGCGCTGGCTCTTCGGCTTTGAAACGGAGATGAGCACCGCAACCCTAGAGTCGGATTCGACTGGCTTTCGAGCAAGGGAACCTTTACCTTTACTTTACCTAATTTTTTAAGGGGGCAGTTAAATTTACAGTTAATCAAATTAACCGCGGTGGCTCAGAGGATAAGACGCTGAAGCTGCAGACCAGAAGGTCTGTAGTTCAGCGGTTCAAGACCCAAGTACTGCGTGACACTCCCGTCTCTGGCCCCACCTCCAGCCAACCTAGCAGTTCGAAGAGAAGAAATTGCAAGGAGATAAATAGGTACTGCTTCGGTCGGAAGGTCACAGCGTTCCGTGTGCCTCGGCGTTTAGTCATGCTGGCCACATGACCACGGAGAAGTCTTGGGAAAGCGCTGGCTCTTCGGCTTGGAAAGGGAGATGAGCGTCGCAACCCTACAGTTGGATTCGACTGGCTCAGTACCACCTAAGATAAAGGTTTCCCTTGCTTGGAAGCCAGTCGAGACCGACTCTAGGGGGCAGTGCTCATCTCCGTTTCCAAGCCAAAGAGCCAGCAGTGTCCGGAGACAATTCTGCGGTCACGTGGCCGCCATGACTAAACGCCGAGGCGCACGGAACGCTGTGACCTTCCCATTGAAGTGGTACCTATTTATCTACTTGCAATTTCTTGCTTTCAAACTGCTAGGTTGGCAGGAGCTGGGGCCAGAGACGGGCGCTCACTCCGTCATGCGGCACTCGGGTCTCAAACAATGTTCCCTCTAACCTGTGGAGTCCTCTGAGCAAAAATTCTACTTTGTGAGCTACTGGCATTAAAGCTGTGAGCCAGTGATTTGGCTACTGCATAAATTAGTTTGCACTGGAGCCCTCCTTCCTGAGCTAAGACAAAAATGTGTGAGCTGGAGGCTAAAAAACTGTGAACTTGCTCACACTAACTCAGCTTAGAGGGAACACTGGTCTCAAACTGCTAACCCTTCCAGTCTGCAGCTCAGCGTCTTAAACTCTGAGCCACTGCGGCCCCAAGTACCACCTAGGTCATGGTCAAAAATAAGGTTTCTGCCATGGCTATTTGTGGGGCGGGGTTTTTGACTAAGGGGGCAGAGCCCATAAGAACATAAGAGAAGCCAATGTTGAATCAGGCCAATGGCCCATCTAGTCCAACACTCTGTCACATAGCGGCCAAAATATACCACGTGCCATCAGGAGGTCCAGCAGTGGGGCCAGGACACCAGAAGCCCTCCCACTGCTGCCCCCTCCAGCACCAAGAATAGAGTGCATCACCTGCCCCAGACTGAGAGTTCCCATCTATACCCTGGGGCTAATAGCCACTGATGGACTTCTGCTCCATATGTCTATCTAATTCCCTCTTGAAACTGTCCATGCTTGTAGCTGCCACCACCTCCTGTGGCAGTGAATTCCATATGTTAATCACTCTTTGGGTGAAGTACTTCCTTTTATCTGTTGTAACCCGACTGCTCAGCAATTTCATGGAGTGCCCACGAGTTCTTGTATTGTGAGAAAGGGAGAAAAGGACTTCTTTCTCAGCCTGCTCAATACCATTCATAATCTTATAAACCTCGATCATGTCACCCCTCAGCCGTCGTTTCTCCAGGCTGAAGAGCCCCAAGTGTTTTAACCTTTCTTCATAGGGAAGGTGTTCCAACCCTTTTATCATTCTACTTGCCCTTCTCTGCACTTTTTCCAATGCTACAATATCCTTTTTGAGATGTGGTGACCAGAACTGTACACAGTATTCCAAATGAGGTCGCACCAATGATTTATACAGGGGCCTGATGATACTGGCTGATTTGTTTTCAATTCCCTTCCTAATAATCCCCAGCATAGCGTTGGCCTTCTTTATTGCAGCTACACACTGTCTAGCCATTTTCATCAAGTTATCCACTACGACTCCAAGATCTCTCTCTTGGTCCGTCTCTGCCAGATCAGACCCCATCAACGTGTATTTATAGTTAGGATTTTTGGCTCCAATGTGCATCACTTTGCACTTGGCCACACTGAACCCCATTTGCCACGTTGACGCCCACTCACCCATCCTCGACAGGTCTCTTTGGAGTGCCTCACAATCCTCCCTAATGCCCCAAAATGCCCCGCTGTAGCTAGCGGCCTGATTCACGGACACTTTGTTCTGACACCGGCAGATACTGCCGCAAGTCCCCCAGCCCAACAGAAGGGCAAGAGCTCTCTCCCGTCCCGGACAAATTGATGCTCGGAGAGAGAGGCGGCCTTTGGGTACGGAGGATCCAGGTCATTAGTGCGGCTCATCAGTCATCACCAGTGTTCCCTCGAAGCTGAGTTAGTGTGAGCTAGCTCACAGTTTTTTAGCCTCCGGCTCATGCATTTTTATCTTGGCTCAGGAAGGAGGGCTCCAGAGCAAATTAATTTATGCAGGAGTCAAATGGCTCACTCGCAACTTTAATGCCCAGTAGCTCACAAAGTGGAATTTCTGCTCACAGGACCCCACAGCTTAGAGGGAACATTGGTCATCACTAAGCTGCTTATGAACACGTCAGATCTTGTCTTAGCACCCTCTAAGCAAATGGCTGCGGCATCGAATCCTGTGGTGCTGAGTTCTACAGGTTCCAACCGTCATTTGTAAAAAAGGAAATTAAATCCCAGGCCAGTTAGAATCATGGAATCAAAGAGTTGGAAGGGATCTCCAAGGTCATCTAGTCCACCCCCCTGCACAATACAGGACGTTCTCAAATACCTCCCCCACCACACACCCCCAGTGACCAAAAGATGACAAAAAACCTCCAGGATCCCCAGCCAAACTGGCCTGGAGAAAAACTTTCCCTATGAAGAAAGGTTAAAACACTTGGGGCTCTTTAGCTTGGAGAAACAACGGCTGAGGGGTGACATGATCGAGGTTTATAAGATTATGAATGGGATTGAGCAGGTTGAGAAAGAAGTCCTTTTCTCCCTTTCTCACCATACAAGAACTCGTGGGCACTCCATGAAATTGCTGAGCAGTCGGGTTACAACAGATAAAAGGAAGTCCTTCTTCACCCAAAGAGTGATTAACACGTGGAATTCACTGCCACAGGAGGTGGTGGCAGCTACAAGCATGGACAGTTTCAAGAGGGAATTAGATAAACATCTGGAGCAGAAGTCCATCAGTGGCTATTAGCCACAGGGTATAGATGGGAACTCTCAGTCTGGGGCAGGTGATGCACTCTATTCTTGGTGCTGGAGGGGGCAGCCGTGGGAGGGCTTCTAGTGTCCTGGCCCCACTGCTGGACCTCCTGAGGGCACCTGGTATATTTTGGCCGCTGTGTGACAAGAGTGTTGGACTAGATGGGCCATTGGCCTGATTCAACATTGGCTTCTCTTACGTTCTTACGTTCTTATTGCTTCCTGACCCCAAAGAGACAATCAGCATTTTCTTGGGTGTGTAAGAAAGGGCCACGAGAACTAAGCACTTCCTTCCCTCCCTCAGCCCGAAAGTGATCATCCAAAGGGCCTTAACGAGCCCGGACTTACCCTGTGGGAAGACACTCCTCCAGCCTCTTGTGCTGGTACCCGGAATGTGGGTTTATCTGTCCCCCGGGGGTGCAGGCGGTCGCCTGGATCGTCAGCTGGTGGCAAGCGCATCTGGACCTTTTCAGGGAACAAAATACATAATTAAGAACAGGGTATAGAAGGAGATGAGGTGTATCTGAATGGGGCACCTCGCTGACCCTCCCAGCAACTCACAGTTGGCTCCTCCAGCACTTGGGACAACAGAGGAACAACAGGGATGGGCAAGAACCAGAAAGACGTGGTTTGTGCCAGTTTCGTATCCGAACTATGAACTCAACCACATCGAACTGGGAGGTTCGTTCGCGAACCGAACCGGTTTTGTGGTTCGTGGCCCGGCAAACACCGTTAAAAGGGACCGCAGTCCCTTTAAACGGGGTTTGCAGGAAGCCCAACGGCTGCCCCCCCCCAGCTTTCACGGGAAACAGAAAGCAGGGGTTTAAAGGGACTCGGAGCCCCTTTCCAACCCCTTGCTTTCTGTTCTGTCTACTGATTGTTACCTTTGACGGAGGTGACACACACCCAGACCAGTGAAATCTTTGATACCAGAATAATTTGAGGAACTGGCATGGCCCAACACTTAAGCCAGTAACATAACCATAAGCATATAAGGAAACAATGTCTGGTTATATATATGTGCATACAAAAAACCTTTTATGCATGTATTTGCAGGGCTATTTCTGGGCAGGAACGCACAGGAACGGAGTTCCGGCTGGCTCCCGAGTTGGCCACGCCCAGCAGGAACTCATTAGCATAAGAGGCCACACCCAACAGCAGAAACTCATTAGGATTGGCTAACATGCAAAGGAGTTCCTGCTCCAAGAAAAGCCCTGGGTTTTGACAACAAACAGGGTAAACAGAATAAGAAGCAAAAGGTGGGTGTGGCTGGATGACCACACTTCTGGCAACATGGGGGTGTGGCCTAACATGTTAATGAGTTTATGTGGTGGGGTGTGGCCTGTTATGCTAATGAGTTCCTGCTGGGCTTCTACAAAAAAACCCCTGTTTATTTGGATGTGTGTCAGTGTAATATAGAGAATAGTGACCACTGAGGAAGGCCCGAAGGGGCCGAAATGCGTTTGGTCGTAAGTTAAAAAAGCGTTTACCCATCAGGAGTATTTACATTAGAAAAGGTTTTAAAAGTCTGAAATTTAGACGCTTTCTTTTAATCACAGTATGTTTTAACATGTGTAAAGGTAAAGGTTCCCTTGCTCGAAAGCCAGTCGAATCCGACTCTAGGGTTGCGGTGCTCATTGCCATTTCAACGCCGAAGAGCCAGTGCTGTCCGAAGACGTTTCCGTGGTCATGTGGCCGGCATGACTAAACACCAAAGCGCACGGAACGCTGTTACCTTCCCACCAAAGCGGTACCTCTTTATCTACTTGCCGTTTCTTGCTTTCGAACTGCTCGGTTGGCAGGAGCTGGAACTAGAGACGGGAGCTCACCCCATCATGCGGCACTCTCGGGTCTCAAACTGCTGACCTACCGACCTTCCACAGCCTGCAGTTCAGCGTCTTAACCACTTGAGCCACCGCAGCTCGTCCTTAACATGTGCACACCTTCATAAACATTTGTGTTTTTATCTCCTATAGTGTTAGCGTGACCCTCTTGGTTTGCAGATATATTTTGGGTTGAGTTCTCCCCCCCCACCCCCACTTTTTCAGTTTTTTTCAAGGCAAGAGACAGTCAGAGGTAGGTTGGCCATTTGCCTGCCTGTGCGGATCGACCTTGGATTTCCTTGGTGGCCTCCCACCCGAATACTAACCAGGGCCGACCCCGCGTAGCTTCCGAGATCCGACAGGATCAAGCCAGCCTGGGTCATCCTGGTCAGGGTGACAAACTCTATCCGGCTACCAAATAGAGCTGCTAATTCCAGGCCGAGAAATCCTGGTGATTCGGGGGAGGAGCCCTAGAGAGGGCACCGTTTGTGGATGGATCTTAGCGGGGTGTAACGCCACACAGTCCACCCCACGAAGAAGCCATTTTTCTCCAGGAGAAAGCAGCCTGGAGATCAGGAAAGACGAGAGTTTAAAAATAAATAGGGCATGGTTCCCAATCCTGAAAAACACAAAAGGCTTGACAGCTGACAACAGCACTAGAGTTCCAATAGCCATTCCACATACAAAAGAACCTCCTCAGGAAATAATCCATAGACAAAAGAACCTCCTCAGGAAAGCTCCTCCATTAGCATGTTTCACAGCCTGGGGAACTCCTAACATAAGAACGTAAGAGAAGCCAATGTTGAATCAGGCCAATGGCCCATCTAGTCCAACACTCTGTCACACAGCGGCCAAAATATACCAGGTGCCATCAGGAGGTCCAGCAGTGGGGCCACAAGATGATCCTACAAGATCATGACTCGGCCCTACCCCACCTTCCTGAGTAGATATAAATTACCTGCCTACCATTTTTCTTCTCACATCAACACAGAGACTACTCCGTCTTTCTGTGTTATACCTCTGAGGATGACAGTCACGGCTGCTGGCGAAATGTCAGGTCCCAAATTCCAAGACCACAGCCAGACAGCCCGGAAAATCTACAACTAATGAACTCCGGCTGTGAAAGCCTTTGACAACCTAGTCCGGAGATCAGTTGTCAATTCCAGATCTCCAGGCCCATTGCAATTTATCAAGCCTACTACCAAAGGCAACATGGCTTCTCTTATGTTCTTATAAGCATAGACGGCTTCAAGATGGGATTGGATAAACGTATGGAGCAGAGGTAATTCAGTGACTATTAGCCACAAGGTAGAGATGGAACAGTCTGTCTGGGGCAAGTGAGGCTCTGTATTCTTGGTGCTTGGGAACAACAGTCAGAGGTCTTCTGGAGTCCTGGCCCCGCTGGTAGACCTCCTGACGGCCCCTGGGTTTTGGCCACTGTGTGACACACAGAGTGCTGGGCTGGATGGGCCACTGGCCCGATCCAACATGGCTTCTCTTATATTCTTATGCTCTGTGTTCTTGGTGCTTGGGGGGGCACAGTGGAACAGCTTCTGGAGCTCTGGCCCCGCTGGTGGACCTCCTGATGGCACCTGGGGTTTTGGCCACTGTGTGACACAGAGCATTGGACTGAATGGGCCATTGGCCTGATCCAACATTGGCTTCTCCTATGTTCTTATAGGAAGTCTCAGTCTGGGGCAAGTGATGCTCTGTATTCTTGGTGCTTGGGGGGGCAAAGTGGGAGGGCTCCTAGTGTCCTGGCCCCGCTGCTGGACCTCCTGATGGCCCCTGGTATTTTTGGCCACTGTGTGACACAGAGCGTTGGACTGGATGGGCCGTTGGCCTGATCCAACATGGCTTCTCTTATGTTCTTAATCAAGATGCATGGGCCCCTAAGCAGTGACACATTTTCACAGGTCTGGGGGGAAACGCCGGAGGGCCCCTTCACCCAGGGGTTCTCAAAAAGGTGGAACTGGCCTTGGCCAAAGGGGGAGGGAAGAATCATAGAAGAGAAGAAGAGTTTGGATTTATACCCCGCCTTTCAATGCCCAAAGGCGTCTCAGAGCGGCTGACAAACTCCTTTCCCTTCCCCTCCCCACAACAGACACCCTGTGAGGTCGGTGGGGCTGAGAGAACTTCTGACAGAAACTGTCCTTAAGAGAACAGCTGTGCCAGAGCGTGTGACTGACCCAAGGTCACACCAGCAGGTGCAAGTGGAGGAGTGGGGAATCGGACCCGGTTCTCCCAGATAAGAGTCCGCGCACTTAACCACTACACCAAACTGGCTCTCATAGAGTCGGAAGGGACCTCCAAGGTCATCTAGTCCAACCCCCTGCACAAGGCAGGAAATTCACAGATACCTCCCCCTCCACACCTGCCGTTCCACGCCCAGAAGAGGACAAAAAAATTCAACTAAGGGAGACAACCCCCCGATGCTCACTTGTTCCTACAGCCGTCTTCACAGTCACACCCAACCAGGAACTCCGAGCCGGTGTTGATGTAGACCCCTTTGCCCGGGATGCGCTCCTTGCTATAGGCCACCTGGGGCGGCGGGGTGCTGTCGATCTCGTTGACGCACGACAGCGGGA